>JABXJD010000017.1:5557500-5897500 GCA_013375575.1 Percina caprodes | reverse complement strand
CCTTCACTATACTGTGCACGTGACCAGGGCTTTCCTGCAAAGAGGACTTTTAACCCCCCCCCGTCCCGTCCCGCCCACCCCCCCAGATGTTTCAACCAACCCAAAGGGAAAATCACCAGCACCAAAATGATAACAATTAATAAAAATATTCATTCAAATTCTCACTAAATGTGTCAAAGAGCAATTTATCAAACAAGCGTTTAACAAGCAGAACATGAACCTGAATATGAGAGCTGATCTCAGTTTTACCTCCAGAGTCCGGCTGGATCAGGGGATTTATTTAAATATCACTTTTTTTTTAAGCAGTTTTGTTAATTGGTGTTTATTTATTTATTTATTTTCTCAAGCATAAGACATTGTTTTTAATCAAATTGTTAGAAACAACAGGGAAATGCTGAGATTTCTGTCAAATAAGGTAATCAGTCTGCGTACAGTACAGTCTCATTGCCTGTACTGTACGCAGACTGATCTGTGTAATAGCCTCCCCCCCCAAAAAGACCCATTCTGAGCCAGGAAAACCCCAGATGCTGAGAAATAAGAGGCCTAACGTCCTCCGTAGGCTGAGCTCTCTCTGACAGCGATACTGGCTCTCACCCACCGCTGCTTTGTCCTCTGCTTCGGCGCTCGCTGCGTTTTCAACAGTACAAAAGGATGTTTCCAGAAGCCGTGTGGCGGGAAAGATGTGGCGGTGCGAAGGAAACGAGGCGGACATGTGTAGACTGTAGCCCGGGCTGAATGCTTTGTGTAGGAGGGTGGCGTTACATCCGCTGTCTTCACACACGCAACTTATAATCACAACTGAGGCAACTAACTGTAGAAAATATGACATCGAGCTATTTGGAACGACACACTGGGAAGTAGGATGGAAGTTAATAGTGATATTTTCGGGACGTCAAGGCAGCATTTTTAGGTGGGATGCATTTGTTGGTTATGTCCACTAGTTTGTACTGCTGTTGTACAGATGTTTTGGGACTTTGGGATAAAATGAAAAGGTAAAATGAAGCTGGAATATGAACATCTAACACTGTAAAATAGAGCTGGAACAATTCCACATTTGAATTGAAATATTTGCGATTAACAGTCTAATTGTCTCTTTCACTCCAATTTGAAAATATTTACTTATTTATTACTTTTTCTATTAAATAAAGTTTTTAATAAATTCCAGGATACGTCTTTTGTTATATATATTATATATTGGTTATGCTGCAGTTATGTGACTTAGATGATGTCCTAACACAAATACACAGTCTATAAAGGAAACTACTCATCTTTATTATCATAAAAACATTTTTTCTAACTGTATCCCCCCCCCTTGTTGTTTGTTTTTTTACATTATGAGTTCCGCCAGCATGCATATGGTCCCCCAGTGGCTAGACCACTAAGGTTTATATAAAAGACTTCAGATCCAGTATTAGGGACCACTAAGGTCTATATAAAAGAGACTTCAGATACAGTATTAGGGACCACTAAGGTCTATATAAAAGAGACTTCAGATACAGTATTAGGGACCACTAAGGTCTATATAAAAGAGACTTCAGATACAGTATTAGGGGACCACTAAGGTCTATATAAAAGAGACTTCAGATACAGTATTAGGGGACCACTAAGGTCTATATAAAAGAGACTTCAGATACAGTATTAGGAGACTACTAAGGTCTATATAAAAGAGACTTCAGATACAGTATTAGGGGACCACTAAGGTCTATATAAAGAGACTTCAGATACAGTATTAGGGGACCACTAAGGTCTATATAAAAGAGACTTCAGATACAGTATTAGGGGACCACTAAGGTCTATATAAAAGAGACTTCAGATACAGTATTAGGGACCACTAAGGTCTATATAAAAGACTTCAGATACAGTATTAGGGGACCACTAAGGTCTACATAAAAGAGACTTCAGATACAGTATTAGGGGACCACTAAGGTCTATATAAAAGAGACTTCAGATACAGTATTAGGGGACCACTAAGGTCTATATAAAGACACTTCAGATACAGTATTAGGGGACCACTAAGGTCTATATAAAAGAGACTTCAGATACAGTATTAGGGGACCACTAAGGTCTATATAAAAGAGACTTCAGATACAGTATTAGGGGACCACTAAGGTCTATATAAAAGACTTCAGATACAGTATTAGGGACCACTAAGGTCTACATAAAAGAGACTTCAGATACAGTATTAGGGACCACTAAGGTCTATATAAAAGAGACTTCAGATACAGTATTAGGGGACCACTAAGGTCTATATAAAAGAGACTTCAGATACAGTATTAGGGGACCACTAAGGTCTATATAAAAGAGACTTCAGATACAGTATTAGGAGACTACTAAGGTCTATATAAAAGAGACTTCAGATACAGTATTAGGGGACCACTAAGGTCTATATAAAGAGACTTCAGATACAGTATTAGGGGACCACTAAGGTCTATATAAAAGAGACTTCAGATACAGTATTAGGGGACCACTAAGGTCTATATAAAAGAGACTTCAGATACAGTATTAGGGGACCACTAAGGTCTATATAAAAGACTTCAGATACAGTATTAGGGGACCACTAAGGTCTATATAAAAGGGACTTCAGATACAGTATTAGGGGACCGCTAAGGTCTATATAAAAGAGACTTCAGATACAGTATTAGGGGACCACTAAGGTCTATATAAAAGAGACTTCAGATACAGTATTAGGGGACCACTAAGGTCTATATAAAAGCATCCAAAGATCACCATGTCATGGGACATTTAAAGCCTATATTTTTACCAAAATGTGGCTAAATGTACAGTTTGTTTGTTGCTAGCGGAGGTAAAGGGTTTGAGGTAAAAGTACGTTGCCAACTCCACTAGCAACACAAGAAAACTGTATTTATAGCATTTGGAAAAAGAATTGAAGTGGTTTTGAAATAGTATTGAGTAAAAGTTGACACATCTGTGATTATCCATCAACATACAGTACATTCCTTTAATTTTAATCTAAATAATTCCTACATTTCTGCTTTTATAACTGACACATATGAATGTGCTCTGTCTGTTATGATTTGACACTAAAAATACAATTTAATTATAAGAAATAGAACACAAAAACAAACCACAATATCATCTTAGGTCAATGCTGACACAGTGTATGTAGGCCTATGCAGTGTTGTAGACCACCTAAACTGAGACCAAGTCATCACCAAGACCAGAGTGTATCGAGACCGAGACAAGGCCAAGACCAAGGCAGGGCGAGACCGAGTCAAGACCAAGACCAGATTTTTAAGCCAGAGCTTCTTATCCTGTCTCCCGCATTGACTTTCTTGGGAGTGTGTGTAAAGGGGGAAGGGAGAGGGGGTTTATGGTGCATTTGCAAGATTTAACACACAGGCAATTTAGCGAAATCCCTGCAGTTGTTCTTGAAATTAAATCTCTCTTTATCCAAGACCGAGTAAAAATGCGGTCGATTCCGAGACCTTCAAAAACTGGTCTTGAGACTAAGACTGATCTTGAGTACTATATAAGTACTATAACACTGGGCCTATCTATATTGTATTTTGAAAAAAAGGAGAAATGTGTTATTCAACCGAGTTTAACTGGTTTCACGGTCTTCACAGGATAAGCCCAACGCTGTGAGCGTGTCCGAGCTGCATGAAGCCTTGTCTCTGGGCCCCGTGACCGAGAGCAGGAAGCTGTTCCTCTTGGCTGCCCAGCTGGGCTCGGATGGCCCCCTGAGGAGCTCCTGCCGGGGCCTGGACACCTTCCAGGACATCCTGCTCCAGCTCGTCTGATCTCAGAGCAGAGGAGTGGGAGACGGAGGGATGAAAGGGATGGCTTAAAGCGAAACGTCCTCCTCCTCTTCCTCCTTCTTGTTTAAGTACAGGCTTATTTGAGGCAGACGAGGAGGAGGAGATGACAAAAGGCTGCAGGAACTGAGGCAGAGAAATTGCTGAAGAAGATGCCAAGATGGAGCGCAAAGCCTCGTCTTCCTACTCGGCCTTTTCCAAACCACGTCAGTTGGTTTTTCCGCTCATCTTACTCACAGGAGAAGAGGAGGTGCAGAGCGAGGAGGACAAGGACCGAAAGGATGAATGTTGGTTCATGGAGTCTGTGACTCAGAACCGCGACGTTGCCCCTCCTGCCAATGTTGGACTTTGTACCAGTGGTGGAAGAAGTATCCCAATCCTTTACTTCAGTGAAAGTACTAATACCACACTGTATAAAAATACTCTGTTAAAAGTAAAAGTCCTGCATTGATAATATTACTTGAGTAAAACTATATAAATGGCTTTAGGAAAATGTAATTAAAGTATTAAAAGTAAAAGTACTCAATGCAGAGAAATCCTCACATTTTAGAAACTGGAAACGATCCAAATAGTTCTGTCAATCAACTCTTTAATCGGCTAATCATTTCAGCTGGACGTGTAGGCCGTTATATTGTTGCATAGTTTAGTTTATAATAAAACACTGTATTTTATAAACTACATGTGTTTTGTGCTCTTAAATCCTAATGTGTAAAGTTGTCAGATGAATGTAATAGGAGTAAAAAGTAGAATATTTCTCTCTGAAATGTAGCGGAGTAGAAGTAGAAAGTAGCATGAAAAGAAAAGACTCAAGTGTAGTACAAGTACCTCAACAGTTGGACTGAAGTACAGTACTGGAGTAAATGTAATTAGTTACATTCCACCACTGCTTTGGACTAGTCTGAATGTAAACCTGTGACAGCATGTAGATTCTAATGTATAGAAGCTAAAATATGTCAAATTTGTAGATGCATTTACAGAATTGGTCCGGTTTGCGGTTTTCCCAAAACCTTTTTGTGCGTGACCAGAGATGTCAGCAGAGCAGAAGAGGTAATATCCAGGGTTGCCAGGTTGGAGCCGACCCCCCCCCCTCCCTTTCCCGAGAACTAATACTGCACCAACTCGGTGAGTTCATCGACGGGGTGTTTTGGAAGATACTCACTGACTCCTACACGTAAGCGTCTCTGAGATCTAGGGGGATTTTTGTGAGGGAATATGAAAGACCCCCCCACCCCTCCCCACACACACACACATTGTGAAAAACGTGTTATTTTTCTTAGCCTAAATTCTTGTCAGGTTGTGAGAAAAAGGTTTCTACACTTTTCCACGACTTTCTTCCCAAGAGAGCATTTTAAGCTTTTTCATTTGAAAGCAATACGTGCACATATAGTGGTGCTCAAAAGTTTACATACACATGCTTAAGTTGACTAAAAGAGAATAAAAATCATGTGTTGGAAATTTATTTTAATACCTAAATTAAAAATGAGGTAAAATCCAACCTTTAAGGACACCAATTTTCTTTGTGAATGAATAACGTATTGTAAATAAATAAATGTTCTTATTTAAAATACAGTCATAAGTATACATATGTTAAATTCCCATAGAGGGCAGATTTTTATTATTAAGGCCAGTTATTTCCTGATTCAGGATATTATGCATCCTGATAAAGTTCCTTGGCCTTTAGAATTAAAATAGCCCCACATCATCACATACTCTTCACCATGCTTAGAGATAGGCATGGGATACTCTATAAAACCATCTCTCAATGCAAATCAAACCAGGTATTAGTCTAACTGAAATAAAACCATGCCTATCTCTAAGCATGGTGAAGAGTATGTGATGATGTGGGGCTATTTTAATTCTAAAGGCCAAGGGAACTTTATCAGGATGCATAATATCCTGAATCCAGGAAATAACTTTTAATAATAAAATCTGCCTGCCTCTATGGGAATTTAACATAGGGGTATGTATACTTATGACCCTGTATTTTAAATAAGAACATTTATTTATTTACAATACGTTATTCATTCACTGGTGTCCTTAAAGGTTGGATTTTACCTCATTTTAATTTAGGTATTAAAATAAATTTCCAAAACATGATTTTTTTATTCCTCTTTTTAGTCAACTTAAGCATGTGTATGTAAACTTTTGAGCACCACTGTATATGGTACTGCATACTGTATTTAGCCACAGTTAATATGTTAAAAGATCAAATTTCTTTATCAGATGACACTTTGAACAGAACTATGTACAAACACACGTTCCCCACCCTGTTTCCTTCCAACCCTCCCTTACACAAACATGTAAGGCATCCTGTTTTCTCAGTTAGATCACTTCGTACAAGACACTTCAAAACATTGATTTTGATGCTATCATAATAGCGCCCCTAGCTCTCCCATTTGACCAAAAAACGATAAGACGGTAAATCTTAAAAGTGGCGCTCCCGTCCTAAATATGCTTTTAAACTAACGTTTGACTCGGGTAGATTCGCAAAAACACCCCAGGTTGCATTTTGGCTTGAGTTTCTTCTAGAATCCAGAGTGAAACACACATCCTCGAATGTATACATGTGAAGTATTTGACTTTAATGCTACCTGTATGGATACACTGGAATTTGCTTGATTTGGATTTTTAATGCTGTATGTGTGCATTAGTGTTTGCTTATGATGGACACTTTTTAATGAATGTGAAGTTTTATCCCTGTCATTCGGCAGAAATGTTTTCACAGTGAACAGAGTGTAGTGGATTGTTGTTTGTATAACCAATGGCTGCTTGTCATTCTTGTTTCCATGTGCTGTGTAAATAGCAACGCTACATATGACTTCAGGCATGTCTTTGTGTTTTGTTATTCTCTTTTTAACCCTTGTGTTGTCCTCAGGTCAAACTGACCTATTTTCCTATAACAATGTTATACCAACTACCCAAAATAACGTGATTGATTGTCTTATTCAATTTTATAGCATTTGAAAAAAAACATTGAAGTGTTTTTGAAATAGTATTGACTAAAAGTTGACATATTCCAGTCCATATTCCTTTAAATTCAGTCGAAATAATTCCTAATTTCTGCTTTTCTAACTCTAACATTAGGTATCATTTCCTATAAATGAGGTTTATTGACCATAAATTCCAAAAATAACTGTAAACTAAAGTTAATAAGTTAGTGTTACGTAGTGTTGAAAACGTAAAAAAGTGACAAACATTAAAAAAAAAAAGCATCAAGTGTTGAAAAAAAAAACGTTAAAAAAAAAGTTAAAAACATCGACATAAAACGTCAACAAAAGTGTTAATTTTCAATTTTGACGGGAAGACAACACAAGGGTTAACATGTCATTGCTCTACATTACGTGTCGACTGTAGTTTCCTCCGCATGGGTCCATTTGGGTTATTTAGTCTCAAAAGGAGACTCCATCGATTGTACACATCGAAGTGGGTTCCAGGTGTTGGGGGTATTACTGCATATGTGAAAAGCAAGTTGGATAAGGACGCTGACTCAAGTGATGTCACGAGTCGGCGCTGGTTGGGGGGGATGTTTTTTTGGAGGGTGTGGTGTTAGAAAGAAATCAATACTGATTCTGATATCTGAACTTGTGCATCGGCCGATAACGATTCCTGATCCGATACCATATGTGTTACATATTTTATTATGTTTTAACAGCTGTATACTACTATCCATGTATGATTTCTATCTCTGTTGTCGGTCTGGCTCAGGTTAAACTCCTTGTGAAACATGAACAAGACACAAATGAACGCGACAGAACTTTGTTTTTTATCCAGTTTGACAGTCACTTATAACAAAGAAGAAAAAGAACATAAATAAACTACTTTAACGTCGATTTTCTTTAGGGTTTCTATTACGTGGTATCGGATCGTGTATAAACTCCAGTACTTCCCGATACCTGCTCATCTGTATTTGAAGCCAAAAGCGGCTACGTTAGTAGCATACCACACCGTAATCTCTGACAGATCTGTCTATAGTTACATTGAATTGTGGGTAATATGAAGAAAAAACAAGACTATCTGTAAGTGTTTTTTTCTTGTGTGAGTAGTATATTTATAAAGAAATTATGAAGATTTGGATTATTTTTATAATTTACCTTAATTTAATCTTGTAATATCATGGAGATTTAGATCCTTTTTGCATGGAAGACTACGGGAGTACAACTGGTAACATGTACAGAGGAAGACATGCCAATAAAAGTAATAAATAGATATGTACTAAACCTACACAGGATGTACAAACAAGTACGATTGTCTCACCCCACTAAAAACAACATGGATGGATCTATAAAATGTCCTGATAAGAAGCCCAGAATTGGAAAACAAGTTGAGTCTTTTCCCTCTGGTGACTGGGCATGTCAATGCAGACAGACAAATCTATAGGCCTCTATAGGCTTCCTGACCTGTTTGTGTCGGGCAAAGTTCCTCAACCAGAACTTGAAGCTGGTTTGTTTTGGCACAGCTCCAACAAAGATCCTCTAGACCAAACCGTCTCTGGTTCCAGCATACTCACTATCAGCTCTGCAGGTCACTGTGACCGTCTGTGAGGCAGCATGACTCAGCCAGCATGGAAACTCATCATCTTGTAAACCTGTGGGACATCCAATCAGAATAAAAAGAAAACATGATGTTGTGTAATAAAGTTTTGTTTTATTGCTCGTGTCAGCAGTTGACAGGTTACGAGTGGAGAAAGTACGCCTAATACCTAAGACCTCCGGGTACTGGAGCAGTGGATCTGCCTGTACGGCAGGCAGTACACAGGGCTGGTTGGATATCGGCAACGCAAGGGCTAGCTAGCGGGCCGGGGTTTGCAAGGTACTTCTGAATGCTGAGAAAGACATTTTTAAGCTATCAAAATGACAAAATCAAGTGTAGACACACGCCCCTGCTTTATCGTCTATAAAAATAATAATATATAAATAAATGGGACCAAAACTTAAAGAATGATCAAGTTACACTGAATAAGACTTGAAAATAGCGATTTAGGCCACAAACTCTTTATGAAAATGTTTCCTGAGGTAATAAATCAAGTGAGAAGTAGGCTCATTTTCTTAGCGCTTCTATAGAAACAGACTTTTTGGAGCCAGTGGAGTCGCCCCCTGCTGGAAATTAGATAGAATCCAGGTTCAAGGCACTTCCACTCTAGCTGTGTTTCCATCCACATGTTTTTATCCGAATTAAGTGATATCGAATGAAAAATGCCTTCTGGGAACAGTACAATTCGATGGAATTTCATGAATATCGACTCAAAAGGAAATACTTATCGGATTTTCTCTTGATCGATGTACGGCTTGTGCGATAAACGCTGATGGAAACGTTATTTGCCGAATAAATAATGGATTGCAATGAAGTTTTAGGTCATTTTATGGCTGCAACCCGCCACAAAATGAAGAAGAAGAAGTTTTAGTTAACTCCCGCCCAGTATTTCCTCTCTGTCTGCACACATGGCCGATGTCAACAAAGACAGATGGACGTGGACGGACGAGGAGACGAGAGACTTTCTGAATTTAATTTATCAGGAACTCGTGAAGGAAATGGCCAACAAAGGTTAGGACAAGCCGTGGGACGTCCTGCAGAGACAATGGAAGACGCTCAGACAGAGAGACATGTCTCAAAAAAGAGTCTCGCAGCGGTGCCCGAGGGACAAAAAAAGACAAGTTGCATCTGCATCGTCATAGCGATGTGTTGATAGCGTAGTTTTCTTATTATAGCTCGATATGTCGCTATCAGCTGGAACATGAGCTCTAATACAACTCGTCTCATATTGATCACGTGTTGGTAGACGGCGCGAACAACTTTGTTGTTGCTTGAATGTTGTGCGATTCAGTGTGGAAACTGAATGGAAACACCTTAAAATGTCTAAAATCAATTTGATGTACTAATTTGATCGCAAAACAGCGTCATGTGACGTCATTACCACAGCTTTTTATTCTCTTTAAAGCCGTTGGATAGAAACACTTTCACCAGCTTTACAGGAGTTTGTTTTTTTAAACCTAACTTCAGATAATTCGATTGACACGTGGATGGTAACTTATAGCTACTGGTTTCCCATTTCAGGTACAGATGATCCTCTTTCCCATTTCACTGAAAACCTGTCAACATTGCTCCTAGGTTTTAAGTCCCGCCCACTGCAAATATTTGTCCTGAGGGTTGTTGAGATGGACATTTCAGACTCAGCTCTACACCCTCTGACATTTATTTTCATTTTTTATTTGGGATCCCTTCATTAGTTAACGTAATAAGATAAGAAAAACCTTAATTTGTCCCACAGTAGGGAAATTGCGGTTTGCAACAGCAAAGATAAGCGCAAGATAGGTAAGTGTACAGAGATAGATAAATGTACAAAATATAGCAGTAGTAAGAGTATTGTACAATAAATTACACATGAATTATTAAATTGCACTTTGAAAATTGCCCAAATGAAAACGTATGCACAGATGTAATGATAATGGGACATGGGATGCAGGATATATTGCACAGAGTCAACAGTGTTTGTTGTACAACCAGTCTTCATGGTTGATTTAATTACATAACACATTACTTTGTCAACCTCATCTGTTATTTAAATTTTAGCCTATCTGTCCAATTTGTTAAGATATTTCACTATTACCAGCTAACACTAATACAACCTCTTCCTCCATGTCAGATACAGAGGAACATCTATTATAGGGAATTGAGTTTTAATTTAAAAAAATCAATTTTATTGGATGAGTCTGAAGCACCATGTTGAAGAAAACAAGCGCAGCTGCTGTGAAACACCGAGCAGTCATACCTCGCATACCTCCAGTCAGCACTTGCTTTTCAAATACTTGATGATCAAGTTTCCCTCCCCTCCCCTCCTGAATGTTCCCTGGGAGATTTCTCCACGGTCAAACATGTTATTCACACGGAAACTTGTTGTTGGGAGTTGTTCAGTGGAACGAGGCTGTAAACGATTGACGAGAGCAGTAACGATCGGTGATGAACGCAGCAGATGGAGCTCAAAGTATTGTTTTGTTTCTTCCTGTTAACTTGTGCAGCGGATAATCTGAAACAACAGAAGACAAAGATAACGAGCTCAAAGTTCACATGACGTAAGCATGGAGGTGGAGGCGTCTTTGGCTTTAGCATAGCATGCCACTTCTACTGGTTTGTCTACTTGACTGACCTACAGAGTTGCTTCAGGATGCCACCGGTCAAATTTAAGACTTTTTAAGACTATTATGAATGAAATTTAAGACCTATACATCATGACATCATGAAAAAAGTCTGATGTCAGAGTCCGGAAACATTGTCTGAAACAATTCTCCAATTTCCTCATTGGCATTATAGGACCGTTGTATTGATTGGCTGCAATACAAGTTGCATGTTGGTCTCATTTGTAGTCATACAGTTTTATATTTGGACTAGTGACAGAAAGAACTACAAAAAAAAATGTAAGCGCTGCAAGAGCATTTCATTAAGCATTAGAGGAAAGTATGCACATTAAGACATCAATTTTAAGACCTTGAACACAATATTATGAATTTAACCTTTATGTTCATGTTTTTTTTTTAAACCCTTTCTTCTACATTTGATATTTTCAACGCATTATTATTTTTATTATTTCACTACCACCACCTTACTACCACTATTTTTTGGAATCCATGGTCAATAACCCTCATTTGTATAGAATTATACCCAATATTTAAGTTAATAAAGCAGAAATTATGAATTATTTTGACTAACAGTTAAGATCAGCGCATGTTGAGTGGATGAGTTGGGTCAGGATGCTGATTTGAAACCATTTTAATTTACACCCAAAATTCAGTTAAAGTGATTATTTGTATTTGCAAAGAGCGTTGCATGGAATCCATTGTTTTTTTTGTGGTAATCTGCTTAAAAAGAATGTCATATTTTTGACATAGGAGGGTTAAGACTTTTTAAAGGGATAACATTTGGAACTTTTAGGCTAAACTTTTTAAGACAATGCAGAAACGCTGTTTTACTTCCCTCCAGACATTCACGGCCCCCAGAGTATATACTACTATATACTATAGGCAGTGCTTGTCTATTCCTGAAGCTGCTTTCACCAGCTTTATGGCTGACATTTTAACTGGATGGTCCCCTGGGAGTGATGTATGTTTGTATCTACGTGTCGAACCAGCCGCTGTTGTTTACGTCACACCCCCCAAGTCATCAACGTAACAGTTTTCCAGATGATTGCGTCAAAGTCAAATTCATTTTGAGGATTGGAGTTGGTTTGAACCCAAATTAAGCAGAATTGTGATTATATTCCTGAACTGGGGCTATAACATCTTTAAAAAAATAAATAAAGAGAAAACCTTTTTGAGATGGAATTCAACAACTGCAGCCCACACAAAGCTTCCACAGTGCCCGAGAATGATGGGATATGTAGTTTGACAAAGCGTGATGAATTCAAAAGAGAAATCAAATCTGTGAATGTTTAATGGTGAAAAGACTTGTTGCATTTTCTCCAGTTTAGTTTTACAAAAGATGATGAAGAAGGTGTGGCTTAAAACTGACAAAGGGTTGATATGTTGGACCATTTCAGACACAGAGCTTCCAACTATTGTATTTGAACAGGTTGAACTGTATCTCAAGGACATATTTCTTGACAAAAGCACTTAATATGTGAGATGCTTTGCGTGCACCACAATGCTGTTGCACAAGTGTGCGAGGGAGACGTCGCCACAGTAATACTTTCTTGTTTGCTTCCACCAAAATCCACACAGCAGTGATAGAAGCTGTGAATGGACAACAGAGTTAAAATGAGTCACTGCACATTTTGTACAGCAACAGCAAATAAGACATTTTAAAACAAGTATTAATTTTAAAACATGTATTAGTACACGCAGTTGTCTTCCGAGTAGAGGAAGGGCAATATGAGCTCTGGGAGAGTACACTTTTGCGAAATTTTGAAAGAAGTCTGGTGATTAACTATTAAAAACACATCAATGAGTCGCAAAATAAATCATGAGCGGTTGAAAAAAAATCAACCGGATAGAAATAAAAACAACTTATTTATATATAATCTCTAAGTTTTGCTTTACCTCTTGTGAATTACATAACCATTTAAACTCTGGTCTGTAAAAACTACACTAATTAAACACAAACACACACACAAAAATAACACTCTTTGGGGAAAAAAACAAAATCTTTCATACTGTTGAGTATGACTCAAATCATGTTATTCTAACCCAGCAGTTATGATGTCACTGACACAAATTGAGTCAATTGATTAAATTATGAATGTAATTTTGGAAACATGCACCCATCTCTGCTGCAGTTCAAAACAAGAGGCTGCAGAGAGATTCCTTTCAGACGTCAGCATTTGATGCTTCAACTGAATATCTAAAAACACCCCGTGTGATGATCAGGAAAAGATGGGAAACGTCAGAGAACTCGCCAGTGTGTCTGCGAGGAAGCGGTTCATCCCGGAGAAAAGAAAACACATCTGCAAAACCAGCTTCTTAAGTATTTAAATGATACATTAAAAATACATCTCAGTCGGTCACGCTTCATGTTCAGCACAATATTCCTGAAATCAAAAACTGGGAAAAAAGAAAAAAATAACATGAAATCCTGACAGGGAGGAGAGCAGCAGAAAGGTCCTGAAAGGTAATAAGACACCAAAGTAGTGCTCCTCCCTCAATGATCCCCTTCCTGTCTCTGTCGGTTATTCGGAATGGGGGGGGGGGCTATGAGAAGGGCTGGATAACGAATTCAATTCTTTTTAGTAGTCGCCATTTAGAGTTGCCTCTAAATGTACTGTAATAAATGTACTGAGTATCGAAAAAAATGCCTCGTCATTGAACGCCCGATTTTAATACCTGAGGAGTAAACATCTTCAGCGTCAGGGAGCCAATAGGCATGCAGCATGCTTCTACCGATTTCTATTAATGTCGGTGATTGGCTGTTTAACGTTACACGTCACGGAGACACGAAGGAAAAACTACGTGGCTCACGTAGCAGGAAAATAAAATATTTGTGCCTGTAATTTATTTTTGTTTAAAAAATTGGCATCCAAAAAAGTATGGCTCAGGAACCCAGCTCTAGAGATGAGTGCATCTGCTGTCCTCACGCTGGACTTCTGTCCTCACGCTGAACATCTGTCCTGTTGGCGCTGCTGACAGTCTCTCCAGAATGGGATCCGGATACAGAGAATGATCTGAAGTCCTGGACTGGCGTTGACGGCCCCTCTACTGGGCCATCGGCTCCGGAGCAGCTAGCGATCTCATGAAGCTGTCGTAGTGCTCCGGGTGGCAGCGCTTGTACTCGTTTATTTTCCTCTTGATCTGTTTGGGCGTGTCCTGGTAGTAGTTCTTCTCATCCCTGGCCATCGCCTGCAGGGACAATAAAGATACAGGACGGTTGCTTTGGTTACAACCAGAGGACCATATTCCTGTGTGTGGGATCGGCAGTGCAGACGGAGACGGATATATAACAGTTACATTCTTGTTGCAAAATTCATATGGCTGGTAAATAGTTGACTAATTTTCAGTACTTATGAACTGCAAGTTAAAGGGTAATTACCATTTTTTTTTCCAACCTGGACTCTATGTTCTTATGTTTTCGTGTCTAAGTGACTGATGGGAACATTATGAAAGGATCCCTTCAGAGAAAGACCTGTAAAACCCCTTTGAGACCTGTTTAACCACAAACAGCTCTAAAGCCACTGGCGCTGAACCCACCAGACTCCATTTAAAAAAGCAATACTTTCAGCGTGTACAGAGTCAACATATTTATCAGTGGGTTTTTTTTTCCAACTAAAACTAGAGTTGCGATGGTTGGAAAAGTGAAAAGACAAAACGGCTTTTTATTAGTTTTATTTTGTTTCCGTCGACTTTGAATTAAGTGTATTTTACGATGCTTATATTAGTGTTTATTTACATGGAGTCTGGTGGGTTTAGCCAACGCAATTTTGCGGCTGTTTTTGTTTTAAAAAAAAAAAAGGATCTTGCTCTTTAACAGAAAGGTCGACCTGCTTAGAAATCCTTTCCATAATGGTGTCAGACACTTAGAATTAAAGACCCTAAACAAAACACCTTGAAATGTGAAATTTCCCTTCATACTTTTCCTGTTGAATTTGATGAATTCCCCTTCAGAACACACAACAAAATAAGAGTGGCCTTGTTTACTTGCAAGATGGCTGTATTTATAAAGTGACAAGACAAAACGGCTTTTCATTTTTAAGATATGTGCGAAATAAATTGATTCTTTCGATTACATCCAATTAACTGCACAGCCCTAACTATATTAGCATTATATTGTTCAGCATGCAAGTATGCTGGTGTTGGTGTTGGATGGTAGCATTAAACTTCGTCATCAAGCTCAAAGTACAGCTGGTAGTTGGTCATTAGTTTAAGAGGTATCTTGTGTTGGAAGAAATGTCACTTTCAGGTCTGAACTACAGAAAAAAAAGCTTAAATCTACCCGAGTTTAGAATCTATTTAAATGAGGCACTTGTGATGAACTTCTGCCACTTGCTGTTCTTCTAGCAGCAACAAAATAAAACACTGTGCTCTTCTCAGCACTGTCCGTAATGTGTCCCTTCAATCTAAAGTTATGAGGGAAAAAACAAAGCAACCGTGGAAAGAATAGCACGCAGCTGAAACCTTATTCGTCCTTCAGATGTGAGGCTTCATTCAAAACATTTCATGGGAAGCAAAGAGAGGTCGCTGTTATCGTAGAGAGAGAGAAAAAAACTGACAAATGAACTTTCTTCTGCAGTAACTGAGCGCGCGTTGAGGATAGCACAAAGAAAACGTCTTCAACCTTGGCAGCCAGGCCTGAGATCGCAGACGTCAACATGTACTTGAACGCACTGTGACATCTTGCGTGTGTACGTCAAAGGATGTACACCTCAAATGTTAAAGAAACTGCTCAGAAAACCTTGAATGAAAATAGAACGTTTGTGGTATTTGTGCTACTTGCCTGCTTTAATTCAAACACACAACTTTTGTTTTCCTTTGTGAAGCTTACCCACTGCTAGTACCAGCTCCATTGCAGATTTAGTACTGCCTCATACGTGAGGCGAGCGTGGCTGATCGTCATAGCGACAATTTAAAGGTCTATCTCTGTAGGGGTCCTTTCCATAATGTTGCCAGACACTTGATCTCAGTCAGACATATAAATCTGAGCCTGTAAGTGTCAAAAAAAAAAAGCAGTGGACCAAATTGACGATGCACATTTTCCCCATAGGGTTACATTGCAGCCGGTCTGTGGCACTTAGTCACTTAGACCCACAAACATAGGAAAATAGGATCCAGGTGAAAAAAACTGTAGTTAGCAGTAGTAGTGATCGTTTAGAGCACTGTTTCCAGTACTGGTGCTAAGACAAGCTAACCTGCCGCTAGCGTTTATGTTAATGCAAGTGGAAAATTGTTTTTAACTCAAATACTGATAGCGGCCTCAGAAACCATATCAGCCAGTCATGGGGCCTTTGCTGAGTGAAAGTCTGCACTGTCTTCAAGGTTTTTCTTCCCATAAAATAGTGTAAAACCTGTCTGATGTTGCTCAATGAATCATTCATATCCAACAGGTTCAGAATATATTGAACTCAGCTGAAACCAATGGATGTGTAAAAAAGAAAAAAGGTAGAGAATGCATTTAAAACTCAAGTTTTGGGAAATGGTTGACTGTTGAGTGCAATTTGGGAAGAAAAACAGGAGGTGGTGGCAGGTTTAATTATTCACAACAAAACAAAACATGCAAAAATTAAGTCATTAGTGCAACTTGGCGAGGAACGCTAAAACACTTCTTTATGAACTTCAATAATCAATGGAAAATCTGACTATCGCACTGTAGACTTCACGTTAGAGTGCTTTACTTGGTTTTAAAATACTTCTATTTTAGGTATATAAGGTCTATTGGTGAGTAGCATTGATCACTTTGAGGGGATAAAAAGAATTCAGCAGAAATATGTAGACCAGAAAGGTTCCCCCTTTCTGGTCTACATATTTCTGCTGAATTATTTTTATCCCAGGCCCCCCCTTCCCCCCGAAAAATTGCAGTCTGATCATAGTCAATAGAAATGCCGTGCTAAACCAGCGTGGTCATGTCATCTCCAGGCTCTGCTGCTCTTACCTTGAAGTCGTCCTTGTGTTCTCGGATCATGTACTGAGCGTACTCGATCAGGTCGGAGGATAACGTCTTGGAGTCTCTCTCTGGGCGGGCGGCCTCCTCCTCCAGCTCTGCTCAAAACCAAACAGACCCAAAGACAGATGAGGCTAAGAGGCAGAAACATTCCTCATGTTTTTCTCATCTAGTGAGCTTTTAATGATGCAACGCTGTCCTTTTTCAATTCAACTTTTTCTGTTTAATTTTGGTGAAAAGACAAGGACAAAGACATACAATGGAAATAAAATGAAATATGCAAACCATCTCAGTCAGTCTCTTTAAAATAAAAATGTAACCTTCTCAGGTCTTGGACATTTTTTTCCCTCCAAGTTTTGGTTTTGCCTGGTCTCCTTGTGTAATAATGCTTGAATTACCTCAACCCCGTGATGCACAGGGCAAGTAATGTA
Organism: Percina caprodes; assembly: GCA_013375575.1. Taxonomy (NCBI): domain Eukaryota; kingdom Metazoa; phylum Chordata; class Actinopteri; order Perciformes; family Percidae; genus Percina; species Percina caprodes. The sequence continues at coordinate 5,880,222 of JABXJD010000017.1, read as the reverse complement.
TATCTTTCTTTCAAGAGAACCTGGGCTATCAGAATATGTATGCAGCAGGGAGGTCACATAGATATATGAATTTTTATATGACTATAAAGACAAAAGAAAAAGACTAATGAACAGAATGTATTGAAATCCCACAGAACATAAAAAAAACCAAACCTTTAGGCTTTTGAATATTGTTCGCCCAAGTTGTTAAATTACTCTAATGCAAATTGTAAATGCCTAGAAGCAAAACCCCAAGACAAAAAGAAAGAGAGTGCACATTACTTTACATGAAGAGGAAGGAATGACTTACGGCTGATAACGTAGGGCTTGGTCACGATGCCGGTGGGAGCTCTCGTCTGCTTGTCTTTCCCGAGGAGCTACACGTGTAAACAAAAGCACATGATGAAGGAGACAATGGACGTCATCAGCCAACGTGTTTGGATCAACTGAGGACGATAAACACGTTTCCTTTCCCCCAGATCATCCATCTACTTCTATAATGTGGCACGGCAGGTAAGAAAGGCGAGTTTTGTTTTTCATTAATGCCATTTCATTGAACAATACAGTTATGGCCCCTGCTCCTGAGCCCAGGGGAGACTAAAACAATGAATCATATGTGGGTCTCTGGCTGTCATGGGTTAACTAAATGAAGCTCTGCTTCAGGCTGGTGGGAAGCTGCAGCCCAGAGGACACAATTTAATTTAATTCAACGCAGGGTGAAGCTATAGCAGCAGCAGAGAGCGCCAATGAAGGCAGAAACATGCATATTTCCCGAGTAAGAAATACATTTGATCCAGGTTTGTTTCACATAATAAATGTTTTGACTCTGTAGCTGACATGGGTGTTTGTTTGAGGGGGAGTTCTTCTGGTTTAATGGGTTTGATCATCATAACCAACACTATGTTGCTCCCTTCTGGCACAAATGAAAACTACAGAACATGAACCGAGGTTTTAAAATCCCGACCTGTTGGATGTAGCATATTCTGCACACATATACATCTTGGATGATCCAGTAAAGAATTGGACACCCAGTGTTTCTCATTATATACGTTGTATGTAATTCCTTTGGCAGCTGAACTGTCATTGATCCGTAGAATGAGCCTTGAAGTAACCCCATTGGGTCTTGCGGTTTCTTCCATGGATCAATGATTTTCTCATTAAAAATCCTACCCAGCAGGTTAGGTTTAACATAGTCTCACACTGCCAGACCTGCCTCCACAGCGCTGTAGAGGAGGGTCTGGCTAGTCCACACAGCATTCCGGGAGGGGAGAGAAACACACTGGTTTATTGGCATTTCTGTAAACCAATCACAATTGTCGTGGGCAGCACCAATGCACCGCTCGGAGCCACCGCTAAATAGCCTCGGGAAGAACTTGTTTTGGTGGAACGTGTACGTTCAAAAGTTGTTTAAGTCGTGTGACAGAAAACTCTGATTGGACAGATAGTCTAGCTAGCTGTCTGGATTTACCCTGCAGAGATCTGAGGACCAGGTAACCATAGTCCTCAGAAATCCACCAGAGGTTAGAACGTCAACACAAAGAAAGAGGAAAGTAACGGACGTCCGGCCGAAAAGAAGGACATCTGGCGGAATTACCGGCGGCAACAGAGAAATTGATTAGGATTGCTCGTTTGAGTAATCTTAAGGGAAAAAAAAGGCTAAATTATCTGCTTCGAGCATGTTAAATGTGAATATGTTCTAGTTTTTTCACTCCTCTGGGACAGTAAACTGAATATGTTTGAGTTGTGGACAAAACAAGACAGTTGGGGTCATCTTGGACTTTGGGAAAGACCGATCAACATTTTCTGACATTTTTAATCAAGAAAATAATCAACAATGATGCTGATTTCAGGTGTTGCTGCACAGCCCCTGTTCTGGATATAAGGCAGTTTGTCTTTCTCACTCGAGTAGGTCTCTACTGTGTGGTGCCGTTTAGAAGAATTGTGTGTGTGTGTGTACTCTGAAGAAGACTCTAGGTGAAGCAGTTACTTACGCTCTTCTTTTTTATTGGCAGCGTGCGGTTCGGATCAAAAGCCAGACCCATCTCCTGCAGGTTTCTGGCCATGGACTTCTTGTCGTCCCACGCATTTCGAATCTGTGAACTGAGAAAGAGGACCAGTTAGTTAAAATTAATATCAAGCTTGAGTGGAAAAGGGAGGTGGGTCTGGTATGTAGGGTTGCACAATTATTGGCAATTGTATCACAAAAAAGAAAAAAAAAGAAAATCGCAATATGGACTAGTCCAATATCCAAATGGCAGGGGGGTGCAATATTTGTTAAATGACAAAATATGTGTCAAACCATTCTGAATTAAGTGTTGCGGTGCTGCAGAGACACCCTGGCCTACAAATCCTATCCTATAGACTACAGATGTTCCGATATCACCTCCGATACTGCCCAAAACGCTGGTATCAGGAAGTACCGGAGTTTATACACTGATACGATACCACACAATAAAGCCCTAAAGTAAATCTACGATAAAGAACCTTTTTTCCGTTATAACTGTCAAATTGGATTAAAAAAAAGAAAGGTATGTGGCGTTGGCATTGTTTGTCCTCCCTAAAATAATATAATACGGTATAAAAATAAACTTTTTATTGTCACAACAGAGCTGAGGAACATCAAAATATTCATGTTAATTCATGTTTTTTTCAGAAATTAAAATGTCTCAATATGAATATTTGATGTTCCTCTGGTCTGTTGTGACAATAAAAACTAGTTTATTTTTATACCGCTTTCTTGTATTATTTTAGTGAGGACTCATAAATAACAAATAACTAATGTATGGGAAAATGTTTCGTTACGTGTTTCTGGATTCTCTCTTTTTTTAAATTATTTATTATTATTATTATTATTTAATTATATTTTTTAATCGCCAAATATTTGTATCGAGATCGGCCTTAAAAATCGATTATCGGTCGGGCTCTATTGAAAACACTGAATCCTCCACAGTCGATATTTTAATTTTTTTATATTTTACAGGTTTTCTGAAATGTGATGTTTAAATATGCGAATTATGTATTACCTAATTGTAACTGTTGGTGATTTAGGAGAAATCTACAGACAAATAGACAAAGTGTAGTAAAATTATAATATTTGCTTGCCACTAGCTTGCCTGAAAGAAGACATGTTATGGGAGCAAAATAGCCCAAAATTTCTAATTTTGCCAAATAGGTTCTTGCATTTAGTGTCTCACTTTAAGTTAAATATCAGAGTAGTTCTGCCAACACCGCATCAAAACATTCACAACTAACAAACACCAGGCAACTCCTTCTCACATGGTGCCAACATTCCCACTGTTAGCTAGCGTTAGCTAACGGGAGCTAGCGTTAGCTAACGGGAGCTAACATGCTAAAGTTCCGTTCCGTTCCGTTCCACGCTTACTTTTCTATCCTCGGGTTGCATTTCTTGATGTACTGTTTCTTCAGTTTCTTCCGGTCTACAGTGTAATTGAACTTCTTTCTCCTGGCTGACTGCTTGGCTTTCGGCATGTTGGTGATTCGTCCGGTGTGGTGGTGCTGAGGAAAAAAGCAACGTGCTGCACGCAGAACCCGGAAGTACGTTTGTTTGTTTCCGCTCATGTGACGACAAACCACGCCTCGTTTTCACCTTTGACCTTTTTTTTTTCGTCTTAAAAAAATAAATCTTTTAATACATTACATTTTATCAAGCTTTTCTCATTATATATGACACAAAGCATCATAGACTGTTAAAAAAAATATTTATAATTATGTTAAAATTCATATTAACAGTCTATGGACACGATACACAAATAATTACAATTATATAAAAAGTCAAAATTGACATAAAAAAACAGAACTATATGTATGGAACATACTATTCACTCAATATGTTGAGTCCGAAATTACGTTTTTGTTTCTTAAATTGCAACTCGTAAGAAGTCACTGTGTATACGTGACACAATACACAGATTAATACAAATATACACATTTCATCAATATGGAAATAGAAGAACACACAGAGCATATTTGGACACTGCTAATAAAATGTAGGCTATAAATCAAATATGTTATATTAACATTGATAAAATAAAAAATAATCACTGAAACTCACAATACAGCCGACCCTCTGCTCATTGTCTGTTGTTTGACTTTGTTTGTGTGTTTACTTGTTTGTTTGTTTGTTTTGCTTTTATTGTAGAAAATGCTGCTGTAATAAGGGAATTTCCCCGCTGTGGGATGAATAAAGTTTATCTAATCTAATACGTGCAAATCACAATATGAATAATTAAAGACTGCGATGGATTCGACTCAAACATTGTCATCGTTTAAGCTCATTTTCATGAACAGTTCATCGAGTATACCGTATAACTTGCAATTATGTCATTAGTACTGCGACATTTGTTTTGAATAAACCATAGATCAGATGCTAACCGCTAAAGCTGAAGGAATGAAAAACAACAACAAAAACAAAGCAAATGCCAAAATACACGCAACTTTAAAAAGGCACAATAAATCCTAGGAATTCCTTTAATATTTATTAGTTCATTTTCATAAACGGCCATTTCAACGTCTCCGGTTTCAAAAATAACATGGTGCACAGCAGTCGTTTTCAAAAACGTGTTTGTTTACACGTACCCGTGTATTGTGTATATACGCCGTCAACGCCGTCGAAGCGCATGGCAAACCTGTAGGTGGCAGTATAACAAGAAGCTCAAGCCCACGTTAGCCAATCAGAATCCTAGACAATAGCAACCGTCACTCCCCGATGTGAGTCGAGTGCAGATGTGAGTCGCGCATGCGTCACTTTGCGACAAGTAGCCTACAAGATGCTAACGAGAGACTTCTGTAATGTCAACACAGTAAAAATGGACCTACTTGGTGGGGGCAGTAGCTTAGACAGTACTGAGTTGGGTTGGGAACCGGAGGGTCGATGTACGGACCAAAGCATGGTGGTGGACTGGTAGCTGGAGAGGTGCCAGTTTTTTGGGCACTGCCAAGGTGCTCTTGAGCAAGGCACCATCATTCTCATATCTCACTTATTATTTACTATTTACTCATCATTCCCATTCTCACATCTCTCTTATTTGTTATTTATTCATCATTCTATTTCCTATTTCAGAACTGTCCATAATGTTCATACTGTTCCTATAATAACATACGATTTATCCCAGTATCCTTGCACTATGCTCCATATTTAAATCATTTTTATTGAACTCTTCGTTCACTCATACGTCTATATTGTTCTGTTTAGAGTATGTATATATATTGTGTATATATTAGTGTGTATATTTTTGTTTTGGTTGTTTTGTGTGTAAGCACAGTGTGAGCAAATGATGCTCCAAAGAAAAATTCCTAGTATGTGTCCTCATACCTGGCAATAAAGCTGATTCTGATTCTGATTCTGAACTGTTTGGGGTGCTCCTCCATGGGTGCCCCTCCATGGGTGCCCCCACACACACACACACACACTCTGACATCCCTCCATTGGTGCATGTATAGATACTGCATGGGTTTGTAATTCAGAAATGAAGTTTGTTCACTGCTGGCTACAAGCTAGCAATCAAACACATCAAAGGTTGTCAGTTGAATGGTTGTTTTGAGCTAACGTTAGCATCAAACAATCATAGATAGTTAAAACGTTTTTGAAATGATTCCCATCTTCTGTTATTGTTTGTAATGAGAAAAGTTTATTATGTTATGAATTTCACAAATATCAGTATGACACGTTATGTCGTAAACCTGCACTCGACTCACATCGGGGAGTAACAGCAACAAATCACGTCCTCTTTCTTCTCTTCCTCACTTCCTCGGCTGCTTTAACCTCCGTTTGTCTCAGTTTACACGCAAACAGGCAAACGAAGATTTAAAAAATCTCCGCTCTGCCCTGAATTTTAAGAAGGACGTGTTTTCAGAGGCGAATTCGCCGTTTGCGTGTAAATGAAGGGCACAAACCAAGGGAAATGTCTCAGTTTTTCAAAATAAGCACTGACGTGTAAACAGGGCCTGACTCTCCCTTCAGATGACACCTGAGGAGGGTTGGAAACACCTGCAGCTGCTGCTTTCACCCTCTAGATGTCAGTCTGGGTCAAACAATAAACTGCAGCCTCACGGTGGTCACCTCAGTTCTGATATCATTCATCAAAACAGCAGCGGGGTCAAATGAACACCAGGGGCCGACTCTATCACACTGCTAAAGGTGCACTTAAGTGAAAGACTAAAGTATATGTCCTTCGGTTATTTCTGCTCATAAATTAAATAACAAAATCTATTTCTCTAATTTATTTTAACTGAAAATGCTGTTAATTTCAGGGCCTCCGAAGCCTGTTTTGGTCCTTTTTGTTGTTGTTGTGTTCTGCACAATTGCTTACATTTTTGGCTCTAAATTCCTCTTAATATACATTTTGTTGTCTGATGCAGGCCTATCTCACAGGCAGCCAACTGTTCTCCCTCTAGCTTTCTATACTTTCAATTTCAGCATTTTAGTTTCCATTTCAGCCAATTTCCTATTATTTTATCCTTTGTCTACTTATCTATAGTAATATATCAGATTGTTATTCATTTTGCTTTCATTGATCGGTGCAGGGAAATCCACTTTCTGTGAGATGAGCCCCAAAGAGCAGCAGCTCTGGAGTCCGTATTGATTTCTGAATTTGTAACAGTGCATTAATTTTGTTTGATAGGCTACGTTCAGGGTCCCTGGGACACCAAAGCCTTTTCTGAGGAATTGGATCTTATTCAAATATTGATTCAAATATTGTGACGTATGCTACTGTGAAATACAAATGAAGTGGTTGGGGAAATGTTTTCCATAATTAGCACTTCAGTCCGGTATATGCAGAAATAGTAAATCAAACATGGAAGTCACATAGATTCAACCGTGCATGATATTAAAATGGGAATTCTTCAAACATGATCAGAAAATATCAGAAATAATCTTACGTTATTATGAGTGATGAATAAAAATGTAACATTTGTTTTCTGGACATATTGATCACATCCACGACAGGAATCACAGGCACAACGTTGTAATTTCTGAAATATCTCTAAAGATAAAGAAGTGGACGCCTCTAGGATTGTATTTCAGTTTTAAAGAAATAACTGATTTATCATTTTTTTTTAAATTAAAAAATACCACAACATAAATGGCATGTACATTGAAAAGCAGGTTTTAGACAATTACAATGCTGTATCTAGCAATGGTAGCCCATTTTTAACCAAGCCAGCGGCTAAAAATGGGCTATTAATTAGCAATAACTGTCTTTCACAAAGTTATATGACTTATTTCACATTTATTATGTTACCATATACTTTAACTTGCACTATTTTATGTCTTAGACTCTTACTTATTTAGTTTTTGTAGGCCTACTTGTGATTTTCTTTTGCACACATGTAGGCTAATTAACGTTAGCATTGTTGGAGGGAGCATGCATGAGACCCAAGCTTTTCAGTCACAAAGAGTGCTTTTATTCTGCCTTTATACTTAAAACACTTTAATACTGAACTTATTATAATTAATCTACTATCCAGCACTCTAACCTTAAAGAAACATATATGTTTTAGCTTTTTAGAATGAAAGTAATCCTCACTAGACAGGAAGTATGAGCAGAGTGAGAGGTCTCTGTGATATCTGCGTCATGTTCTGTGTGTGTGTTTAAAAAAATGTTTTATTAAACAGCAATTTAATAAAAGAGTGTGTATCTTCCTCCTTTCTGACAGCAGCTAAGGGGCGGAGGTAGAGACGGAGGAAGGAGGAGGAGAAAGAGAAAGAGGAGGGGCTCGAGGAGAGGAGGGGCTCGGGCTGTTACCGGACAGGACTGTGCGAAAGCAGAAAAGGAGGGTTGAATTTTACCTCCTTGGCTGGGCGGTGGGAGGAGGTGGTGGACGGTTGTTTAGGAAGGATAAACTGAGATTGAAGCCGCCGGTTGGGACCAGGAGCTCCGTCTGCTGCTGCTGCTGTAACCCCAGACATCATTACCATGGAGCTGGAGAATATCGTAGCCAACACGGTGCTGCTGAAAGCACGGGAAGGTAAGGATGGAGATGGCGGTTTGACAGCTCCTCTCCCCCGGCACCTTACCGACACAGCAGCACTCCACCGGCAGGAGGGATGCCCCGTACATTAGTGATATTAACTGCACTTCCTCTTAGCCGGCCGGTGAAACCTTGTGTTGATGCGGTTGAATACGAACAGGATATTAATACGCGCTGTTCTCTCGAGGGGATAGAACGACACACCAAACTCCATTTTCAACTTCAGCCATTTAAAGTTTTCTGGCTTAATAGTGAACATAGATACGTGCTTTGACGTATCTAACCATTTGGCTGACTCTTTAGCAAACAGTGGTCAATTCGGCGATGCAATGTAACGTGCAATGTTTTAGTAAATTGCTTTATTGCGATACAATCTCTGCCTTCCTTGTTGTCAGTGTTTGCACTAAACTGTCAATAACATCTGTTGTAACACGCTAACCACATTCACAGTAACGCTAAGGCTTGGAAAAAAACACAGACAGCGGGGATGCCAAGTTAGCCAAATATAGTTTAATATTGATTAAAATAAAACACTGTTTATGAATGTATGCCGAATTAAGGAGTGGGTGCTATACACTTGTAAAACGTAGACAGTATTGTGTAATGTGCACGGACACAATTGTAATTAAAGGGCGCGTAAAATTGTCTGATTTAAATGACTTTGGCCTGGGTCTGATTATGAACATGAAACGCGAAGTATGAGGTCCGGAAGGGGTTGAAATGTGACTGCGGCGACACATCGGGCTTCCCTTGCTGATGTTGCAGCATCGTCCTGTCGTTTGCGAAACAGGATGTTGAGCCAAAGCAACTGTTCTGTACAGGGGTTTGTACTTTGTGCACAGAATTGCAATTCATTATATTAAGGTTTAAGCCCTTCTGTCAAAACGGCCTTCATTTGCTATGCCTAAGATCCAGGTTTCCAGATCCAGATCACTCCAGGTTTATAGGTCAGCTAAATGTCTAAAATGTAGCCTACCAGAGCAAATGTTACATCTTTCAAACACCGATACAGTCATGCATGATAACCCTCTTTAGTACTTACAGTATACATTTTTAAATCTTATTGTGAACAATGGAAGCATCATCAGAGCCCTTTGTTATTGTTATTCTAAACAGCAGACAAAGGTTGTGGTGACTAGAAGCCAACATAATCATGAGAAGATGACTGTCATGATCCCTCACTGCGAGCTTATCTGCTTCAGCTTATCTGTTGTGCTTGTAGGACCACGAGTCAAGCCTCTTTGTTGGCACCCATCTGCCCAGCTTAAGTGCCCATAAGCAAGGCACCATATCTCTATCTAGACAGGCCTCGACCTCTGACTTCCCTGGGACAGAGACAAGATGTTCATTTAGCATTGGGGAATAAAACGTGTTATATGATCATCATTATTGCCTTAGCCAACTGGACAGACTAACTGGTCCTTGTTTGATTCAGGTGTAAAAGAGACACATTTGCTAGTATGCAAAGATATATAAACATCCAAGGCAACGCAGAGATATATGCAGCCAGATGAAGCCAGCAAATAATCTTGTAAATTAACTGCGCATCAGGCGCAAACACATCCAACAGAGGTCTTCAGAAGATGATGCCATTCTATTAAATTTAAAAGAAAATGCTATACTGTATTATGTGAGTTTCAGTGTATTAAAGGGGCACTCCACAGATTTTACAGCTTTCAAAAAGATACAAAAATTGCTTGAAAAAAAGGCTTGAAATTTTAAATTTGAACTGAAAGCCTGCTACAAACTGAAGGGGTGGGTTTTGAAAGAAGTGGCCATCATTACGTTGCATTGTTAAAATGGTAGAATCCAGTGGTGGAAGTAGTATTGGGATCTTTAGTACAAGTAGCAATACTACAGTGTAAACATATTGTGTTACAAGTAAAAGTCCTGCATTCAAAATTGTTCTTAAAGGGATGCTTTGCTGATTTGAATCCCGCTCTGTGTCATCTTTGTGTGGCCAGCGCATGGAGCTGGGAGCAAACAAGGTCTGTTGAGATCTCAGCGGACCTCGTGATGCGTTCAGTGTCATCTAGCGGGTCTTGCAGACCTCCACTGCTCTGTTCAGCTGGGCGCTCCGTGTGCTGCGGCCGCGGAGGAAAGCCACACCCGTTCATCTGCACACACTGCCCACACAAAGATGACACAGAGCAGGGCTGGGCAATATATCAATATTATATCGATATCGACATATGAGGCTAGATATCGTCTTAAATTTTGGATATCGTAATATCGTGATATGACACTAGTGTTGTCTTTTCCAAAGGCTACATTACAGTAGACTGATGTAATTTTCTGAACACACCAGACTGTTCTAGCTGTTCCATTATTTGCCTTTTTCCTCACATAGTTATTGTATCAACATAACTGTTGGTTGTTTATCAAAAATCTCATTGTGTGCATACTTTGTGAATGCACCAATTGTCAACCCTATAATATCGCCACGATATAGACATTGAGGTATTTGGTAAAAAATATCGGGAATATTCTCCATATTGCCCAGCTCTAACACAGAGCTGAATTCAAATGAGCAAAATATCTCTTTAAGTATAAAAGCACTGAAGTATATGCATTTAATATACTTAAAGTACAAACAGTTAAAGTACTTTTAATTAGTGAGTGATGCATTAATGTATACATCACTTTAATGCTGGTAAAGGTGGTGCTAATTTTATTATTAACTTTATATACTGGACATCTTAACTTATAATAATAATAATATAATAATAATAATAATAATAATATATCATCATGTAGTAGTTCATTGATATATTGTTTCCTAAATCTAAATCTGCAAAGTAACTAGTAGAAGTAAAAAGTTGCATACAATAGAAATACTCCAGTAAAAAGTATCTCAAAATTATACCTAAGTATTCCACCACTGTCAGCAGGACCCATAGTTCAGACTGAAACAGTGAGTTCCTGTTACGGATAACCCTGTTTTGGAATAATATCACTAATGCTAGCATCAAAATATTGTTCTTGAATCCTTAATTTGACTTTATATTGAAAAAAAAAATCTAATTGGAGTAGCTCGGTAATAGATATTTAACTTTTAACGTTTTCAGGAAGACCCTTAAAAAGCCTTCTGTTAGAATTGAAAATCCCCAAATATTGAAGGTCCAATTCATATTCTTGTATTCTTACTCTTTGATGAGATAGTCTCAGACCTAATTTAAATAAACAATAGTTTTGCTTTATTTAGGCAAAGTTTTTGTACCTTTTGCTTTTGTTTACATCTAATATTCTGTTAATATCTCAACTCCTGTTTGACCATTTGACATCTGTCTCTTGTCAGTCGTTCAACTTCATGAGCGTGAAATACTAAATCGCCAAAGTACTCCTTTAACTACAATTTGCCTATAGTTCACACTAGCAATGTCTATTTTCCAAAGCCAGAATCTTCAGAATCTCAGTGGCCTAAAAGTAGTTTGACAGCCATCTGCTTTACTATACTGTACTACAACTTAACACTTCAGCCCAAGACAAAGACCTCTCTGTCTCTTCTTTCATGAAATTCTCTCTCTGAGTAACTTCAATGACCAAAAGTCATGTTGTGTGACACCAGTGTTGCACACAAAGAGATCAAAGAGGAAAAAGGTTTCATTTGGAAGAATCAGTGTTTCTCTGGACAGAGTGCTCGCTCACTTACAGAATCCTAACTGCTTGTCCTATCGTAAGTTGCAGAAGCAATTCCTAAACTTATGGCTGTTTCCTGTCCTGTCAGACCTTCTATCTTCTCTTAATTTAAGAAATCCTAACTATAACAATAAATTAGATTTTTCAATCCGCACTTGTCCTGTCATGCCGGTATCTTTGATTAGTATGTACTGGTAAGCTATATAATAGGATAAGTCATAATATCAACGGCTCTCACTTGTCACTGGCTAGCTTGCTTCCTAAACCTAACCCTAAGCTGGACGTAGCACGTCAATATATTTTCAAATTAATTGTCTTCGCATTCGAAATATAGGCTACTCATTAATATACGGCCTGGGACATTTCAAGCCTCATCATATGGTTTGAGTAGCCTTTCATGTGGGGATGTATTGTCTCACGTCTTTATTGTCACAGACCTTCACAACGCCTTCTCAGGAAAGGGATCGTCTGATATCGTACGAAAACGTATGCACAATAATTCGCATGATATCCTACGAAATTATGTCTCATGCCAGTCGGCGGCCCTTACAGGTAAATTTAGCGGACATAAGGTGACTGTGAGCCGGATACAGAGCACCGTGAGGGGACAGCTGTTTCAGCGGCCGTTGCAGTTAAGTTTAGCTGAGAAAAGGTGACTGTCCTGCAGCAACAAAAGTTAAGTTTAGGCACCAAAACGACTAGTTAAGATTAGAAAATCTAAGGGTCCCCCTTAATAGTGCTCCTGGGACACAAACACCACACTACATTCTGCTGGGACACAAACTCTGCTCCCCCGCTTGAAAGTCCTGTTTTTTTAGGACCCATCCATCCATCCATCCATCCATCCATCCATCCATCCATCCATCCATCCATCCATCCATCCATCCCCTTCAGGATTTCGCTGCCTTTTTTGAGATTGTTGCGGCCCAAAATGCCTGATGTTGCGGGTGCTTTTGTAAAAGAATGCGATAAAAGTTGCAATGTTTTTTGTATGTTTGTTGCAATGAAGTTGCATAAAAACAAAACTTGTTTTGGGGAGAATAAAACTACTCTGGGCTGAGTTTTCCTTGTAACTTTATCAAAAAGGCTCAAGACAGGCTTTAAGACAAAAAAAATAATTTATTAAATGAATCAAATTTGAACAAATGTATGTCAGTGGCTTGTTGGTCTTTACATTGTTAGTTCATTTCCTATCCTGGGCTGAGCTGGGACACATTCATACGGTTTGATAAAGGACTTATTGGACTTTAACTTATCATTGCACTTACAATAACGAGCATGGCTGTCCTCAATTTAGGTCATGCTGTACGTCACATCTCTGGCTTTTCCTGCATCCACCGTGTGTGTGTGTGTGTGTGTGTGTGTGTGTGTGTGTGTGTGTGTGTAAGCGCGTCAGTTGTGGGGGGGGAACTGAGCAGCAGGAGCCCCGCCCACTGCAGAGAGCCGACAGGATTGAAACAACAGCAGCTCTTCAGTGACTTTATAGTGAAAACTCTTTACAGCGTACATTGATGTTAAAATGTTTACAGCTTGGCAGGACGAAATGAATTTGTCCACATGCGTGTGACGTCAACCCGTTCTCACTACCGCTTGGTCATTGGCTCTCAGAGTCACATACTGATAAAAAGTCCGGCACATGGGACTGCTGGGATTGGTTGAAGTCGCGGTAAACTCACGTTATTGGTCAAATTTGCGAAAACGTTGGTCAAAATTGCGGGTCGTACCAAAGTTACCGTGATTGGTTGAATTCGCATGAATTGGCGTGTTTGCGACATCGCTAAAACTTGGAGAGGGTGTCCATCCATCCATCCATCCACCCATCCATCCATCCATCCATCCATCCACCCACCCATCCATCCATCCATCCATCCATCCATCCATCCATCCACTGTTTTGGAACTTTTCTGTACAGAAGGAGAGGAGAAGTTTTGAAATGAGACTTTTGTTAAAACAAAATAAAGACAGCTGAGCCAAAGTACTGAGTTGGTCTTCGTGAATTTTTAATTACACTTTGGAAAGTATAAAGTGGTGAATCAGTTTCACAGAGTTAACAGCAGAAACCGTGTGTCAGTGTCTGGCCCAGTTAATAGAAACATCATGGTCTTATATCCACCATCCACACATTGATCTACACATCCACCCATGGAACACCTGCCACCCATCCATCCACCTATCCACTCATCTATCCACACATTCACCCATCTATCCACCCATCCATCCACCTATCCACCCATCTATCCACACATCCACCCATCCATCCACCTATCCACTCATCTATCCACACATCCACCCATCTATCCACCCATCCATCCACCTATCCACTCATCTATCCACACATCCACCCATCCATCCACCCATCCATCCACCTATCCACTCATCTATCCACATATTCACCCATCTATCCACCCATCTATCCACCCATCTATCCACACATCTATCCACACATCCACCCATCCAACACCTGCCACCAATCCATCCACACATCCACCCATCCATCCACCTATCCACCCATCTATCCACACATCCACCCAGACAGACCTTCTCTTTGCAATCTTATACAGCAGCAGTCAATGTGGTGCAAACAGTAATCAATAAGTGGAATACATACAGTGCATTACTTTCTGTAGATATGTTAAATGAATGGTTTATTAAAAATGTTGGAAAAGCCAGAGCTGATAATAAATACATAACACTCAAAAAGCTTCATCACAAAACATGATAGAAAACAAGTCCATCCACAGTCATTTGATCTGAGAAAAGCTTTTTAGTGACATTAATTTGGCTTAGGTGCTGCCCAACATGGCTCGGGTGCCGCACCTAAACCTTATGTCAGCAGGGAAATCCCTGTAATATTCATCATAGAGATTAAGTGTGATTTCAGGTGCTATGTGTATTGTAACCACAATGTATTATGTTAGGCCATTTATTTGGGAATCTCTGACATTAGGACTCTATGACCAACACATGTTAAAACCAGCCAAACTGACACTGATGTTCTTCTGTTGAAAAATAGCAGCTGTAGTTTTATACAGTAAGTGGTACATTTAAGGGAATGGGACAGACGTCATGACAGCTTAATGACCTATACATACCAACCAGTAAATCTATTAGTTTGTAATTTTCTCGTGGCGCATTTCTTTTTATCGGTTTGTCTCCTCACGACTAATGTGTACAGTTTTTAGCGTTTCTTGTTTCTCACGGATGACCTCCGCATATTCATAAAATGTTTGTGATTAATAGACGAGGGAGTAATCCAGCAAGATAATCCATGGTGCTTCTTGTTAGTTTTTTTTTTTTTAAGTTTTTTTTTTTATAGATTTCATCAGATTTTTAGTAAACTGAAATCCTGCACCATCTTGTTGATAGGGCCGGGTATCGTTTGTTTTTCGACACTAATGCTGATAAAACATCTGATTCAGTAAGTGTTTGTATGCATTCAATTAAATGACACTCTTCTGTCAATTAAAAGAGGAATTACAGTGGTGTGAAAAAGTGTTTGCCCCCTTCCTCAATCATAGTTCTCTCATTTTAATCAGTATTTGGTTTGGCAAAGTGAGACCCTGTAACTTTTGGAAGACAAAATAACACCTACAGTGGTGTGAAAAAGTGTTTGCCCCCTTCCTCATTTCCTGTTCCTTTGCATGTTTGTCACACTTAAGTGTTTCGGAACATCAAACCAATTTAAACAATAGTCAAGGACAACACAAGTAAACACAAAATGCAATTTGTAAATGAAGGTGTTTATTATTAAAGGTGAAAAAAAATCATGGCCCTGTGTGAAAAAGTGATTGCCCCCTAAACCTAATAACTGGTTGGGCCACCCTTAGCAGCAACAACTGCAACCAAGCGTTTGCAATAATGTGCAATGAGGCTTTTACAGCGTCCTGGAGGAATTTTGGCCCACTCATCTTTGCAGAATTGTCCTAATTCAGTTACATTAGAGGGTTTTCGAGCATGAACGGCCTTTTTAAGGTCATACCACAACATCTCAATAGGATTCAGGTCAGGACTTTGGCTAGGCCACTCCAAAGTCTTCATTTTGTTTTTCTTCAGCCATTCGGTGGTGGACTTGCTGGTGTGTTTAGGATCATTGTCCTGCTGCAGAACCCAAGTTCGTTTCAGCTTGAGTACACAAACAGATGGTCGGACATTCTCCTTCAGGATCTCTTGGTAGACAGCAGAATTCATAGTTCCTTTTATCACGGCAAGTCTTCCAGGTCCTGAAGCAGCAAAACAGCCCCAGACCATCACACTACCACCACCATATTTTACTGTTGGTATAATGTTCTTTTTATGAAATGCAGTGTTCCTTCTACGCCAGATATACTTGGACACACACCTTCCAAAGAGTTCCACTTTTGTCTCATCGGTCCACAGAATGTTGTCCCAAAAGTCTTGGGGATCATCAAGATGTGTTGTGGAGAAATTGAGACGAGCTTTGATGTTTTTTTTGCTCAGCAGTGGTTTTCTCCTTGGAACTCTGCCATGCAGGCCATTTTTGCCCAGTCTTTTCCTGATGGTGGAGGCATGAACGCTGACCTTAACTGAGGCAAGTGAGGCCTGCAGTTCTTTGGACGTTGTTGTGGGGTCTTTTGTGACCTCTTGGATGAGTCGTCGCTGCGCTCTTGGGGTAATTTTGGGCGGCCGGCCACTCCTGGGAAGGTTCACCACTGTTCCATGTCTTCGCCATTTGTGGATAATGGCTCTCACTGTGGTTCTCTGGATTCCCAAAGCTTTGGAAATGGCTTTATAACCCTTTCCAGACTGATAGATCTCAATTACTTTCTTCTCAATTGTTCCTGAATTTCTTTGGGTCTCGGCATGATGTGTAGCTTTTAAGGATCTTCTGGTGGACCTTACTGTGTCAAGCAGCTCCTATTTAAGTGATGCCTTGATTGTGAACAGGTGTGGCAATAATCAGGCCTGGGTGTGGCTAGAGAAATTGAACTCAGGTGTGGACAACCACAGTTATAGTATGTTTTAACACACCTTCATTTACAAATTGCATTTTGTGTTTACTTGTGTTGTCCTTGACTATTGTTTAAATTGGTTTGATGTTCCGAAACACTTAAGTGTGACAAACATGCAAAGGAACAGGAAATGAGGAAGGGGGCAAACACTTTTTCACACCACTGTAGGTGTTATTTTGTCTTCCAAAAGTTACAGGGTCTCACTTTGAATGTTGTTAAAAGACACGCACCTAAACCAAATACTGATTAAAATGAGAGAACTATGATTTTGAACAGGAACTATCTGATCTAGTAAACAAGATTTTGATCCTTGACATATTTCTTTAAAAACAGTTGGGGCGCCTGGGTAGCTCGCTGGGTAGAGTGGCGCAGTGGCTGTAGGTTCGACTCCGACCTGCGGGACTTTGCTGCATGTCATTCTACCTCTAAAAATAAAGGCCAAAAAAGCATAAAAAATAAATAATTGATGTTCGTTACCCAGCTTCTATTCTGTCAGGATAGTTTTCATACTGAAAAGCTAAATTATGTTCTTGGATATTTCTGTTGGTCAGACAAAACAAGACATTTGAAGACATCGCCTTTGCTTTAGAGCTTGTGAGGGCCATTTTTCTCTATTCTTGACATTTCGTCACTCCCCGATGTGAGTCGAGTGCAGATTTGAGTTGTGCATGCGTCACTTTGCGACAAGTAGCCTACAAGATGCCAACAAGAGACTTCTGTAATGTCAATACAGTAAAAATGGACCTACTGAACCAAGTTCGTCCCACTCTGGGCAGCCCCCCCACTCTGACATCTCTCCATTTAGTGCATGTAGCTACTGAGCATGTGTGTATTTCAGGCCTGTACGTAATAACAACAAAGTGTAAATTGTAATTTCTCCTTAATAAAGTATACATTATCATTATTACTTAACAAAGTTTGTTCACTGCTGGCTACAAGCTAGCAATCAAACACAACAAAGGTTGTCAGTTGAATGGCATTTTAAGCTAACGTTAGCAATCAAACAGCCATAGATAGCTTTTTGAAACGGCTGCTAGCTTAGCTACAAGCTAACAATCAAACAACAAACAATGTCAGTTGAATGGCCATTTGAGCTAACATTAGCAATCAAACAACCATAGATAGCTTTTTGAAATGGCTGCTAGCTTAGCTACAAGCTAACAATCAGACACAACAAAGGTTGTCAGTTGAATGGTGTTTTGAGCTAACTTTAGCAATAAAACAATCATAGATAGCTAAAACGTTTTTGAAATGATTTCCATCTTCTGTTATTGTTCGTAATGAGAAAAGTTTATTATTTTATGGATTTCACAAATATCAGTATGACGCGTTATGCCGTAAACCGTTTAAATCTGAGCATGTGCGTCTCAAATCTGCACTCTACTCACATTGGGGAGTGACACATTTTGTATGTAAAAAAACTAAAATTTGTTGCTTTATTTTTCACATGCTGCCTTTTAAAATTGTTTTATATTGTATAGTTAAAGTTTTTATTGTAGATTTAACATTGTTTGGCATTCTGTGGACAGCAAAGGAAGAATTTCATTGTACAATAAAACATGTTTCCATTACTGTGTATATGACTATACAACGTTAATACTTTGAAACAAAAAAACAGTCTATATATCCATTTAATAGTGGAAATCATAAGTTGTCCCTGACTGTGTTTTACTCTTTAACATTCAACAGTCAGCTGATGTGTCTTAGTTTTTATATTATGCTTCAGGAAAGAAAAACTACTATTCATAGAACATTTCATTTTCTGCTCAATAAAGACTTCAAAGTGGAGACAGAGTAGGGGACATGTGATTGCATCTCTGACACTGGGCTTAAACAGCGGACGGGACATTTAGGCTACATGGTGCCGGCTTTAGACCACTGAGCCCCCAGGACCAGGGTTGCAATCTGTTTTTTAAGGCCAAGTAATGAAACCCTGCTCAAAAGTCACCAGATGTTGGTAGATGACATCACAGGCTAATTTGATGTCAAAACATAACCATTTATGCAAGATTAAAAAAAAGATGGTTAAATGTACAAGTTACTAACTGACTAACTATTACTATATATGATTATTTCTCATGTTGTAATCATCTCATCAATACGCATCTAAATGTACTAATGGTTTCAAAAGCTTTTTAATGTCAGCTGTTGTGTCACGAATACAGTGGATCCATACACTGGAGACGTTAGATCATTTAGAATAAAAACAAAGGAGGAGTTTCCCGGACGAACAATGGGGATCATTGATTGGTCGTTAGGTACCACTGCCACATGAGAGCACATCTCAAGGGACTCTCAAGTTCAAGTTGGCCAAAACAACGCTCTAGATTTGTTGCCAGGCATTTGTTTGAAAAACAAAACATCACCAAAGGCAGTGTTGGCCTAAAGGTTAGAGACGCAAGCTTGTGACCGGGAGGTCGTCTGTTCAATCCCCAAACCAACAGGAGAAAATGGATGGTGGTTGTCCCTCTCTCATTACCAACACTGAGGTTCCCTTGAGCAACGCCCTTAACCTTCAGCTGCTCCAGTGGAGCTGCTGGTTGTACATGTAACCTGTGTGAATGTGATCAGGGTGTTCCTGCAAAAGAGATGCTGCCTCTCAGTAAACCTTCCTGAATAAATAAAGGTTAAATAGATAAAATAAGATCTTTAGAGAAAGCAGCTGAGGTGGCATCACTGCCCAAAAATAATTTTTTCATTATCAAATCCTAACAGAAGTTACTGTATCTCAGGACACTTTACAGATAGATTAGGTCGAGACCACACTCTATAATTTACGGAGACTCAACAAGTCCCCAAAAAGAATCCAATTGGTTTGACGACGACGAGGAAAAACTCCCTTTTAACAGACAGACCAAACAACAGCCAACATGTTTTTCAGGCCTAAAGGACACACCGTGTGCTTTAGTAACACTGGAGGGAAGCATTCTCCACAGGACATCTTTAATTATTGATACTCCAACTCAGGGGTGTCAAACTCAACTTCCCTAAGGGCCACACTGCAAAATAAGAATCACATCAAGGGCCAGACATGTTTAGTTTATTGATATGCTTTTATTCAATCGAGAAAGCCAAATATCTTTGACTGGATTATTGCATATGTCATATATTCTTCTCACTTACAGTTTGGTTGACATAAAATCCTTAAGAAGTCAGGAAAAAGTTCCTCAGCCATTACAGAAAAGAAATCACCCAAAAACGTCGGAAAAAGTGACAACAACGTCAGAAAAAGCGACAAAAACTAGGTGGACCAAAATGTATTGTGAACCTAAATTGATATGCGGACCGGATTTTAATCTGCGAGGGTCCGGATTTGGCCCGCAAGCCTTGAGTTTGACACATGCTCTAACTGAACAAGTTAGTGAACCAGTTAGGCTTCTGTTCAAGACTCATTCTGGTTTAAAGCAAGGACATTTACAGAAAGCAATAGGTGTGTTTTTCTTTAAATCGGTGTGACGTGGTTTGTTAGGTTGGAATTGCCGTACCGGTTATCTCATATCAGGCTGAACTTCAGGCTCTTAGATACTGTATCATTAAGGTAAAATGTCCTTCGTCCAGTTGAAAACAGTAGTGTTCAGAAGTCACCTTTGACCTCCATTGTCACAAAGCTTCTTCTCTTCCCTGTGCCAGTGTGGGATGGTTTCTTCCTCTGTGACTAAATAATCGGGCTGCTTACTGTCTAATTACTGTATGTATGTTCATCACTTTGCGGAGAATCTGTGTTTCACTGACACGCCGTTTGTCTTGATTTAAATTTCCACTAATGCACACAACAGACATCAGGGATCTGGTTTGCTCTGTTATCAGTCAGCTTATTGGTAATTCTGGGGCTGATGTTATCATCTGTTTCCCGGACACAAACAAAACATCTCCTTTGCATTGTATATTTGCCAATTATTCATTTTAAGTAGCAGCTGCTTTGCAGTATTTTGAATAGCAAATCCTGACGCGTGGTATTGACTTTCTCTTCGTCAGAACACACGATGAGGCTGAACAACACTCTGTTATCATTACACACTCGGGTCTATTGTTTGATCCCGGAGCATTACTAAGGGCAGTCAGCCCGTCAGACATTTCATAGCATCACCATCCTTAACCTTCAAGCACGGATGTTGCCTCTGGATGAGATCTAAAAGGACGCCCAGAAAGATGTTTAAAGAGAGCAAGGGTCTTTCTTTTTGCACACCCCTCTACTTGTTTGTACATTATGCACTAACCACACAGTCTTGAATTACACCCAATGTAGTTCAATGGTCCTGGGCTGGAATACCTGTTCACAGGTGCCAGAAGTTGGTCGACGCCATGCAACACAGATGTGAAGCAGTTCTCAGAAATAATGGTTATGCAACTAAATATTAGTGCAGCAATTCAAAGTAAAGCAAACCCTTGAGTTCATACAGGTAATGTTAGAGTTTGTAAAGAAAAATGCAAATACTGCTGTTTTTAACAGCCTAATATTCCTTTTTCTTCACTTTCTGTAAAGCTATAGCACAAACTTGATCAATTTTAGCCATGTTTTGATTTGGAATTGAATGTGCAGTGTTTCCCAATGCATTGATATTATGGATTTTAAGCATTATTCACTTTTTTTTAATATATGTACATGTTATCATGTTAACTGTTGTTGTGTAACACAACCATGTATACAGAGTTTCTGATTGGTTAGGATTGATTGTTTTATCTGTTTTTTTTCCCTTGTTTTAAACTATGAATTCAAATTTTCAGACTTTTTTGTGTCCCTCGCTACTGACACAAAACTATACACCCTTGACAGAGTGATATGCAGCAGGACAAATGGAAATACCCTTATTTTATTTTTAACTATACGGTCAGTTATCATTTTGATTCATAGATCTGCTCCTTTGTCTCTAAAATGTCAGACCAGGAGTCCATGACTCAGAGATTTTTAATTCACAATGACATAAAACAGTGAAAAGCACCAAGTCCTCACATAAAAAAAAAACTCAAACCAGGAATTTTGTTGCATTTTTTTGCTCAATAAATGACATTAGTGATATTACTTTATTATATACATATTATCAAACATGTTATGGGTTTTTTTGTTTATTTTTTCAGGTTTTAGGCACCTAATGTTTTTTTTTTTTTCTATTCATTTCAGAAGAAAATGAACTTGCAGGGACTTGAGGTTTTAATGTAATACAGTGAGCACCGTGTTGGCTCTTGTTTTTGTTCTTGTTATTGCAGTGGTGAACGTGCTCTTGAAACTGCGTCACTGTGGAGTGTATCACAGGCACTGCGAGCTTTTTGAAAAGCAGAGCGGACAGGAACTTCCTCTGGTTTTGTCTTTGTGCTGTGTTCTGATTGCTCGAGTGACGTTCGCTCTTTGTGTTTACTCTGCTGCAGTTTCTTAACAATGGTGTGTGTGGCTGCACAGACATGTTCTACCATACTACTGGGGAATAGTTTAAAACATTTGAATACCAGCACCCTTAAAGGGATACCAATAGAGAACTTCATTTGGTACGTTTTTTTCTCAACGCTAGAGCCCGACTGATGTATCGGTGGGCCGATAGTATCGGCCAATATTAGGCATTTCCCGATATATATCGGTATCTGCATTTATAATGGCCGATTAAATTATTTTTTTCCATCAGAATTATTTACAATGACAAATGATTCTGATAAATGAATATATAAAAAATAAAAACGGACTGTCAACCATGTTATGAGCGTTGGTGTTGCATAGTCTATCCACCAGAGGACGCTCTACAACGTCCCTTTGTTAATGTGTTTTTGTTCAAAGGACTTTAAGTTTCATATC
This sequence comes from Percina caprodes, assembly GCA_013375575.1. Taxonomy (NCBI): domain Eukaryota; kingdom Metazoa; phylum Chordata; class Actinopteri; order Perciformes; family Percidae; genus Percina; species Percina caprodes. The sequence continues at coordinate 5,857,860 of JABXJD010000017.1, read as the reverse complement.
TTAAGTTTGTATTTTATACATTTTATTTATCAGAACTTTAATATATTTTGAGGTTCTGTTGTGACAATAAAAAATTATATTATTTTAGTGAGAACTCATAAATAACTACAAATAACTAATGTTAGGGAAATCTGTTTTGTTACGCGTTTCTGGATTTTTTTTTTTAATATATATATGAATATATATCGGCATATCGGATTTCTAAATAACCAAATATTTGTAGCGGTATCGGTCTTAACAATCCTTTATCGGTCGGGCTCTACTCTGCACCATTGGATACCCATCATGTGAACGAGAGCGTTCAGTTTGGTGAGATGCCACCAAAAATATTTCATCATCAGTAAGTTTGGCAGTATCATTTGGGCCGATCACACGTCGCATTAAATTGACGCTTGCGGTGATCGGCTGCGAGCAAAACCAACAAAAATAGTCTTTTTTTCTAGATCTGGACACCTAAAAGATGAAATGATGCCAGGTATCATTTGACTGGAAACATATTTTACAGCGTTCTATCACTACATGCCTTAAAGGTATGAAGTTAATTTATGGAACAACTGCAGTGAAGAGATGAAATCATGTACAACAATGAGCAATTTTAAGATGTTTAAAATGAATATATTGAATGGATATGAAAATGACTCAAGGTGATAATATTGTATACTGACTGTATGGTTCCTGGGATTAAATATTAAGTCTAGTTTGCATGGGTTATTATTCGGTTAGATAGATAGACGGAAACAAGGGAGATAGATGGAAAAGAAAAAGAGTGTGAGTGTGTGTGTGTGTGTGTGTGTGTATGCATGTATGTATGCGTTTGTGTCTATGTGTATGCACGTGTTTATGTGAGTCTAGGCAGGTAAATATATGGTACATGAATGTAAATGTGTATTAATAGGTGAAGTATCAAATTGTTCTGTATTTAAGGATAAAAATAGAAAAAAGAGGATAGGACCAGAAAAGGTTTTTCTTTTCCCTTCTTACTACTCCTTTTTGAATATGGGAATTTATTGATTGCATCACTTACAAGATAGTGATGAGATGTACAGTACATGTTCTTATTTATCTGTTATTTTAATTTATATATATATTAAAAATAAACTACAGTAAGTGCTGATACCAGGCCCTAACGGGGTACCCAGCGGGGGTGGCAGTCCCCCTGATGGGAGTCCTCACAATGCGACTGTGTGGACAGGTTGCTGTCCCCATAATGCTATCAACCAAGTGGTAAAACGCTTCAAACGCCAAGCCAACACATATAACTGATACCTGAGTCTGTCGTGTCGTGTTGTGACGTTACAGCGTTAACCACCAGACTTGTGTTCTACGTGCACATCTTTTCGGAGAGCATCTTTGTCATAAAAGCAAACACCATCCTTTAACTTGAGTTTCAAACCAAATTGTTTTGTTTTACAGGTGGCGGCGGGAACAGAAAAGGAAAAAGCAAGAAATGGAAGCAGCTGCTGCAGTTCCCCCACATTAGTTTGTGTGAAGAGCTGCGACAAAGCATAGGTAAGATAATGACGTCTTTCCCCAGTCTTACAGTGCTGCTCATGAGTATTAACCCCTGCTTAAGTTGATTTAAAAAGAGGAATAAAAAATTCATCTTTTGGAAATTGATCTTATTGCCTTAATTAAAAAATGAGGAAAAATCAAACCTTTAAGGACACCTGTTTGGCCTTTGGAAATAAAATAGCCCCCACATCATCACACACCCTTCACTATACCTAGACATTGGCACGGTGTACCTTTCATAAGACCATCTCTCAATGCAAATCAAACCAGCTATTAGGCTAACTGAAATAACACCATGCAAATCTCTAGGTATAGTGAAGGGTATGTGATGATGTGTGTGTGTGTGTGTGTTTGTGTGTGTGGTATTTTAATTCCAAAGGCCAAGGGAACTTTATCAGGATGCATAGTATCCTGATCCACGAAATAACTGGTCTTTAATAATAAAAATCTGCCTGCTTCTATAGGAATTTAACATAGGGGGGTGTATATTTATGCCCCCTGTATTTTAACATAGGGGGGTGTATATTTATGCCCCCTGTATTTTAACATAGGGGGGTGTATATTTATGCCCCCTGTATTTTAAGGAAGAACATTTATTTATTCACGATACATTATTCATTCACAAAGAAAATTGGTGTCCTTAAAGGTTGGATTTTTCCCCATTTTTTAATTAAGGCATTAAGATAAATTTCCAAAAGAAGATTTTTTTATTCCTCTTTTTAGTCAACTTAATCATTGGTTCCTATACTCATGAGCAGCACTGTGCAGGCGAGTGTTCTTCTGTTGTTTGACATGACATGTGTTTAGTGGCTCTGAGTCCTTTGAAACAGATTCAAATCTGTTGTATCCATAGCGACTTGGTTGTTGCTCTGTCTTAACATCCCTTCAGATAAAGAAATCTTGTGTAGCTATCACCAGACCTTCATAAAACGTACGATACCCTGAAATCCTTTGACAGTACCTACTTTTGTCCCTTGGGAATTAAGAAAAGGGCATTTTGGCTGTTTGACGGTTGGTAACGTTACAGGACTGTATTCTGTGACAGAAGCTTATACTTGTGGGCTAGAATGAAGAATGGAAATCAGGATTCATTTGATTTAAAGTAAGACTAAGAGTTTATAGCCACACAAGCAGCTCTGTGAGGCACAGAAGTGCGTTGAGCTAAATGCTAACATGCTGACAATGACAATGCTAACATGTGGCTGGTAAGCAGTGATAATGTTTATAATGTGCACCATCTTAGTGTAGCATGTTAGCATGCTAACCCTGCTAGTTAGTAAACAGGAAGTCCAGCTGAGGCTGATGAGAATGTCATGTGTTCTGCAAATGTTTGGTCATAAACTTACCTTGGATGGCAGCTGGATTTTCGCCAATCTCAATATCACCTTAAAATGAGATTCACATGCCACATCACACGAAAATCCATCTTGTCAATCTTCAAGTAAAAGCATTGGTGTCTAAACTACCAGCTGACCAAACCAATCAGCATCGGTGGGGAGCTACCGGCAGCTATGGGCGGGGTTTATGTGTGTGTGATGGCGGCGACTTTTAATTCAAAACAACAATAGCAGACGTGATAGACAGACGTTCATCTAATCACCTGCCAGGCATTTTATGTCTGAAAGCGCCTGCTCTTCCCCCCCAATTTCAACCCAATCCCGGCTTCTCGGATGGTTCTGTGTAACAAACCAAAGACAAATTTAATTTTAAACTGATGATGGCGCTAGATGAAAAGTCAGAAGATCATCAAGTCTGTGGGATTCATCCTGAGGGGAACATGAATGCGTGGCAATCAGATGTAATAGCTGTTGATATTTTAGTCTGAACCAAAGCGGTGGACAAACTGATAGTCACTGCCGTCCATAGAGCCACCCAACTAGCGTGGTTAAAAATGGCCTGTGACATCACAATGGCGCCGTTTATATCACTGTTCCCTGACACACATTATGGATGAACAATTTTACAATACATCACTCTGTTGTGCCACTGTATAGAGACTGAGCTGTACACTTTTCTAGGAATTACATGTGGATAGTATTTTAAGGTGTTTTTTCCCTGACTCTTCTTCTTCTTCTTCTTCTTCTTCTTCTTCTTTGGATAGGGGGAAATCCCAACAAGGCCTCCTGACTGCGATATTATTATATAATTATACGGAGGACGCCTCAATGTTTAGCTCTGTGTTATAGCAATGCTCATTATTTAAACATTGTTTACATAAATTAATACAGTACAGTGTCTACATAAGCAGCATATAAATATATGTACAGTATGTGTGTGTGTGTATATATATATATATATATATATATATATATATATATACATACAGTATATATATATACATTAATACACATTTACATACTGTATATATATATATATATATATATATATATATATATACTGTATACATATAGTACATATATACACACATATATATATATATACATATATATATATATATATATATATATTTACATATACATACATATATATATATATATATATACATATATATATATATATATATATATATATATATACATACATATATAATGTATATATGTACATACATATATAGTGTATATATGTACATACATATATAGTGTGTATATCTCTCTCTCTCTCTCTCTCTATATATATATATATATATATATATATATATATATATATATATATATATATATATATATATATATATATATATATATATATATATATATGTATGTATGTATGTATATATATATATATATATATATATATATATATATATATATATATATATATATATAGTGTATATTTGTACATACATATATAGTGTGTATATCTATCTCTCTCTATATATATATATATATATATATATATATATATATATATATATATATATATATATATATCTCTATATATATATATATATCCGTGTACCTCGGCCACAGTGTATGAATTTGTGTGAATGGTTCCTGTACTCTGTAAAAGCGCTTTGAGTAGTCATTAAGACTAGAAAAGCACTAAATAAATACTTTAACAGGTTTAGGAAGTTTGGCAGTTGAAAAAAGTACAGTGGTGTACTTCAAAATTGCTACTAGGTAAAAGTAGGGGGAAATCTCTCCTCTTTTGGGGCTACAGTTTGGCGTAATGTTGTTGCATATACAGTTAATTCGTTAAGAATTATTAAAGTTTAGAACTGTAGATGGCTGCCGTAGGCCACCGTCAGGACCATTAGCATACAAATCGGACATACTTTATTAGTGCCTGTAAAGAGCTCACTGACTGTATTTGGCAATAAGGGCTTTAGCCAAAGACACTGCACACAAGTACAAACGTACTTAGATGAATTTGTTGTTCGTAAAGAAATAATTTTAACATCAACTCCCTGTAACGTTTGGGTTTTTGTAGAGATTAAACCAACAAGACATAACCTATTACTTAGTGAGCTTTAGAGGAGTTGGTTGGTGTATGTATATGAGCCAGAGCTGTTTTAATGCTAATCTCAGTATAACCCGGCTGCTGGCTCTAGCTTCATATTCAGCCTACAGACATGATAGTGGTATTGATCTTCTTATTTTTACTTAGGAAATTAGGTTTTCTCATTTATAACATTACATACTAAGGTCTAAATAAAAGAGACTTCAGATACAGTATTAGGGGACCATTAAGGTCTATATAAAAGAGACTTCAGATACAGTATTAGGGGACCACTAAGGTCTATATAAAAGAGACTTCAGATACAGTATTAGGGGACCACTAAGGTCTATATAAAAGAGACTTCAGATACAGTATTAGGGGACCACTAAGGTCTATATAAAAGAGACTTAAAATACAGTATTAGGGGACCACTATGGTCTATATAAAAGAGACTTCAGATACAGTATTAGGGGACCACTAAGGTCTATATAAAAGAGACTTCAGATACAGTATTAGGGGACCACTAAGGTCTATATAAAAGAGACTTCAGATACAGTATTAGGGGACCACTAAGGTCTATATAAAAGAGACTTAAAATACAGTATTAGGGGACCACTATGGTCTATATAAAAGAGACTTCAGATACAGTATTAGGGGACCACTAAGGTCTATATAAAAGAGACTTCAGATACAGTATTAGGGGACCACTAAGGTCTATATAAAAGAGACTTAAGATACAGTATTAGGGGACCACTAAGGTCTATATAAAAGAGACTTCAGATACAGTATTAGGGGACCACTAAGGTCTATATAAAAGAGACTTTAGATACAGTATTAGGGGACCACTAAGGTCTATATAAAAGAGACTTTAGATACAGTATTAGGGGACCACTAAGGTCTATATAAAAGAGACTTCAGATACAGTATTAGGGGACCATTAAGGTCTAAATAAAAGAGACTTCAGATACAGTATTAGGGGACTACTAAGGTCTAAATAAAAGAGACTTCAGATACAGTATTAGGGGACCACTAAGATCTATATAAAAGAGACTTCAGATACAGTATTAGGGGACCACTAAGGTCTATATAAAAGAGACTTCAGATACAGTATTAGGGACCACTAAGGCCTATATAAAAGAGACTTCAGATACAGTATTAGGGGTCCACTAAGGTCTATATAAAAGAGACTTCAGATACAGTATTAGGGGACCACTAATGTCTGTATATGAAAGCCTCCAAAGAGCACCCTGTCATGGGACCTTTAAAGACGGTTGGTGTTGTTTTAGATGCAGGATTTCTAATATTGTGCTTCTTTCATCATTGACTGATCGATGCGGATGATGACTGTTGTCTTTTGTAATCATGAGGCTTCCTGTCCAAGGCGCTGTCGTGACTTCTGTTTTAATTTTTCCTTGTCACTTTTTTCCTTTAATTTCTGTTACACCCACAGATATTATCACTACCCTCAGCTGCTTTGCCATGAGCTGATCAACTAAAGCTTACACACAACGTTCAAAGACATCAGAGAAAATCTGTCCTGACTTGACTCCTTTCATAACAAGCAGATCACTGATCAAATTCAGACAAGCCGAGTGCATGAGAACTATGAATGCACGTAGGCTGCCAAAACAAAAATCTTGCTCAAGTGGCACCACAGAGGAAACTGAAGCCTGTGCAGAAAGAGGAAGCAGACCTTTGTGTTTTGCTGTTTCAACTAGCAGTATGGTTACTTTCATTTTAACAGGTGGCAGGCTAGAGACAGAGCGCAGAGTTAACGATACCAGACAGAAGAAATCAGATATACAGTCACGAAAGGATGGCAGTGAAAACACAGGGACAAGACGAAGGAACAGGTTGCTGGTTGGCTGGTGAAGATCTGTGGTGTCTCTAATGAATTCAGTTGGAACTAAGCAAAAATATGTAAAAAAGGTTAAATTAAGGGTTCAAGAAACTGCTTTGCACTGCCAAATTAATTTTCAAGATATGATAACTAGGGGTTGAAGATTCACTGGTGTCACGATTAGGGATGTAACAATTACCGGTGTAACGGTAAACCACAATAAAAATGTTCACACTAACAATTACCGTTTTCATTTAAAATATCGATATTATCACGGTGAATTACCGCGGTGTGGAAACCGTGTGTTTAGTCCTTCCCAGCCTCATCCGAGTCCACTGAAGTTGCTGTGCGGGCGCACTGCGTGGCCACAGCGTCAAACATTGTCTACGTGATGTAAATTAGATCCTAATGGCTTTTGTTAAGAAGAAGTATCAGGCAGCCTTTTTATCTTGATGTTGCACAATCTTCTGTGCTCAGCATTGTGATTACACTAACTGCATAACTGCAGATCTCTTCAATTATGTCTTCTTTGATAACTCTCACCACGCTTCAGAGTGTGTGCATCAGCACACACACACACACACACACACACACACACACACACACACACACACTCACAGGAGGGCAGGAAAAGAAATTAATGCTGTTGTTTTGGTTTGTATGGAGGAGACGGTGGTTGACGATGCCATAACAGGCCTCCAATGGGTAAATCCTAAATCAGATCTGCTAGACTGTAGTGAGGTTTAGGCATAAGGAGTGGGGATTGGTTAAGGTAAGGGTAAGAATACCAGGGTAGGCCAATCAGAGGCAGAATAAGGCGGGCCTCAGTCCACTTCCTTTGCCGTCGACACATCTAGCAGATCACATCTAGCAGATCACATCTAGCAGATCACATCTAGCGGATCAGCTCTAGCATCTACGCGTCCAATCTGGCAGACTTTCCTTACATCTAACCTCTGTTTATGAGCTGCAAAGTTTACAGAAATATAGGAGATATGAGTGAGTGCATTTTATAGATAAATCAAGTGAGTCTTTTTTTCAAGAGATACCCAGAACTTACCGTAAACTGTGATTTGAATGTAGTGTGAAAACATTTTGTTTCATAAGGAAAGTAGAGCTAGAGCTGCAATGATCCGTGGATTAATCGTTTAATTGATTGACAGAAAAATGTATATGCGCTATTTGGATAATCAATTTAAAAAAAGTAAATTTTCAGTCAACAATCCCAAACATTTGAGGGTTCTAGCTTCTGCAATGTGAAGTTTTGACATTTTCTTTTTTATTTGTTTATTAATCCCCAGTGGGGAAATTACAATTTACACTCTGAGTACACACTTAGTAAACTTACTTACTTAGTAAATCACACACAGGCCTGAAATACACACACATGCTCAGGACCTGTACATGCACTAATGGAGCGATGTCTTGAGTGGGCTGCCAGCTGAACCAGCACCCTGAGCAGGTGGGGGGTACGGTGCCTTGCTCAAGAGCACCTGGCAGTGCCCAGGAGGTGAAGTGGCATCTCTCCAGCCACCAATCCACACTCCGTATTTTTTGGTCAATATGGGGACTTGAACCAGTGACCCTCCAGTTCATTTTTTTTACTGTTTTATGATATTTTACACACCAAACAATATCCAAACAATATGTTGTTTTCAATGGATCTCTATAGTACAGAGCAATAAGATATATCAGGCTTAAAAACACACAGATGTTAGTAGATACATTAATTATAGTCTGGCCTACGGGGGTGTACAGTGCTGGTATAAAGCCCAACATCTCGTGACGGTACAATAATTGTTGGTTTGGGTCTTTTCATGAGATTTTCTATTGGTGCTTTCACAAAATATTTACACAGTGAGAGTTTTGATAAATAATAATCAGTAATGTGGATATAATGACTAAGTTTTAAAGGCAAATAGGACAGTTTCAACAGTCTGGTAAGTTCAGAAAATTACATCATTTTATGTAGCCTTTAAATCCGGGAAAAGACAACACTTATGCCATATTACGATATTATGATATCCAACATCTAAGACGATATCTAGTTTCATATCTCAATATTAATATAATATCGATATATGTATAATTGATATATGTAATATGTGTATTCCCAACTTGTATATATTCAAATATTTGTTCTTGTATTTTATTCCTATTATTTCATGTATATTGTATCCTGGTATTTCACTTCTGTGCTGTGTGACTAATTTTACTTTTGGTGTGGGTTTGTTTGCGTTTGTTTATTTAGACCATAAATATAGGCATTTCTAGAAATAATCATAAAATAGTTTAGAAAATCACTGCTGGATATTCTTTTTATATCTTTTAGCCCCGTGCGTGTGTTTGTGTTCTGTTGTAAATCAACCAGGTGGTTTGACTATACACTTGGTTGGTGACTCATCATAGCTGGGGGCGTGGCTTGTGGCGGAGTCGCTGTGGGGATATATATATATATATATATATATATATATATATATATATATATATATATATATATGTGTGTGTGTGTGTGTGTGTGTGTGTGTGTGTGTGTGTGTGTGTGTGTGTATATCTTTTTTATTTCATTTTATACTAACTTAAATACTTCTACAGTACTGTATACATTCTGTGTGTGTGTGGCATGAAGAAACTTAATGACAAACAAATTAACCTTGTTAGGACATGTAATGTTATTAGCATTTAAACAAAGTTACGTAGCCATCTTACAAAATAGTCTAAGAGAGAGAGAGAGAGAGAGAGAAAATGAGGCTACCAATGAGTACAAGAGCAAGCAAGAGCACCACAACTTGTTTTGATAAAATCGTTAGCAAAATAAGCAGAAAACATTCAGCAGAGCGACGACTTTGCATGCAGGTGTCTTGGATTTGCAGTACATCTTCCGCCTCCGCACGTCTCATTTCCGACATGCATTCAAATATCACACAGTCATGCAACAGCAGAAGACAAGAAAACAACACGGTCACCCTGTGTTGTTAAGTCATTGTTTGCTGAAATGAAAGTCATTTTAACTCCTGCAGTGTTTTCTCTATGTTGAGATGTTGATGGCGGCCCGCCACGTAATATTTCTTCCGCCATGCTAAAGGGCAGACGCACAACAGGGTTTCTGCTATGTGCACCGCACACTGCCGCTCCTCATGAAGTCGTAATTACACGACTCTGCAGAGCCGTCTGCTCTACTGAACTCAGGCCGACTGTCATCCGCTCTCTCTCCCCGAGCAACTGGAACAGTGAGGACGTCATCACTCGCAAAGTCATGGCAATCAAGCAAGCGGGGGAGTACTACTTGTCACTCATTCTTAGGAAAAGTGACAAACAGCAACGAAAGCTGCAATGTGAAATGTGACAGCTACAGTGTTTTAGAAATAGCGTTGTGGACACTGAATTTGATGAATTGAATGTTTATCAGACCCCAGATGAGACAAGAAGCTAGCGTTAGCAAACACTGCGGTCTCTCTGCCTCCCCGCTGCAGGAGACGCTGTATTCCTCCGACACGCTGTATTAACGTTAGCTACTGTTTTCAAACCGTTTACCAGTTTAGTGGGGGTGCATACCGCTCAAAGGAAACAGTCGGTAGCTAACATTAGCAGATAAGCCCGTTGACAGCGACGTTATTGTTCATATTTTGGCACAATGTTTCTGACCGTAGTGGTCATAGTGACTGAAAGTGTGATGTGAGATGCTAATAAGAAAAACTACACGCTGTTTTCAGGTAATGTTAATTTTTGACTTTAAAAAAAAAAGGGATTCTCTTTTAAATATTAAGTTTCTAAACTAAAGTCACTTAAAAAAATGTATAAAGACGTAAGTTATTTGTTAAAAACAAAAACACAGGCATACCCCACAAACAAGACATTAACTTAACAAACTCCAAACTCAGGACCGGAAAGGGAGTAGAGAGAGGGGATGACATGAAGCTAAGGGCCACGGGTCAGACCCAGAAAGATTCAGCCTACTTAGGGAAATCCACCGGGTGGATAGGGCTGTGCAATGAATCGAATTTTGCTCGCTATTTTGATTTTGGCACCTTAAACGTAACCGTCCCATTCTTGTGCCACATGTTAGTTAAACGTATGTCCTGACCTATGGCCCTGATCCGGAGCGTCAAATAGTGACGCCAAGAATCCCGACCAAGCGCATCTTAAAAGGACGCTAAAGGAGACTTTTTGCGCCAATAGGCACCTGAGCAAGCGTCGGTTTTTGGCCTCGATGGGAGTGAGAATGTGTTGTCACAACCGAGCTGCGTTTTTCCTGAAAGCTGCTATGTGCAAATAAGCTTTGATTTGAATGGGTTCAGTCAAACATGCCGTCTCAGACTATGACACACGGAGGCCGGAAGTTCAGCATGTAGCTGCACAAAAACCACAAAGGTTGTGAAAGCTAATGTCCCAGTTAGAGGAGGAGCCCAAATACAGACACGTTAGTAACAAAGAGAAATAAAAGGTGAGAATTAGAAAGCGTAGTCTAGTAGTCCAATTAGAAATTAGACTACTGATGAGATATACTTAGAGAAATGTCTCAGTTATGATTCAACTCTGAAAAACTTTGTTAAAGTTTTTTATGAAACCAGAAGAAAAGTGAGTGGGAGGGAGTCTCGAGAAAGACACATTCAGGAAACTGTCAACTTCCTTTCTTGGCAGAAACCGATTGTTTTTATCTTCCTTTTCTTTTATATATTTACTCTATCTCCTCTTCTCTAATATATTAAGGATATGCCATGCATGCAATATGAAACATATCTTTTTTTCATTGTTCAGAAGCATTTCTGCCAGTTCTGCAATTATGAATGCAGTGATCAAAATGTTGCATTGACATAACTTTGAATGACTTCTTAAGTGGTATGTCTAGAAATACGTAGAAATTACGTATATAGTATGTAGAAATACCACAGTCTATTGACTCCATAACACGTATAAGTCCTGGGATCCTTAGGTTGCGCGATGGGACACAGATCTGATAAATCACTTGGGACGAGGCCTCTCAGGGCTTTCAATAACATGATGACATTGATTGTGAAAGGAACAGGTAGCCAGTGTTAACTTTATATACTAATGAGAAGATTAGTAGTAGTACAGTACTGCATCAAACGATAGAAGCATATCAGATATTTCCTATCTAAAAATAGTAACTACAGTATGAGTGTCAAATAAAAATAGTAGTACAGTATTGTGTTAGTATAGGGGAGTAAAAGTATAAAGTAGCATAAAGTGGAAATACTCAAGGAAAATACAAAAATTGTACTTAGGTAGTTGAGTAAATGAGTCTTCTGCTCACAATATTCTCAATATCACAATAAAGAGAGATGTGTTGCTGCTACGTTGACCCATTGTCATACGTAGCGGTACATTTCGGATTCTCTAATGAGTACGAAGTCCTGTGTAAATGGGCCCATTGCATTTGTCAGCTTTGTTTGCCAATTAAAATGGAAGCAAACAGAGTGGGAAATGATGGAGGAGTGTATGAATGAAAGCTATGGGAATCTTTGGAGAGATCAACAGTTGTCCAGCTTTCTTACAGGATCAGGAGACCCTCCAAGCCCATCCAAAATATCAACAGTCTCTCTCAGAGGGAGATACAAATCTCTTGTTCTGGTCACACTCATCATGCCATTACTGCAGCAATGCCAGGATTTGATGCTTCACTTGTTGAAACAGAAGCACTTTTTTTTGGCGTTTGTGTCATCTGTTCTCAAAACTGCTTATGTCTGCAACAACCAGAGGTGGGTAGAGTTGCCAAAAATTGTACTCAAGTAAAAGTACTGGTACTTCAGAATAATATGACTCAAGTAGAAGTAAAAAGTAGTCATCCAAATAATTACCAAATACCAATACCAAAGAGGTAAAAAGAAAAATGACAAGCTCATTGCAGCCTAATGTAGCGGAGTAAGAGTTCAGTTTCTTCTTCACAAATCTACAAGTAAAAGTAAAAAGTATAGCGATTCAAAACTACTCAGCTAAGTATAATTCTTTCAAAAACTTACTCAAGTAAATGTGACGGACTAAATGTAACTCGTTACTACCCACCTCTGGTAACAACACACCAATTGTCTTCCATTTCTATTGTCTTCCATCAAGGTTTTGCCATGGGTTGTCTAAGTTCCACTTTTTTGAGTGACACATGCAGGAAATGGCAGAGTTAAAGCATCTTGAGCCTTGATAGATGCTCGCTCCTCTTTTCCTCCTCCTCCTGGATGTTTTGAGGTCTTATCTACAGGCCATTAAAGAAACTCGATCCAACAATAAACTAGGTGCTATGTCTCAAATCGCGCACTTCCGTACTTAAGCGGTACTTATGCTGCTGCAGGAGCTCTTCGCAGAGCTTTCGCCGTTGCATACGTAAGTGGCCTGAAGTTTATACTTGTGCGTTAGTGTCTGCATCGATGTCTTTAAGAGAATAGCAGGGCCGGCGTGTGTGTGGGGAGTGTGTGGTATATACAAAGTGAGAGAGTGATGGGGATTAGCTTCGAAGCGAGTAGCGACTCTAGAGTCAAGTGTCTCCCCTGTGCCTTCTGACCACGGTGGGAAATCTGTAGCAGGAAAAGTTAACCCTCTCCTTGATTTCATGTCGTTTATGGAGGAGAACCAGGAAATAAATAGGAGCAAATGCCACGCTACCAGGCCATGGCCAAGCGGACCAATCACAGTTGCTGCGAGTCAGGCTGCGGCGTAGGGTCTCTATCTCCACATACCTACAAAATGTCTCTAGAAGTGTATTATTCAAAAAAGAAAATCCCAATATTCAATATTATCAAATCGCATTAAATGAAAAATCCAATCGGCACCCATGTACCTTAAAAAAAATCAAATAGACACCAAAGCATATTTTCCCAGCCTAGTGGGAGTCAATGGTGCATACAGTAAAATAGATATGGAATATATGCATATTACAGTGCATTACCTTTCGTCCCTTTATGCACCAATGGTTCATGAGAACAGCCTGAAAGACATCTACGAAAGCATCTATTAAAACTAAATTTGATTTAAAAAGTGAAAGTTTTAGACATCAAGCTTACATATGGCCGCTGTTCCAACTGCTTTTCAATAACTATGTCAACATGTAGTTGGTTGTTAAGGATCTTCAGGGCATATTTTATGGGTTTACAGCCATGCTGGTGTCTTTTTGAGGCTGTCTGTGCTGTAAGCTAAATGATAAAGTCAATAGGATGTACCCACTGGGGACCATTAATGTCTGTACAAAATGTCATGGTAATCTTTTTAATAGTTGTTGAGATATTTTAGTCCAAACCTGAATGGACCGACTGTCCCTCGAGCTATGCCGCTAGCATGGCGAGAAGAAAGATAAGGCCTCTTTGTGTAATGATGTACAGCATGTTCTGTACAGTCCTGGATCCCCATTCATGTACATCACACCTCCAGTGATCTATTGTGAAAGTCCATTGATCCGTAACCACGTAATGACAAATTACTCGAAGTGGGAGATGTTCCATTTCAGGCATGAGTAGCCAGTGTGGGATTGGCTAAGTGGCTTCATGAACTGTAATGAAGCTAATTGTTTTGGTGTTTTTGAAAGGAGAATAATTGGGTTTGTATTTAATGTAAACAGGCACTTTAGACTGTCAAAGAATTGTTAATTATTTAGTCTTAAAGCCATGGAACAAGCGGAAATGTGTCTTTTTGTCGCCTTCCTAGATACCCCACTCTGCAGTTTCTTCTGCAGTTTCCTTCATTGTTCTTTTTGCTCCCATTTGCTCCACATTGTCCCGCTCTGTTCACTTTGCAGCAGGGCATAGGAAGTTTGTTAGAGCAGAGAATAGAGAAAGGAGACAATTAGAGTAGGACAGAAGACAAAGCAAAGAGGACGTCGCAGCGTAGCAGAGCGAAACGGAAGAGAGAGAAGTAGAGCAGAAAAAAAACTCATGAATTGGGATAAAAAAGCGTCAGTCACTGTGTCATCGATAGGAAGTGACTCAGCAAAGTGACAAGAATATAACAAGAATATAACAATGGAAGGGGCAATCCTCCCGTGCTCATTAACTGTACCAGGCAGGGAGAGTCTGACGATAAGAGGCTATTGGTTGCAGTGTTTGGGGAGTTTGGAATCTTTTCTTTTGCACCTTTAATTATTATTATTATTATTATTATTTTTTTTAAATCGGTCCCTCACAAGTCCTCCAGCTTAATGGAAGTGCCAAAAAACTCAAGCATCACTTCAATCAGTTAAGAGATGCATTCAAAGTTGTATATTCCAATTTTATAATCAGTGATTTAAGTCATTTATCAGATACAAAAAGAAATAATTTGCACTTAAAATCAAGTCACTTAGTAAGTAGTTTAAAGGGTAACTACTGTCTTTTTTCAACCTGGCAAGATCGCTGCAGTTGGCAGCGGTGAAACAAGCTACAATGGAAGTTAATAGGGCAATTGTGCAGCTTGTATTTACTTTCACAAAAGTGCTCATTTTGCCATTGACAGACCAGATTAGTATTCTAAGTGTCTGGCAACATTATGGAAAGGATTTCTAAACAGGTTGAGCTTTCTGCTGAAGAGTAAGATCCTTTTTTTTAACATAAACATCTGTTAAACGCACCAGACTTAATGTTAATAAACAGTAATTTTAGCATTGTAAAATACGCTTCATTCAAAGTCGACAGAAACAAAAAAAAAAAAAAAAAACTATGAAAAACAGTTTTAGGTTGTCCACTTTTCCAACATCACAACTCTAGTTTTGGTTGAAATAGACACATAGTTTATTGACTTACATGTGGAAATATGTTGGCTCTATGCACGCTAAAAGTATTGCTTTTTTAAATGGAGTCTGGTGGGTTTAGCACTAGCGACTTCAGAGCAGTTTCTAGTTAAACAGAAAGGTCTTAAAGAGGTTTTAAAGGTCTCTCTCTGAAGGGATCCTTTCCCTAATGTTGTCAGACACTTAGAACATTAATCTGAGGCTGTCAGTGGCAAAACAAGCATTTTTATAAAAGTAAATACAAATTTGACAATTGCCCCACTAACTTACATTCTAGCTTGTTTTGCTGATGCCGACTACAGTGATCTCGCTTAATACTGGACCAATGTCAAATATTGTTGTTCCCATCAGTCGCTTAGACACAAAAACATAGGAAAATAAGGTCCAGGTTGAAAAAAACAGTTTGAGATGTCACTTTAAAAATCTGGTAACCTTAGATAAGCATGGGACACACTTGTTTGTTAAAGAAACTCTTGACGTACTGTAACCAGCTGGCAAACAACTTGGAAACGTCTTGTTTTTTTTACACTCTATGTCCACTGGATCCGAGTGCATTATGGCTCAGTTACAGCCCAGCCACAGTTTCTATGTCCACAGGAAACATTTGAGAAGCAACCCTTGTGTTTGCCTTTTCTGACAACGTCCTGGTCATAAACTAATGATTGTAAATGCAGCTCAGCAGCTCGGGAAGGACTGCTTGGCTAACACAGTATTCATAAGCTGTGATCAGATCCAGTTATCTGACAACAGAAACAGAGTGCGAAATGTGTAAAAAAAAACGAAATTGTTGACTTGGGCTGTATAAAAACACTGATTACATGAGGAGACTGAAGGCTGAGACTCACCCACTAACTGCAGACACACAAAATAAGCTTTGTTCTGATGTGTTAAGACAAAGAAAGAAGCAAAAAAAACAAAAAAACTTGCTAATAAATAGCGTTTACATGCTGTACATACTGTATACAAGTGAATTTCAACCTTCAAAGATGCAAACTGCTTCGTCAAATGAGTTTTTTTCAAGACAAGGTTGTAGACAACATCCCAAAATTGGTGCTGTGAATGCAAATACTCATGTTACAAATGTTTACCGAGGAAGGAAATGAATGTAATGTGTTTTGGTTTGAGACCCTGAATGTAAACCGAACTTTGTTTGTCTAGAGGTAAACTCCACAGAGTACCTTTAAATAGCTTCATACATATTTTTTTTTTTTAAGAAAGCAGGCCTCCCTCTCTGCACAGACCAAACCAGTGTTTCCTATCGTTAGCGTGTAGTTTAGCTCAAGCAGCAACCCAGTCATTTATTTTAAATCCCATTGTTGTTCATACCTGTCGTCTCGCATTGATTCATTGCCTGTAAATTAGGGCAGCAATTAATGATTGGTCTCTAAAATGTCAGAAAATGGAAAAAAAAATTCAGATCAGTGTTTTCCAAAACCTAAACATCCTCAATGTTTTTTTATCCACAACTCAAAGGTATTCAGTTTACTCTCACAGAAGAGTGGAAAAAAACTAGAAAATATTCACATTTAAGAAGCTGGAATCAGAGATAAAAAAAAAAAAAAATCATAATAATGGATTCATCTTTGCAGCTCTGCTGTCTGTGGTTTTGGGTGTTACAGATGAGGAAGATTGTTTGACTTGCAGATCATTTCACGTCTTTAAAGTCCTCTCCTCTCCCAGCGATCACACTGACCTCTCTGCTCCTTCCTGATTCATATTTGTTTGTTCATGAAGTCGCTTTGCATCCACATGACTCACAGATGCAAATCAACATTGGTGCTGTTCTTTGTCCTGAAGCTTAGCTGATGAACTCAAACGGCCCCTGATGCGCATCTAAAACCCACCCAGCAAGTACGGTTGGCTACACATAATCATTGTATCAACAGCTTTAAAATGAGTATATTCCATCATGTATTGAAGAGCTGCTGCACATTGAAATAGTCACTTTAAACAACACTTTCACTTCATGTAACCAAGACTAGTGGTTGCAAAACCATACTCCACTCATAGGCTCATCTATAGAGTAGGTTGTCTGCAGCTTTTCTTTAAAGGTCCCATGGCATGAAAATTTCACTTTATGAGGTTTTTTAACATTAACATTTCAAACATTATTCCCCCAGCCTGCCTATGGCCCCCCAGTGGCTAGAAGTGACGATAGGTGTAAACCGAGCCCTGGGTATCCTGCTCTGCCTTTGAGAAAATGAAAGCTCAGATGGGCCGATCTGGAATCTTGCTCCTTATGACGTCATAAGGAGCAAGGTTACCTCCCCTTTCTCTGCTTTGCCCGCCCAGAGAATTTGGCCCACCCATGAGAGAGAGCCATCATGGCTTTCAATCAAGCAAAGTGGCAGTTGGTCAAGGCCACACCCCCCCCCCCACCACTCAATAGCTACAGACATAGAAATGGCACATACTAAGGAAAGCTCATTGTGGGACTGGCTCTAGTGGCTGTAATTTGGCACTAAGGCTGAATTTTGGGAAAGAGACTTCAGATACAGTATTAGGGGACCACTAAGGTCTATATAAAAGAGACTTCAGATACAGTATTAGGGGACCACTAAGGTCTATATAAAAGAGACTTCAGATACAGTATTAGGGGACCACTAAGGTCTATATAAAAGAGACTTCAGATACAGTATTAGGGGACCACTAAGGTCTATATAAAAGCATCCTAAAAGCACCATGTCATGGGACCTTTAAGTGCCACCCCCAGCTAACAGGGAACGTTACCCACAAGTTCTAATAATGTTTTAAAGGAAACGTTGTAATCTAATGTTCAGATAACGTTTTAAGGATGTTAGGACATTAACATTTTAAGATAATCACCATAAAAAAATGGATGGAAACTTGAGTTGTAGCAATACTTTACTTATTAAGATGTTTATGTAAATGTTCATTGATTTTTTTCTGCCATTTGAAGACACTTATAAAAACACAGTTAACATTTCACCAGATAGAAAAAATTAGGTGACATTAACTTATTAAATCTACAGAAGAAAATGGAAAGGAATTAATCTTGCGGCACCCTTCGCACCCCACCTCCTCAGACATAATCCCATGTTTTCTTCCTCAACTCTTTTTCTTACTTTCACTTATTTGGACTTTTATTCTTTTCTCTTATATAATTTTCCACCTTCCTGAAACTCCCAAATTAATGTCAACAGAAGTTTTCCACTGCTCCTTTTTTTTTTTTTTAAACGTTCCTGTGAATGAGACTGCATGCAAATGTTATCATCGAATATGTGTTCACACCAGCCACTGTGTGTGCTGCTTATGTTTGACTAATAAATGTGTCAGCGTCATTCACTGTTGTTACACTCCTCTCTATTGTTTAGGACTTTATGAATTGTACAGAAGGATAATTTCTGAAAGAATGGGGGTTCAAATCGCTGGTCGAACTGGTTTACTTCAGGACTTAGAGCCTTTTTTTAACCTCCGCATTGGACTGTTATGTTAAAGTATCAGCTGTAACGCTTTGGCTACATTTAACATGTGAAGCTGCCTACACATGACATGCAATTTGCTTTCTGAGCAGGGCTAGGTAGGACGTAGAGCAAAGCGCAGAGAGCAAAGCGCAGTATTCGGCATCAAGCGTGGCAAGGAAGCTATTTCCCATTGCTAAGTAACAACGTGCTGTTATTTCATTGGTTGTGCTTTCGAAAGGTCAGCGGCAACTAGGTCAAAGTTGAAATTATTTGTACTTTGAGCGCATCGCAAAGCGGGAAATCCAAGCGGTGTGCAACAACAGGGGTAGCGCAGCGTATAGTTGGGCTCTCCCTATAAGGACTCAATGGATAGGTGGTTTTGCCATGATAGGTGGTTTTGCCACCTATCATGTGCAGGGGCATTGGACTGGGGGGAAAAGGGGGACTGAGTACCCGGGGCCCTCATGTGAGGAGGGCCCAAAAATATGCTAGACTTAATAGCTGCGGATGCGGGGAGGGGCCCATAGGAAATGCCTTTCTACAGGGCCCAGGATGTTGTGCTATGCTCCTGATCATGTGGCTTAATGTATGCGGACTGTTAGTGGCGCGTGTGTATGTTTTAACCGGCTACACCTGCTACACACACGGCGTAGGATTGTGACGAGACAGAGAGCCTTTGCTTTGGGATTGTTGTTGTTGTTGTTGTTGTTGTTTTTCCAGTTTTTTTGGAGCCGGCACAGCTCTGTGACAGCTTGCTGTCAGGTGGAATCAGAGGAAAGCAGGTGAGGGGAAACAAAAAGAAATAAAAACAGAAATTCTCAAAATGAAACTGCCAATATGGTCATTGACATTCTGTCGTTATATTGATAGTTTAATGTAAAAGAAATGACACTTTATGATCCATTTCTGTGTAAAAGGGCTGCACACCGCTCACGTAAAATATATAAATAGAAGACTGTCCTGTTGTTACGCTTGTAGAGCGGCTCTCCGCCGTGCACATGCACCACGGTTTCATTGGTTATAGAGGAAGTCTAGTGTTGGAACGTCTGCTCCGCATACGTTACGCGTGCAATGTAGCTGGCCAGTAAGAAACAAGGATATCAAAGACACCTCCCAGGAAGCAACGTTCTCAACGTGAGCTAACTGATCAACAGAGAAAATAACCGACACCTATATTGAAATTTGAATAATCTTTTTCACTATTTTGACTAATGAAAGACTTGGGGTGGGACTCTCTTGGCACCTCACATCTCAATTTCGATTCAGAGGCCACCGATTCTAAACCGGTTATCGATGCATGTCGATGCAACAATTTCTTTTGTGTACATTTCCATGCATGATTTTAAAAATGTACATATAAATCTGAGTTTGTTACTCACTTCCTAGACAAAGCAGCTAGACAAAGCTTAGATTTTGACATATTTGTCACGCACAAGTTTTAATAAAATGTTTTGTCTACTGAGGGTTTTATTTTGTAGTCATTCCATGCTAAAGCCTTAAACATGCTCGTGAAAGTCACTTTCTCTCAACAGCATGTAGATCAACAACCTTTGTGTTTTGCCTAATTATGTTATGTATGTCTTATTAGATCATGTGTGTATATATATATATATATATATATATATATATATATATATATATATATATATATATATATATATATATATATATATATATATATATATATATATACACACACAAAACTTTTTTTTTTCCCCTCCTTTTCGCCATTTTTGTGGGGTTTTTCTGCACTCTTGCCTAAACTCTAAGTAGTTGTCCATTTTCCCATCCTCTTTCCGTCACTCTGTTTTCTGATCTGATGGTCTGGAGACAGGAACTTTAAAAAATCGATTATTAACTTATCAGAATTGAGAATCGAATCGTTCTAGAGAGCATCGCGATGCATCTAAGAATCGTTTTTTTTTTTTTTCCACCTCTAGGAAAGACCTGATTAATCAAGAAGATGATAAATAAATGGAGATTAATGGACAATGGAAATATGAGTTTTTTTCTTTGTTGAGTTAAAAGATCTAATTTGAGCTTTTTAGCTTTCTTTAATGTTTTGTAAACAAAAACTTGATTAAATATGTGGTTTTTGCTCTGTGATGTAGTGCGACTGTTCCTTTTCCTGGAGGGTTAATATGCCAGATATTATATTTCAGATCATAAAGATGTAACAGTTTCTCTTGATAATGAAATTAATGTCCCTTTTATTTTAGTCCTCCACTTTAAAACCTTGCTGGTAGTTGATGGAAAGATGCACTCATTCATCAGTTTTATTTTGCTGAAATTAATTGCTTTTTGATTGAAACATAACTTCATTGTTACAGTTAATTAAACAACATTGTCTCTCTGTCTCAATAGAAAAGGACTACAGCAGCCTTTGTGAGCGGCAGCCTATCGGACGCTTGCTGTTCAGACAGTTCTGCGAGACTCGACCAGAACTGAGGCGCTGCGTCAAGTTCCTGGATGCTGTGGTAAGAAGTGTGTGTGTGTGTGTGTGTGTGTGTGTGTGTGTGTGTGTGTGTGTGTGTGTGTGTGTGTGTGTGTGTGTGTGTGTGTGTGTGTGTGTGTGTGTGTGTGTGTGTGTGTGTGTGTGTGTGTGTGTGTGTGTGTGTGTGTGTGTGTGTGAGAGAGAGAGTGGGATGGGGGTATTTGGATCCTTGTTCCTGGAAGTGTGTTTGTATTGGAGAGTTTGGTCTCGATTGCCCTTTTCCATGACTACCAGTGTAGAAGGACAAAAAGAGTGTGTATGCGTGCGTGTGTACGTGTGTGCGTGCGTGTGTGCATGTGCTGGGCATCTCAAGGATTTGTGTTTCTCGAAATGCTCCTCAATTCTTATAAGTCAAGGATGGAGAGATGCAGGTTTTTTCTTGTTTTCTTCTTCCCACCTTAATAATCTGGAAAAAGGGAAAGGAGGGATGCGGGTGTCAAATAAAAAAAAAACAAAGGTGGCGAGGGATGAGTTTACCAAATAAAAAAGTGACACACACACACACACACACACACACACACACACACACACACACAAAAGACAGAAAACGACAACAAGGTTCCTTTACCTTACAAGTATGAGGGTCAGCAGGTAAAGTATAGAAAATTATCACTTCCTGATGAAAAAACATTTCATGTCATAACACATTCCCATACCTAAACAACATTATTAAGCAACAATAAACAACATTAGTTCGATTTCCAAAGACTCCCAAAATGACAGTTTGACTGCCGCACGGTGGCCATTTAATTTAATCATGTGACCGTAGTCATAGCGGTTGTTAGGGTTATTATACGTTTAGCCGACTGCAGGTGGCTGTCAGCCGTGTACAGAGCACCGCGAGACCACAGGCTTTTATTTCTGTCAACATAGTCAGCGTCTAGCTAACATTGACATTGTGGGAAATTGGGTTCAGTGTTCTCAACCTGGCAACCCCCATGAACTTCAAGTCTCAGAGGGGGGGCCAGGGGAGACGACTCAGTCCATTATTTTGAATTTGGACGGTCAGAAACACACATTGCTCCTTTAACGTAACAATTGCCGTTTTAAACACGTAGTAAATGTAAAACGAGACTGTTTAAGTTTAGGCAACAAGAATACTTAGTTGGGGGTTAGTAAAACATCAGGGATTGAATTAAATTCATCTCAAATGTACTAAAATGTGAAACACATATCTGAAAACCCGCACAAATAAAACCAAAACTATCTGCATGGGTAGGGAATAGTTTTTTTGTGATTTGAGTGAACTAACCCTTAAAACAACTATTAACTAGTGAGCTGGTTTTCATGTAGGACCTTTTGTTGTAGGAAGTTTAATTATCCTGAAATGCTTAAGTTAAAGGTGGGAGGGAGGAGGAAGTGGAGTTTAATATCTGTTTAATGAAATACAGGAACTCATGACTTCTGGAGAGAAAACTGCGTCAGTGTGTCGACCCCTCTTCTACCTCCCATGTTGTATCTGTGATGCGTGCACACACACACACACACACACACACACACACACACACACACACACACACACACTCTTTCTGTTGACCTCATCTGTCACAGTGAACAGCTCGCTGCTTGCTCTGCTCACTTGAGGAATGTTCAGTCACACATGTTTTATTCCCACTGGAGTGTGTGTGTGTGTGTGTGTGTGTGTGTGTGTGTGTGTGTGTGTACACACGTGTTTGTGTATGTGTGTGCGTGTGTGTGTGTGTGTACAGTCCCATTGTTGCTGTCCCAGTTAATAAATGATAAACCATGGTTTACTCCTTCACTGAAGGAGCACACTGATTGGCACACACCAGTGGTGGAATGTAACTAAGTGCATTTCCTCAAGTACTGTACAACTTTGAGGCACTTGTACTTGAGTATTTCCATTTATGCTCCTTTATACTTTTATTCCACTACATTTATTTGAAAATAGTTAACTTTCCGTCTTTAGCGTTTAGCTTAGCGAAGCGCCATTGCAACCATAGATGACACTGGCTTGGCTTATTTAAATGTAATATCCAGAAAAAACGTAGTAGGAGCTGAAAAATGAATAAATGATTTGTGTCGTAATGTTGTCATTTCTTTTTGTCCAAAAGGACTTTATAAAATTGGTATCAAAGTCCGGGTATTGGTATCGGTACTGGTATAGCTTTTAACCCTTGTGTTGTCTTCCCGTCAACCATAAAAAAACCAGTTTTGGTCACTTTTTTTCAACATTATTATCGCTTATTATTGATCCTAATTTTTTGTCACTTTTTCAATGTTGTCGGTGCTTTTTTTGGTGTTTTTTCCTAAGTTTTTTGATATTTTTAATATTGACATTTTCAGCGTTTATTTCGACGGCCCATTTTTTGTGACAAATGAAAATAGAATTAACTGAAAACGGGTCAAATTTGACCCAAGGACAAAATGAGGGTTAAACGATACCCAGCCCTAGAGAGAAGTGCCTGCAAAGAAGTGCCGTACTTTCTTGTTTCTCCTGTATCCGGTGTGTGAAATGATCTCACGTATGTTCGTGAGACGATCAATGGATCAGTTATGGAGGTGAAGAGGTGGACCCCGTCTATCTCTCCGTCTGTGTGAAGACAGTGAGGCTCCAGTCTGACTGACCAGCTCAGCCAAACTGCTTTACAGCTTTCAGTCTCCCACTGGATACAACTCACACACAAAGCAATTATGTTCTCCTTTACCCCCACAACCGCTTCCCGTCTCTTCTCTGAGAACTCTGCGAGCTAACGAGATGGAGAAGGGAAAATGAGATTTGAACCATCTCCGCTGTCACTTAGCATTAGTTTACAGGCTCTCGCTGTGAGAGGGGGGGAGAGGAAGCACTTTGGAGTTTTCCAGTCAGGCTCAGTTTACTGCAAGTCATTCAGAGGGATGGTTGATGTGAGGGAGAGTAGATACAATCAGTTCATGTGCTGCAAGGGTGTGGAGCCGGCCTCGCAAAACTCTTCAATTAAATCTTAAATTTTCTGAAGTCAAGGTCTTCAGTGGACACACAAAGTCATTTAGTGTTGTTTATTGACTTTCCGTGCATCATCATGCTATGATCAGATTGTGTCATCGTTGTACAAAATAGTCTAAATGAATGTTTTGCACATGCAAAGAACCTTTACGGATGTAATGCTATAACCTGCTATGAACTAGGGCCGCACAGTATGTTGATATTTTAACATCATTGCGATATCAGCTGGCGTAATAAACACATTGCGAAGGACACTTAGTGATTTTTTTGTGTAATTTGAAAGAATATTAGTAGAAATCTGCACTCATTTTGTTTTAGGCTGAATCTCATTTCTCTATCTTACCCCTACGATATGTGAGGGGGGGGGTCTGGAATATCAGAACAGCTGTAGTTAATTTGTTTGTTTGTGGTCTTTTTTTTGTTTTATACATTAAATTAACACACATGCCTTTTTATGTGTGTGACATGTAAGTTGTGGTTCCAATAGTTGATAATGGTTCTGTAATATAATATATTAATGTAATGTTTTTGCCTCTTATGTTTAGTTTATCGGGCAATAAAGACATCAACATTAATGGCATTCTAAACGGTGATAACTGAAACAGATATACAACACACCGTGTGTGTGCGTGTGTGTGTGTGTGTGTGTGTGTGTGTGTGTATACACACATATGTATTGCAAACAGACCAGAGTACTACACAGATTAGAACATCTGCCTCTGCCATCTGCCAACATAAAATAACTATAAAATATATAAATGCATATGACACTGTTGTCCAAACCTACACAATCAACAAAGACGCCATCTTGGAAGTTTGTGATCAATACTGTGTGGTGATGTCACCAAGTGGTGTCCCATTTCATAGGGGTATGTTTTCACCCCTAGCCCTTACCCCTTGGTTTCTAGGGCCAAGGGGTAGGGGTAAGGGGTAAGGGGTAGGGGTAAGATGGAGAAATGGGAGTCAGCTTTAGTGCTGCCTTTTGTTTTCAGTTCAATGTTACATTTGTTCAATAAAAGGATGTTGGAAATGATTGTTTTTTTTAATTCAAAGCATTGTTGTATTTGAGCAGATTACTAAAAAGCAGCAGCAGATAGGCAGAACTGAATACACTTTAATATCAGTTTATTTATCTTACACATAGTTATACTCAACATCGCATATTTTCCTCATATTGTGCAGTCCTACTATGAACATGCTTTCTAGAAACCTTTATTTTATGGTTTTACATACATTTGTAACAATCTATTGGATAAAAATCCATATTCATGTTGTGATGGTTTGAACCATATTGCTAGAATCCAGCTGTACATTTTGCTTATTCATTTGGAAGACATTCACATGTGATTGTGACACTGCCAGATCTGTGGAACTAAGGGACGATTAAGACTCCCGTAGCAACTGACCCTCACCTCTGGCTTCTCGCACTCATGTAGTCTCGGTGTGTTTCCCTCTGCAGGCGGAGTACGAGGTGACTCCAGACGAGAAGAGGAAGGAGTGCGGTCAGGAACTCATTGACAAATACTTCAACCCACAGGTAGCGGCTGCTTTCCCCACAGCCATTTACTACCAACTGTGTTTCCTATGAAAATGACGTGGTGTGATTTGGTAAATAGTGAGCACTAAGGCTGTGGTTACACTTGTTTCTTCAATGCCACTTTTGTAATCAGATGCGCCAGACTGGAACTCTGTGTCCGCTTATGCCAGGATCAGACTACATGCTTTTCTTTCACTATATCAGACTAGACCGACTAATTGCCAAATTCCTTGCTGTGTCTTGGACAGAAGGGCCACAATACAGGTATCACTCCAACCAGCCCCTAGACCGATTACCACATGCTGTCGGAAAGCTCACACGCAAGTTCATAGGTCAATGCTTTTGGTGGAGCGGCAGCCTCTCAAAAACTTGTGTGTGGCGCTAAACTCTGCATGGAGCCCTGGTGCCAAATAGTCTCGGGAAGGAACTTGTTTTGGTGGCACTTGTACGTTTAAAAGTTGTTTAAGTCGTGCAACAGAAAACTCAGATTGGACAGATAGTCTAGCTAGCTCTCTGGATTTACCCTGCAGAGACCTGAGGACCAGCTAACCATAGTCTTCATAAATCCACCGGAGTTTAAGATTTCAACACAAATAAAGTGGAAGAAAAACGAACATCTGCGAAAAAGACATGCATCTGGTGGAATTTCCTCCAACACCAGGGCAGTCCAGGAAGTGGAACGTCGTAGATATAGACTAATGCGTCCTGGCATGATCGGATGACAAAAGTGTCATTGAGAAGAAGACAAGTGTAACTACGGCCCTGATTTAGATTGATGTCTAACCTTCTGGGCAGCCACTGGCTTCTGCTGTATAACAGCGTCTGAAATATCCGCACTTTTTGACTTTGTACAGAAAGTTATTTCCCCTATGATATAAATGTACACAAATTGAATACCCTACATAAATTCAAATACACTTGAACTCTGTCTTAAGATAAGTAATCCATTACTTAAACAAGTTAAGCACAGTGACAATGCACAGTAATTTACATTATTGTTAATTAAATATGGCCAAATTGCTACATTATGTCTACAGGTTAAAGTTCCCCCTGTTTTTCCTGATAACGGTCTCTCTTGTGTGCTTGGTTTTTCACCTGCATGTGTCTGAATCTGTCTGCATTTATTCAAGTCTGAACGTGCAGAAATCTGCACGAGGATGATTATCTATCGGCCCCATCTTAAACCCAGTTCATCCGGCTTTCCTCTGTGAGTTCACTTTTCAGAGTTGAGTCACTGTGTTTACCTGACCTTAACGTGTGTCTTTGCGGTGCAGTCAGAGGAATGCGTGCCTGAGGTGGAGGAGGCCATGATGGCTCAGTGCACCGAGAGGCTGCAGCAGGAGGCCTGCAAAGAGCTCTTCAAGGACTGTACCAAGTAAGATCACAGGGGTTCCATATGGGCTCATTCATGTTTATTTTGGTCCATTATTTTGTTAAGCCCCTCACAGACAAAGAAATCAGAAGCATTGCTCAGTCTGAGCTGTCATGTCCTTGGTCTTAATTCTGGAAGTTTGGGTGTTTTAATGACATGAAGAGGAATTTATGCTCAATGATTACAAACATATTACACATGTTGGTTGACATGAACTATTTTTGGACTAAAATAGACTAATTCAATTAGTTTTTGACAAAAACAAATTAACATAAAACCAGATTTACACACCTGTCAAGATTTAATTGATAAATGAATAGGTAAAATATGAAATAACGTAATTTCTTCTTTTTTTTATTGGTTAAAGAATTTGACCCCCCCCCACCCCCAGGGTCCACGGCGATGCAGGATGGCATTGCTGGATCTGTCAAGTGAATGAGCTACCACTAGGGCTGCCCCTTCTTGGTTGATTAGTGGACTAATCGGTCGTTTTGGTCTCAGTCGACTAAGAAGTTGATTGGACATTTTTTTTATGCTTATTTTCATGCTGAAAAATAATATTTACAAGAAACTTGTGAGCACATTTGTGCTTTTGCATGAAACTCAGTTTTTACAAATGTGTCGATTAAATTAACTAATTGATTAGTTAACAAAATCACATTATTGTTAAGTCAACTAAGAATTTCTTTAGTCGAGGACAGCCGTTACCACACAGTATATACACACAATAACAAGTCAGTGTGAAGTTTCTTTGGCCTGGACCAAATCAATTTAACTACAGGTGTGAAAGTGACCCGATTGTAAATGAAAACTGTAAACACAGACAGAGACGTAACTGCAAACCAACAGAAGTCATACCATTATGTCTATGAGACTATATGCCCTCTTGTCTCTATACCATGACTATATTATGGTACATGGTGGTACATTTGTAGAATTTCATGATAAGACGTCGGTGTCGGCAAACCAAAGCAAGTTTTACTGAATTTAACCATAACAGATCAAATTGTGGAAAAATAACCAAATTTGATCTATTTTCCATTATATAAAACATTCCTTCATACAAAGGGTAACAGTGATCAGTGCCAGCTATTAGCCCAAAACATCCTCACCGTCATCCCTCTCTATTTCTGTGAGGTTTCTGTTCTCTAGATATAAAAAAAAATCCCTTGGTGCAGCTACAATCATGCAAAGCACATCAAAACAAGTGCTGCTGGCCCCGCAGAAAGCCGACAGCTTGGATTCTGACCTGAATGTCAGCTCTGTCTCTGCTTCGTCTTTTTGGCAAAGTCTCAGTTCTTTCAAGGCCAAGTCAAGTCACGAGTCGCTGGGGTGTTCAAGTCAAGTCTCGACACACGCTGGATTCTGATTGGCCCAGAGGACTGCATTAGGAAGTGAGGAGGCAACATGTTTAACGTGCACCTTGGCTGCACAGTCCAAAGGCCTGAAAATATTCTTTCTCCATAGGATTTAAGTTTCCCAACATGTCCCCAATAAAAGGTAAACTTTGCTGATTTTCAACCAGCTGCAGCACTGGCGGACACAAAAACATTTTCCACCCAAAGTTCTTGGGACTAAAAGTCCCAAGAAAAAGCAACATAACGGGACAAGGGCCGCTGGTGGCTGCATGTTTCATCTACATTTTTTTTGTCTAAAAAGTATTTACTGTAATTAAGAAATTAAACTTAAGAGCTTCTGTATCCACAGTAAATTATCTGTTGAGTGTTCGATGGTTATTTATGTGTGCTTTAGAACGTAACCGCTGTAAAACAATCAGAAAATAATGCTTCCTCTCATTTACAGCCAGGCTCTCAGTTCAATCTCTCTCTCTTCTTAAAATCAGTCGGAATGTGGACAGCAAAGCCTAACTTTAGTTTTAATGTTATCAAACAGAGAAATGATCTCCCCTCGTCCTCAAATGGTCTTAAATCAATACGAGATACTAAAGCGGTTTGAAAATCGATGGTTACTTTTAACAAGCTTAAAGCTACAGTGCGTAGTTTCTGTCCATGAGGAATTCTAAGTAATGACAACAAAACTGTCGGCATGTCTACATGATACAAGCATAGGCAGTTAAAGAAGTGGACCAACAGGTCCCGTTGTTCTGGACCGAGACCAGTGAAGGAAAATAGAAGCACTTCTCCGGTGATGGCAAGGCGTTACTGCGCAGCCTCCAACTGAACTTGTCGTAGTTGTGACGTGGACAACGTTTGTGAAAGTTGTAAGTCTTCTGGTAGCTGTGCCAAGAGAAATCTCAATCATTCCCAATCAGCAGAGACGGAGAGGTAGGTATATGTTAGGAGATAACGTAGGTACAGGCTAATTACTGCTAACTAACATGCTAGATAAATTAGTAATTAAACCTAAACAGCTGATGGAAGTCGAAACTGTCTGCGAACTTCTCCTGACAATACGGTGATTTGTCGACAATGCGACAAGTTGCGTCGTTATGACATAATCGTTAGCCTATTTTTACAAAAACGTCTGCTACGGAGCCATAACGTGAGGTACAAGGTAATGGAGGCTTTTATACATTGTTGTTTTTCTTTATAAATAAACAACGCACAAATAGATTCTTGAAATGTTTCAGATGTAAAGTTATTCGCTGTCAAAGTGGCGCCAAAATGAATGGGAGTCAATGGGATGCTAACTGCAGGTGATGGCTTTGTAGCATTAAAACGGCGCCATGGGAGCTCCGCTTTGAGGAGAGGCTGACGAACAAAACGCTCGGACAAGACACGAGGGGAGCACAGACACTAAATACACAGGGTAATGAGATAACAAGAGGCAGGTGACAAGACGGCAGGGAAACAGGTGGAAAACATCAGGTAATCACAGACCAGAGACCAGACTTCAAAATAAAACAGGAAACAGGACATACAGACACTCAAGGGAACAACAAGATAGGAACAACAACACAAGACTGGGGAGGAAACAGAGAAATAACAGAAAACAGGATAAAGAAACAGGATAAAAACCGAAACCATAACACATGGAGGATTAAAAAAACATGATGGACTCTTCAGAAGAGGTCATTATCTTCACTCAAGCTTTTGTGCGGGAAAGTACCCAGATGCTACAATCTTCTGAACATAGTCATGCACAGAAATTGCAGAGTGCTCTCAGCCGTTATGAACTGAACTTCCTCATTTGGGAAATTCTGGAGAACACATCCAGAGTTACAAAAGCAAGACCTTATGTCCCAGGCCTGAAGCTGTTCTGTCATGCTCTTTGTTTTCAGTATGTTTGTGAGACTCTTTTCAGCTCTAAGTAATGTCTGCAGTAGTCCCTTTCAGGCTGCGTAAAGCCCCAACAACCTTGAACAATAAGATAGGACCGCATGCAAAACCCAGTGTATCCCACTCTTGGCGCTCATTAAAGCTTTAGAGCGTAACTTTTTTATAAGAATGAACGTCTGTTACATTCAAGCCGTTGCCAAATGAGTTGCTACAAAGCTAATTAAGACTATCAGCTCTCTCTGTATTTCTCAGTATGACGAAAATGGGGAAAAGTGTATAAATACATTTAAAAAATAAATAATGAACGAGATAATAATTAGGTTATAAGAAATCTGAATATTTGAAATAAATTAAGACTAAAAAGAGATGAACAAACATGAGACAAAAGATTGATTTTGGATGAGAAAGAGTTGATTGTTGATTCCATAAACACCACTAACACATTGAGTAACATCCTGTAACGGCTCTGTTGGTGCTTGTTGCGTAGGCGAGGCAGCACAGAGGGCAGTTTGTTTTCTAGCCACATCAAGTACAAGATATGAGTAATTTACTACGCTGCTGTACACTGTAACACTACAAACTCTGCCAGTTTGATTTTCTCCACATCTCTGGTAAGAAGGTAAGAAGAAGAAGTGGATATTCTACATTTTTTTCTTCTTATTTTCAACATATCCTATGAAATCCCTTAAAACTGTTATTGCCCTAAACCTAACCAGTTATATACTGCTACCTTTTTTGCCCTTCTGACTAAATGTGTAATGAAAAACATGATTCAAAGCAGCAAAATCTTAAAAATTACTTATTAATTAAATCTGAGTTCTTGGGGTTACGATGTGATTCAAAATAAATTTGATTTAATTATAATGCGAACAAGGGTTCAAGGGTTTTGATCTTGGGGTTGTTCACATTGTTGCAAAAGCCTGTCAGTAACATATTTGTACAAAATAGCAATTATTTTAATTCTTTTGTTTCAATAAATTGCATATTCTCACACACTTTTCACTGCTTTATTTGTCAGTGTTTCAGTCACACAGTAATCTTGAATGACATGTTTCCTATGACTAAAAACAAGAGTAAATCCTTCCTGTATTAGCTCATTGCAGTAGCTCCTCTCTCAGAAGATTTAATCTGGAATTCCTTTCGTTTAAATTGGGCTGGTTTGATTTCTTCCTCTATAGCATCATAGATACAAACACCTGGCTGAACTGTTGCTCGCAGCTCAGAGTGAACTGTGTTCATCCAGTAGAAACCATGACGTATAAGAAACCTTATTATTATACAAGGACAATTTTTTGTGAATTGATTCCTAATAAGATAAGATAGCAAAGCCCATTCTAATAAACCCCGCAAGCTGCTGTTAGAAAACTTCAAAATCAAAATCCCTTTGCTGACTCGACTTCTGCTGCTGTTACACTACGTTTTATCACGACTATTTCAATGATAAATGTCAATGGTTTCATCATAAAAATGAAATCTTCCTTTGCAACACTATTGATGGTATAAAGCGACTGTTCTGGGACTGCAACTAATCATTTTTACTATCAATTAGTCAAGAGTCCAAGGGTGACATCTTCCAAGATATTTAGTTCACTGTCACATAGGACCAACAAAAGGCGACAACCATCATAATTGAGAAACTAGTTCTAGTTAATATTTGGTATATTTGAAAAAAAGACGACCAACTATCAGAATAGATAGAGGGATAAAGGAGCTGCAAGCTGTTTCAGCTCTATAATTATAATTCACTTTATGAAAAGTGTTAATTCACTATGGCTGCAACTAACACTTTTTTTTTAAATTGATGAATCTATTGTTTACTTTTCAAATAATCAATTAATTCAAAATGTCAAGCAATACATAAAAATGCCTAATTGTTTCCCGTATTCCGACTAAAACCAAAAGATAATCAGATTATAATTACAAAAAAACAGAGAAAAACTGTAAATTCTCACATCAGGGAAGCTGGAAGCAGAGAATGTTTGGCATTTAAAGTTGAAAGATTACTTTTAAACGATGAATCAATCATCAACATTGTTGATTTTCTGTGAAGCGACTTTTAATTAATTGATTAAAGCAACTAACTCAAGTGTTCAGCTAAAGTTTCAGTGACACTGACAGTTAGTCTCTGCAGCGTTTTTGGACTGAGAATGACCTGCAAATGCTCTCTGTTGTTGTGTTTTCCCCAGATTGATCCACGACTACCTGAGCATGGCGCCCTTCGCAGACTACCTCGACAGCATGTACTACAACAGGTTCCTCCAGTGGAAATGGCTGGAGAGGTAAAGTTTGTGATGACCGAGTGCGTCTTTCTGAGTATTTGTTTGTCTTTCTGCTGCTGTTTCTCCCTTTTATGCACATGAGAATAATGCATTATTTCAGGGGTGTCAAACCTAGTTTCACTGATGGCCACATTGGATAGTGAGAATCACATCAAGGAACACATTGTATAACTTATACACATGCTTTTATTAAAAAATATATATATATATATATATATATATATATATATATATATATGTATACCTATATACAGTATGTCTAATATATAGTCTTCTCATTTACAGTTTGGTCCACAAAACATCCTAAAAAAGTCAGAAAAAAAAATCCTTAAGTCATCATAGCGTTTGAGTGTTGCGTAATTGGAGTTTGAAAAACAGTTTCCCATCTCATCCAAAATGTATTACTCTTTTGTTGAACTTTCTCTCTGCGTATTTGTTTGTCTTTCTAATGCTGTATCTCCCTTTTATTTACACACACACACACACACACACACACACACACACACACACACACACACACACACACACACACACACACACACACACATACATACGTACCACCTAAAAGCTGACTTGGGCTGATTTAGAGGCTACATTAGCCTTGAGCTCCACCACAGTACCAGTAACAACATGCTCAGCGAGTTGCTTCATTCCTTGTTCTCTCCAGTGTCCTCATGTTGTCGGGGTTACGGGGGGAGGGCAATGCAATCCATGAATTTCATATTGATATCAACGTAACACATTTCAAGACAGGAAATGAAATTGCTCAACGGCGAAGTTTCACACTTTAGTTGCTGCAGTGAGGTGACTTTCCAAACAGGCTGTTCTAAAAAGTTAGATTCTACTCTTACATATAATACCTGAGCAGGGTTTGTTTATGTAATTATAGATGGTTGCGGGAGGTGCAGCTGGTAATTCTGGTCTCATAATCACAGCATAAGTATATGGTAGAAACTAGAAACTTTTACTCTAACCTAAGTTTATTTATTCTGTTTTACACTGAAAGCCTTATTGAGATTTAAAAGAATCTTTTCAAGAGTGCCAAGATAGACAGCAACAACAATCAGTTACAGAAAACAAACTATGTCACACAATCTGAATTATATGCACCTTTAAAACAACACAAAATGCCTCAAAAAAACAGTTTCTGTGGCAATGATTTGGAGTCACAGAGAGTCCAAATTTTGCAAATTACATTCCTTTACCTGGTTTAATGTATACTTTGCTAACTTTCAATGAAAATAAGTCCCAGGAACAGAAGCAAAGCTGTTGACACATTTATGGGGGTGTGTGTGGCTCAGAGGTTGACATCTGAGCACAGTTTGTGTGGGAAAATAATATACCGATAGTTAAATGTTGAGTATTATTAAAGCACAACACAGTTTGATTATGTACAAAAAATGTGTCTAATGTTCAATGAAGTATATCGGCAGCAGGATTCCCGTGGGTAACCCCTTTGCATCAACCACGAAGATGGCTTAAACTTTACATTCACGTTCCATTTCTGCTTAACAAAACAACGTGACGTCCCGGTTCTAATGTGGTTATAAATGAATATTGATCGCAGTGATCACAAACTGTAAATGGTGAATGAGAACGAGGCTACAGTTTGTAGTCTGTTTGTGCGACAACGTACTGAAGAAACATGCTGGAATAAGAACGGTGCAGCTGTGTTTCTATTGGCCGACATCTGGACCGTCAAAGATTAACAAAGGTTTAACCCTGACCTGGAAATCGCACTGAAGCAGGAAACACACTTGAACTTATTTGTCATACAGCTTCAATAGAAGTGAATGGAAGAATAGTCTATGGACGGAAGGGAAACATGGCTGAATCTTTACTCTAAAAATAGTTGTCACACAGTTGGACTGCTAATTTAGCATGAGAATTATTCGGACGCTACTGCTGGAACTGAACATTTGATCCAGTTATATTTATATATTTATTTAATTTATTTCATCACACACACAAACACAAACGTACTGTATATACACATACACACCTACAAAAACAAATTGCAGAAAAGGAGCAGGATGAAGCCGAAGCTTGTATGTTTCCCACCCCTCATTCACTTTTACTCATTTTCTTTTATATTCCATATATTTTACAACAGGATAACCAATATACACAACAATACATGTCTAGTTTTACACGTACCAAACCCTTTTATTTATTTATTTACGTTTTCCCCTTTCAGTAATCCTCCGTATTACTGGCACAGAGGAAATACTGGTACCTCAATTCCTGGTATTCAACCGTACTCACACATTTGTCTGACATACTTCAGTAGAGAATCACCTAAGTGTTCATGTGTTGGTAGAGAAATAAATCTGTCTTAACAATAATGCTTGTTATGAGATTTATCCGGTTTGTGTATAGACAGAGAAAGTTTGTCTGGGTCCGTGTCCCACCAAAGACCTCTGATGGTTCCCAGACTCCACTTTGAAGACCTCAGTGATGCTGTGAATGTGCAGTCTATCCTGGTACTCTTTAAGGATCAGCTGAAACAACCCACATTGGAAGCCAAGCCATCCACATTTTTCAGTGACGTAAATTCTAAAGATCAGCCTTGATCCCACAAGCAGGGAGGAGTAAGTGAGGAATATATAGAGAATATAACGCTAGCGAGATAGACATTTAGCTCGAGCCAAGAAAAGCACAATGTTAAGTCTATGGGCCACCGAGAGAAGAACTGTCCATATTGAGTGGGCCGTATATCACCGGAGTAACCTCTGGATGTCTAAAAACATTTATTCTGTACCAATTGTTATTGAACTCAATAGTTGCCATGTTTAGGTTTGTGTTCCTTTATAAATGGTTGTTAGCTTGCTAGCTGTTAACTGTTGTAACTAAACTACTAAAGTTCACTTTGTTGTTCTGCTGTTATTGACAGTTACCAAACAGCTTCAGGTGCATTACCACCACCCCCTGAACTGGAGGGCTGATCCCCATTTACATGTAGCCGGGAAACCTAAGACCAAATTGTGATCCTATTAGCGATTTGACCAACAGAAATGCATAAGTTTAAAAGAAAGTGTGTAAAATCTCATCTAATCTAATCTCATCGGTTTCCCCAGATAGACTGGGTAAACCCAGCCCGATCTGGCGACAATTTGATTTTGCCCTGCAGCTTAGGCTGGAAACCTGTACATTTTTCTATCCTGCTACCGTTACAAATCTGCGGGGACCAATCACAAACTGCCTTATCCACCTGTCTTGCTATTGGCAGGTTTAACACAGGTTTAAGCAGCTTTTTGTTAACATTCAACATTGCCGCCACCGAAGTGCAGCAACCCCTTCTGCAAAGTACGTCCACCCGGATCGTTGGTCTGACTGGTTGAAGGGCTATCCAATTGCGTACAGAGTCATTTAAACTATGCCTGTTGATCACACCTCTTGTGCTCTAGAAAATACAGAGCAGACTAATGTTCAATCTTAAAAGATTGTGCTTGGTCTTGTGATAGCCAGACACAGGAAATTGCATACATTATATGTACATTATATTTTGCCATTATCTTCCTGCCTTTGGTCAGAGCACAACATCATGAGACTAAATGATGTAAATCTAACAGTAGAACTATGTCCCGTCCTGACCCGGGCCTCAGGCCACCTGGTGGTTTACAGAGAAGCAGCACATTCTTTTGACACAAGGTGTTCATGCCAACAACACCTGCATTTTCCAAAATACAGGGTCATTATTTTGAATACAGGTATGAGTAAAACATAGGTGCATTTTGGCTCATAACAGATATTGTATAGTAGAGCAACTGAGGATACAAAACAAAGCTTAAAAGTTGAATAGCTGACAAACCTATGTCCTTTCATCAAATATGAAGACATAAATAAACCTTTTATTTAAGTTTTTAGGTTATGTGAGCAGATCATTAAGATCTGTGTGTAATAAGCGGACAGGACTAGGACTTCAGGGCATAACTGAAAGGAACAAAAAAAACATTAAGGACATAAATATTAAAGCTGGGAGCTCAGTAGTATAGTCTCTACACTTGAGCATCAACTGGCCATCCAAAGGGAATGGTATACCCACAGACTAATGGGCTGATTGTACAGGGCTGGGTAATGGCTGGTGAAAGGCAGCTGCACATGGCAGAGTGCAGCCAGATTTAGGGACCTCTGGAGGCCAGAACAGGCCAACACAGGAACTAGCAGTGCTGGAACAAGTATTCAGATCCTTTACTTAAGTAGAATTTCTATTAACACAAAACAATAGACTGTTACAAGTAAAAGTCCTCCATTGAAAAAGTATGTAAGTATCATCAGGAAAATGTACTTAAAGTATTCAAAGTAAAATTACTTAAATCCTCACATTTTAGAAACTGGAAATGATCAACACGGTTCTGTCAATCAACTAAGCATTTAATCAGCTAATCATTTCAGCTGTACTTGTAGGCCATTATATTATATATTGTACGCTATATATTGTTGGGTATTTTAATAAACTGCATGTGTTTTGTGTGCAAATATCTTAATATGTAAAGTAACTAGTAACTAAAGCTGTAACAGATGAATGTAGTGGAGTAAAAAAGTACAATATTTCTCTCTGAAATGTAGCAAAGTAGAAAGTGGCATGAAAAGAAAAGACTCAAGTAAAATACAAGTAAAGTACAGTACTGGAGTAAATGTACTTAATTACATTCCACCACTGTCTATAGGACAACACAGGAGGTTCCAGTGATACTAGGAAGTGTTGTAAGACTAATTTACACATGTGCCAGCACTTAAACAACTGTGTGGAGGGGGGGTGGAGCGCGATCGCGGAAGGCTTGCATCATGTGGACGCGCCGACAGAATTGTTGTCATTACTCAGAATTCCTCATGGAGGCGGCAGAAACTACGCAATATACCTTTAAAATGTCAAAGAATAGTGAAGATTGCCAATCAGTGGTTCACTTCACTCTACTGTGAAATACTACTATGCAATATTCACAATATTTATGCTCGTTACAAATGAAGTACCTCCCATAGTTGCATCCTCCACTTACAAGTATTCATAATGTCTTATATTTTGTGCACTCTTTTGTTTAATATATACATTTTATTGTCTTATTTTATTTTAATTTACCTTGTATAATCTTTTTCTATTTTAGTCGGCGTGCTTTTTTTTGCCCTTAACCCTTTTTTCTTTTCTTTTTTTCTTTAAAAATGACTCAAACCGGTTAATTGACTATCAAAATAAATGCCGATTAATTTAACAGTTGACAAGCAATCGATTTTTCGACAAATCTGACCGTGCTCAAAGTGCTAACAGGTTAATAGTTTATTTTTTTAACCTCATTAGCAGTCATCTTTTCCACATCTGCAGGTGCATTTTCAAAAATTAAAGTATCTTTTTCACCATAACATAAAACCAAGTAATTCATGATGCTCCACGTTACGTATTGTCATCTCAAAGGTGTCCTAAAACAGTTTTTCATTCTAATGTATGAATTTTTTAACACAGCAGTGTTAATAACTTGATCTTAATTGTACCCTTGCATGTGTTGCAGTGTGTGTGTTATAAATTAGTTTCTCTTTGTGTCCAACAGGCAACCGGTGACAAAAAATACATTCAGACAGTACCGAGTTTTAGGGAAAGGAGGCTTTGGAGAGGTGAGTACAATCAGTTTTTTCTATACTTTTAAATCACTCAACGCACAACAGAACAACTGACAAACTGTTTAAAACAGTGTAACTCAGCTGTAAGCATTAACCTTTTTTAGGACATTGGTGTTTAGTAAAAACTAGAATCATCACGTTCATGCGTACAGCTACGATTTACACCCCAATGCAGCCAAAGTAGAGTTGAAAAGTTCATTTTCATCACATTCTCTTTTAAGTTACACAACAGTGTAAAATCAAAGGAGATGTCCCCTTGAGTCGCCGCTCTGCACGTGTGAGCGCCCTGTTTGATGCCCCGAGCTGCTGTTCTGTGTTATCCTATGATTGGATCATTTACAACCACGGTCTTGTTTGGGTCCCTGGTTCTTTTAGAGATGTGAAGTCATGAGATGGACGGCGATAAAGTCCTCTCTGTTCTATTAAGAGAGTGTATTGTATCTTTTGTTGGTGCAGCTTTTTTATATGTATAAATGGAGCTCTCTCGTCCCGTCTCCTTCGCTTTTACTCTGCAGGTGTGTGCGTGTCAGGTACGTGCCACGGGGAAAATGTACGCCTGTAAGAAACTGGAAAAGAAGAGGATAAAGAAGAGGAAAGGAGAGTCCATGGCGCTCAATGAGAAGCAGATCCTGGAAAAAGTCAACAGCAGATTCGTAGTAAGCCTCTCATATTATCCACTTTTGCATTCACCTATTTCTGTTCAGATTCTGAGTTTGCATATGGAAATACCTAAATGGAGATAGACAGAAAGCAACAGTTAATAACCATAAACAGATAAGCAAGATATTGGATATTGATAGTATAAAAACAAATCCCAGTTAGGTTTTTAATTTGAAAGCACAAGGACTGTAGAAAGCAACATTATTGGTAAAACAGAGCAGTGATCAATACATAACTAGTGCCTTTCGTGAACGTTATTGCATGTATGAATTAGAATGAATTCCTGCATTTTTACATACATTCAATTTGGCAAATAACATTATTATGAAATGTGTTATAATATAACAAACATTCATGAAATATTATGTAGATTGGTGTATTAATAACACTACTTTAATATATCCATAGATGCTTAAGATATTATGTTTAGCATCCTTGTTAAATACTTTGATAAGTCATTTATTTGCATATTTTTTGGAAAGAACACTAGTCTTTTATGCCTTATCTTTGACTTGAAAAAAAGTTGAGCTGCTGATGCAAATGTGAGCGCTTCGATTTGTTTTTTAACCAAAATGACAAAACTTTAGCTGATGTGAGAGTTCACTTCACAAAGGAGCATGAGATTAGATCATACAGCTGTCTTTCTTCTATACTTTTCCTATAGCCAAGGCAAGTAGCTTTAGTTGTATAGCACATTTCAGCAACGGGGCAATTCAAAGTGCTTTACACAAAAACAGTTAAAAAAAAAAATATATATATATATATATATATATAAATCCCATTAAAAGACCAAAACCAACAACATGTTAGTCCATCACTCAATACCTTCTGACTTTCGGATGCCATTAGTATCTTCTGAAGACATAAATCACAGTCAAGCTGTCTTTTTTTGACGTGAAAAAGTCCACTAGGGTGCTTTTGTAGTGAAAAAAAAACTGGCAGCGTTTTGGTTCCAAAAAGCAGCTGAGAGCGTCTTTTGTTGCTATAACAACTACTGCTACAGTATGTTAGCTAGAGCGCTAGAGAGAGAGAAAGAGAGAGATGCTAACGTTAGATAAAACAAAGTGAGTTCCCTGTATAGAGAGCACCCGGTCATATTACTCGCTCTGCTCCGACTCCATTTTCTCTTGTTGTTATGGAAACGAGAGGTCTGGCTCCTCCGCTTGTCATT
Organism: Percina caprodes; assembly: GCA_013375575.1. Lineage (NCBI taxonomy): Eukaryota > Metazoa > Chordata > Actinopteri > Perciformes > Percidae > Percina > Percina caprodes. The sequence goes on along the minus strand of JABXJD010000017.1, from coordinate 5,817,665 downwards.
GGTCGGCTGTCCAAAAAGTGCTCGACATAGGGGGTTTTTCTTCAGAAAAGTTGAACTTTTTTCAAAAAGACGCCCTGAGCTGCAGAAAAAATGTCGGTGGTGGTGTTTAAAAAGCACTCAGGACTCAGCCAAGTGTGAACATAGCCTTGTATGGTTTTATTTAAAAAATAAAAAAATAAAAAAAAGGCTCAGTAATTCTGTAAAATAGCCGGTCTCTGCAGTTTTTAATAAAAAGTTATTAAAATTAAATTACATAGCGCATTTGTTAAAGAGTTGAAAATATAGAATATCACCAGACTTACCCTATAAAATTAAAGTTTTAAAAGGTGTAATTGATTCCTTTACCACATTCAACAGTAACCAACAGGTGACATTTCTTTCTTCCAAAATAAGACATTTATAGAGTGAAAAGTTTCACATATTTCCTCCTGAGTTGAACTGCAGTAATTAAAAGACAACATTTAGGTTTGTTCTGTCTCTGGTTTGGTTTGATTCTCTGCCAGACAACCTTCCTTTAGCTTATTTAATTTGGACTCCAGTCAGTCGGCTGGTCCGGGGCTCCCAGGGCTGCAGAGTCCCTCAGGGTTTAAGCTTTAATGCAAAAATACACAAACAACTTAATTACAGATCTTAATTTTTTGGCAGTGGGTGGGTTTTAGTTCTGGGGACGTGCAGGCAACAGCGTTGTCAGCTTCCTGAATATCTTGAAAAAATCTAAAAAATACAAACAAATCAGAATCAGAAGGGAAATTCTGTGTTACAGTTGCAAAAAGTATATAAATATCAGAGAAGAAATATAATATAAATAAAATAAATATAAGGAGTGTGGATATGTACGATATTGACATAGTTAAAGGAATCATCACTATTTCCTAAAACCCATCGTGACCCAGTCCAAAACCCAAAGATATTCAGTTTACTGTGAACCTGTAACTACACAATGTTTCATAGTTATGCTTGATTTTTTAATTGTTTATAAAACATTTTCTCATGCTTAAACAACTAAAACACACACACCAGATGAACATGCAATAAAAATGTCTATTTATTCTCTTTACTTTTATTATATTTTAATTATTCCAGCACTACCGACAGCAGCAGTCAGAAGTTGATGTGAAGGAGAGATGCAAAAAACCTTTAGAGGGGCTTAATCTGCAATGCATAGGCCTAATCCAATTAAAATAGAAAGAAACTAAAATACTGAAAAGAAAAGAGAAGAAAGAGAAGAAAAAACGCAGACTAAAATTTAGAGGTGGGGGAAAAGATTGATACAGCCTAGTATCCGAGGCAATACTGTATAAATACACAGACGCCAAGTATTGCTCTATTATTATATGTGTTGGTCAGTTTGGCTGCTTGAGAATCCTATTTTTCAGTAATAAAACTAAAGTTAGTTTAACAAACAGACAGTTTTCTTCGATTGCTAAACCACAGTGGGCACAACTGGAGCCACATGTGCAAAAATCTACATATAAATGAACTACATGTTGACAACGTATGCTTTTGGGGACATCATTTTTGCAATGTATCGCAGAATACTGCAATAGGTTTAAATCTTAACAGCAATGAGCCAAGGTACAAATGCGCCTGGCTTTTAAAAGGGAATGGGAGATGACACTCTGCTTGGTTTATTGCATATTACGCCCAAAACACACCTATGAATTAATGAAGACACTAAGTACAACCCTTGTGAACCATGCGCCCGGCGCGGCAACCCTTGTTTCCGCCGTTAAACTACCAAAAGGTTGATTTGTCCACGGCCTAAACGCACGTGCGCCAGGCGCTTCACGCCGTGCACTTATATCGTTACATAGGACCCCTAAGCGCTTTAATTAAGATGAATCACTGTAATTTAAACATGTCAACACCTGATCACCTGAAACATTGCAGCAGAATCATTAACCCCGCCCTCTGTCTCCAGGTCAGTTTAGCGTACGCCTACGAGACAAAGGACGCACTGTGCCTTGTGTTGACCCTCATGAACGGCGGAGACCTGAAGTTTCACATCTATCACATGGGCGAAGCGGGTTTTGACGAGAAGAGAGCCGTCTTCTACTCTGCTGAGATCTGCTGCGGGCTGGAGGACCTGCACCGAGAACGCATCGTCTACAGGTCAGACGTTTGTCTCATTGTCTGTCCTCTCTACGTCTTGTCTGATTGGCTCCCATCTTTGTTCTCACCCTCCTCTGTTGTTCTCCGTCCCACAGAGATCTTAAACCAGAGAACATCCTGCTGGATGACCACGGTGAGTAGCAGCGTTAAGAAAAAGTCTGATTCCCGTTTAAGCTCTTGGAAACTCAAATTCAAATCTGAATTAAAGCTGCAAACAGCGATGAACGGGCGTCAAAGACAACTCCTGGGACCGCTCTGTGGGTTGTGGGCTCATTTCGGTAAGAGACAAGTGCATGCCGGTTTTCTAAGGACAACAGGGAGTTACTTATTTTAGTTTGGCCCACGCATTAACTCAGCAGCAGCAGTGGCTGTGACAGCTTATAGGTACTTTAAAACCACTTTTGCCTTGTTCTCAGAGTCATATCTCAGTCAAATCTGAACAGAAATACATGATACACATCTTGTTAGATTCAGCGTTAGGATATCAGTAGCTGTGATGTTCATTGTGAGTAAACGTCCATAAATTAATTTTGAAATCATAGAAAAAAAAACGCACTTTATATCAACAGAACTTGCCTGAAGTTTTTTTTCAGAATCAAAGTAATCCAGTGATAGTTGTCAGGATATCCATTGGCACACTGCAAACATGTAATGGTGCCAATTTGCTGAAATGTAAAGATGTATGGACTAAATAAAATTATTTAGGGCTTTTAGGATCCATGTGATACAATAAAAAGCTCTGAAACAATAGAGGAAGTGGACCGTGAGTTAAGATGGTTTTGTTAAGTGCTGTTTCCAAGGTCAAGATAAAACTGTAAAATACAACTTTCAAAATTATTTACAATACAATTTGTAATTCCAGTGTATTCCTATTTGAAGTGAATTGTAATTGACATCCAGCACCTTATTTATTAATTAAAAAATTAATAAGTCACTGATAAGTCCATATTTATTTCTGTGTTACACTACAGACACTTTCTATTATGAAAGAAATTTTTAAAATATATTCTGGAGATATGAGGCATTTCATTCAGTATCTATCTGAAAAGCAGAAGATAAATGCTGTACTTATAGGCTATTATGCAAAATGGCAGACTGTATTTTTGATCCCGTTAAGCTGTTTTATGGAGAACTTTGAGATTGTCGTGGTTGTAAAGGAGTCTGGTGTTTGTATGACAGCAGTTTGTGAAATCATTTCCCGCTGGGAATCACCAGAGGGCACTCTGAGTCCAGCTAAACGGCCCGGATCCTGAAACCAAAAGCTTCTAGAGACCACTGGATGACTTTGCAAAACGGATGAAAATTAGTCATTCATTCCAATTCTAAATTTACCACTTTAATCTCAGAGGATATCTGCGTTCTTATTCCATAAATATATTACTTTATTGTTAGAAATTCTGAGTTATTTCTTGGAATATTACCCCTCTCTTCCAGGTCTGTAGCATTATAATTTTCTCCTACAATGGCCTAAGAATGCTGTTGTAGCCATAGCAACATCAAGCTGACAAGAAACTCTGTTTTACTGGTTAGTAACTGATGCTGACAAACATCTGACATATTCCTGTTCTTCCATCTTGTAAATGTGTGTGTGTGTGTGTGTGTGTGTGTGTGTGTGTGTGTGTGTGTGTGTGTGTGTGTGTGTGTGTGTGTGTGTGTGTCTGTCTGTCTGTGTGTCTGTCTGTCTGTCTGTCTGTCTGTGTCTGTCTGTCTGTCTGTGTCTGTGTGTCTGTGTGTGTGTCTTCAGGCCACATCAGGATATCAGACCTGGGTTTAGCGGTTCATATACCAGAGGGACAGACCATCAAGGGACGGGTGGGGACGGTGGGGTACATGGGTGAGTAACCTCTGACCTTTATCCATCTCTACCGGTGACCAATAGAAACCGATTTTATTCTAAATGTAGATCGGAGGGGAACCGTCTCACTTTAACACTGTGGTGTGAATCTTCTAGTTTCTGTGTTTTTGAATCACCTTCAGCGCCAGTGATGGAATGTAACTAAGTACATTTACTCAAGTACTGTACTGAAGTACACATTTGAGGTACTTGTACTTGACTTGAGTCTTTTCATGCCACTTTCTACTTCTACTCCACTACATTTCAGAGGGATATATTGTACTTTTTACTCCACTACATTCATCAGACAGATTTAGTTACTAGTTAGAGTTAAGATGTTTGCACACAAAACACATGTAGTTTATAAAATACAGTGTTTTATTAGAAATGAGCCAACAATATAACGACCTAGTAGTCTAGCTGAAATGATTATACAACTAAACACACAATTGTTTGGATCGTTTCCAGTTTCTAAAACGTGAGGATTTTTCTGCATTAAGTACTTTTACTTTTAATACTTTTAGTACCTTTTCCTGATGATACTTACATTCATTTACTTCAGTAACATTTTCGATGCAGGACTTTTACTTGTGACAGAGTAATTGTACAGTGTGGTATTAGTAATACTTCTTCCACCACTCTGCTGCCTTCCTTCTCTCCTCCAGCTCCGGAGGTGGTGAAAAACGAGCGCTACACCTTCAGCCCCGACTGGTGGGCGTTGGGCTGCCTGCTGTACGAGATGATCGAGGGCCAGTCTCCCTTCCAGCAGAGGAAGAAGAAGATCAAGAGGGAGGAAGTGGAGCGGCTGGTGAGGGACGTGGAGGAGGAATATACCAGCAAGTTCTCCGAGGACGCCAAGTCCCTCTGTAAAATGGTGGGTGGATGTTTCGAGCGTCCAAATCCACTTGTCTCTAATCTGCTCTGTTCTGTAGCGCCCGATCTGCCAAAGCTCCATATTTTACCATATTCTACCTCAGTGTTTAAAAAAGACTTCCTGAGAAGAAAGTCTTGCTTATAAATGTGACCCATTTCTCTGCTTGGTAAGTCCACATCTCTGTTTGTTTGGCCGCATTACTTCCCTCACCTCACATTGCTTCCCTCACATCAAAGGGTCTGGTTACACCAGCATCTATTCCAGGGGTGTCAAACATATGGGCTGTGGGCCTGAACCAGCCCGCCAAAGGGTCCAATCAGGTCTACTGATTTACTGGTCTGGCTCACTTGAGATCAGATAAGGGGTATGTTGCCCATGAACTTAAATGAGTTTGACACCCCTGATCTATTCAATTTCACACCAAATTCAATTTGGAATCATACAAATCAGTGGTTTCAGCCTCACCACTTCTATAAAAACATGCAGCGCTCTCTCCTCACCTTACATTTCGGGTCCATTCTGACATATATACTCTACTGCTGTTGACCAATCGCAAATCTGTCATTTGATGGCTCGGTCACACTGTAGATAGACTGGCTCAAGGGGTGTAAATAGCTGGGAGAAAGCCTGACATCCATTTGTCTCTCACGCGCCAGATGTCCCTTCCATTTCTCTAGTTCTGCTATCAGATGTTAGTGCCGCCCAATGTAGTTGTCACAATTTAGTTTTGATACTAGGTAAAACATGGTACAGGGGAGGTTAGAAGCACAGAAAAGGCTGATTTTGGTCTGGCCATCAATTAAAATGTTGTGCGAGCTGGCTCACTGGCACGTTAGTGTTCAGACTGTTAGTGCGCAGACTGCTCATTCACTGTGAGCTTCCTGAAAAAAACCACACAAGGTTGTCCGTCAAACTTTTTCAGCAGCAAAAAAAACATGTTAAAAACGCACCCTGTTGTCCAGTGTGCAGGCTCACGTTCCTGGTAGATGAACAGAGTATTTCTACTGATTGACTTGCCGAGACAGAGGATACAGTGATTGTCAATGTGATATTTCTAGATGTTAAATCTTGTCTAATATAGTATTATAAACCAATGTGCTGTGCTTTGGAGTTCCCAAACTCATGGATCTGTTACTCAAACTGGTATTTCATCGTCTCGCCTAAACAAAGCAGCCACTGGTGTTATTTTACCATCAGAAATATGGTTTTCTTTCAACCAAATTGCCCCAAAAAATAAAGATGGTTCCATAAAATTTACATAAAAAAGTAAAATGATTGATCTGTTGACTACTTTCATTGATTTTTGTGGGGTTTTATTCAAATTTTTAGTTTAGTTTCAAAACAGTATCCTGACAGAACTTTGATATTTAACCGTCTGTGATAATCCATCAACATCCTTTTAAAACTATTAGTCAATATAATTCATCATTACTGTTTTGTTTTTTTTAAATAAAAAATGTTGGTATAATTTCATATAAATTAGTTTTTTTTTTAATCATGAATTCCCCCCCCCAAAAAAATTTAAAGCATTGAAAAAAAGTTTTATTTTTAATTGTGACCCGGAAGGACAACAGCTTTATCGTCTACGGGAAGACAACACAAGGGTTAAATGCAGTTTCATTTTTGGTGCGAACACCTGCGTATTTCCTCTGACGCTCTGTGTTTCTGCTGCTCTTCTGTCACTTCCTGTGGGTCGTAACAGTTTTTTGTCCTGAATCCCTCAGCTTCTGGCCAAAGATCCCACAGACAGGCTGGGCAGCCAGGGGGGCGGAGCCTCTGAGGTCAAAGCCCATGCCATCTTCCGCTCAATCAACTTCAAACGCCTCGAGGCCGGCATGCTGCAGGCGCCCTTCGTACCTGATGTAAGTCCATCCAAACACTCACTGATCCTCAGGAAGGTTTGTGCAACAGTTTTAAGGAAGAGTTCTGTACTACATCCTCACTCACATTCTTCTCACTATCTATCTATCTATCTATCTATCTATCTATCTATCTATCTATCTATCTATCTATCTATCTATCTATCTATCTATCTATCTATCTATCTATCTATATATATATATATTTATATCTGTTATGTGTGATCGGTACAGCTATAGGTCCAGGAAGTGTTTTGCCAGACCCTCCTCCACAGCACTGTGCTGGAGGGTCTGGCTAGTCCACACAGCATTCCAGGATGTGCTGCAGTCGGTATAGACTACACCTCAGTCAGTTGTATTTTTTTTCTCCAGTTCCTCCTGATGTTAAGCTGCGTTACCCCTGGCATCGCACACCGCTCAGATTTGCCGCTTTGCGCTACGTTCAAAGTTCAAATTATTTCAACTTTGACCTAGTTACCGATGACCCTTCTAAAGTGCAACCAATGAATTAACAGCATGTCGTTACCTCCATCTAGTGATGGCCAAATGAAGCTCTGTGAACCAGTGTGTTTATTTTCTGAACCCACTAGATGGCGCTCTTGGTTTTAAGAGAAAGGCCTAAGGCTTTGCAATTCAGTGTATTCTCAACCAATTGTTGAACAGAGAGCATCATCTAATGGGCTCAGAAAATAAAGACACTGGTTCACAAAGCTTCATTTGACCATCACTCACTCCATCCATCCATCCATCCATCCATCCATCCATCCATCCATCCATCCATCCATCCATCCATCCATCCATCCATCCATCCATCCATCTTCGTCCGGAGGGAGCAGCTCCAGCAAGGGACCCCAAACTTCCCTTTCCTGAGCCACATTAACCAGCTCTAACTGGGGGATCCTGAGGTGTTCCCAGGCCAGGTTGGTGCTATAATCCCTCCACCTAGTCTTGGGTCTTCCCCGAGACCTCCTCCCAGCTGGACGTGCCTGGAACACCTCCCTTGGGAGGCCCCCAGGAGGCATCCTTACCAGATGCCCGTCGTTAGCTAGCAACGGGAAATAGCTTCCTTGCCACCTTGACGACGTTTACCAGCGCTGCGCTTTGCTCTGCGCCCTACCTAGCCGCGCGCAGAGAGCAAATTGCGTATCACGTGTAAGCGGCTTCAGCAGTTGAAATGCAGATGTGTAAGTGGTTTTTGTGGTTGTGCGTTTGCAGCCGCAGGCCATCTACTGTAAAGACGTGCTGGACATCGAGCAGTTCTCCACTGTGAAAGGCGTGGAGCTGGAGCCGAAAGACGAGTCTTTCTACAGCAAAGTGTCTACAGGCAGCGTCTCCATTCCCTGGCAGGATGAGGTGAGTGACGCACAAACATAGCCTGTATACACATGTGGGATGGGTATATGTGTGCCACACGAATTAACTGCTTTCATCCACTCAGACTTTTATTGCATATCTTTTTGGTTTTATAATAATATGATATTGTGAAGTAGGGGCAGTGTTTTATAAGCATTATGCTTCCACATTAACAGGACAAAGCTAGGTCTCTTCATGCATGTGACAGAAAGAATGAAGCTGGTCTTTTCTCCTGCAGATGATCGAGACGGAGTGTTTCACAGAGCTGAATGTTTTCCACCAGGACGGGGCGGTTCCTCCTGACCTGGACTGGAGGGGCCAGCCGTCTCCTCCGCCCAAACAGGGACTCCTGCAGCGGCTGTTTGGCCGACAGGTTAGTGGGCTCCTTCACCTGGAGTCAGTTTGGCCCCAGTTTGTGCTTCTCCTGCAAGCATTGTTTATTGCATTGAAAACATTGCAACATAAATACCCCCTCCACTCAAAAATGCCTTTTGATATTTGAGCTTCACTATGCAGAATGATTGATGTTTTTTCACATTCATCAGTTTAAGGGGGAAAGTTTCTCTGCACTCACCTTATTTCTTATCAAAGATCCTCTATAGTAAAGAGCATTTAAAGCAGTGCCAATGGTACAGTACACGCTTCCTGTCTCCTAAAGGGACGTGGCCTCGTTTGAAAGTGTAGTGATGGATGAAAAGCTATATTTGTATAATTTATGAATATTTTATTTTTGTGACGTGAGATGTTTACACAGTTAAAAGACACATTTAGCATCACAGAGATTAGTTTTGTTAGGGCGTTTGTTGTCTGTTGCCAGACCTTGAGAGAGAGAGTTTGGTCCTGAGACAGAAACAGATCTGGAACAACGCTAAAATCCGTCTGAAAAATGGCATTTTAGTGTCCAAATGTTCTGGAAATATGTGGCTTGTCAAAAATGACTCCAATATTTACTTTGGTGACTATGTGGCGAAAGGATTGCTCATAATCTGTGTTCACGTCTTACGTTGGAATCAACACACTCAGGACCGGCCGTTAGACTCCTAAAGAGGCGTGGCCGTGGGGGGGGGCACGTGACACGGATACAGGAAGTGACTCTAAGTTGGGCGTCTCGGTTCTACACAGTTTCTGATTATCTTAACGCCTGGACGTACCAGCAGGATTCTGTGAGATCACACAGCCAATCAGCGCCCAGTATTCAATTTACACAAGTGTGATGTAGAAACTTGAAACACACTGAGCATGGACTTTTCAGTGAAGTACGCTACATTCAGTGTACCTAATGTTTGTATTAGAAAAGCAGAAATTAGGAATTATTGAGACTAAAATTAAAGGAATGGATGTTGATGGATAATCACAGACTGGAATATGTCAACTTTTACTCTATTCAATACTTTTGAAATACTATTTCAAAACCACTTCATTTTTTTTTTTCAAATGCTATAAAATTAAATAAGACGCCACAAAATGAATGAAAGTAGAGATTTGTACTTGCCAAACAGCGTTGTGTAGAATCAATCATGTTATTTTGGGTAATTAAAAAGAACATTGATATAGGAAAACGGGTCAATTTGACCCGAGGACAACATGAGGAGTTAAACACACCCAAGTGAAATTAAACCAGAAAAACTGGCTTCATGAAGGTGTTTGACCCAACAGCATGTGTGTTCAATCCTCCTGATCGGACAGAAGACACATACAGACAATATTACAAATATTTTTACACACAAGAAAATATTAAAATATGTCAATCAAATGTGTTGAGTTCAAATACGCCCCAAAGTGACTGTTTTCTCCGCCTTCCTCTGCAGGACTGCTGTGGTAACTGCAGTGACAGTGACGAGGAGCCCACCAGGCTGTGACACACACACACACACACACACACACACACACACACACACACACACACACACACACACACACACACAGATCCCATTTGTTTACAACTTTTGCACATTTGTATTTTTAAGCATAGTACTATCTCTAAATGTCAGAATGTATATTTTCAGCATAGCCATAATGTTTTTAATGTTATTTAAAAAGTTGTGAAATATCGACTGTCGACGTGCTCCAAACGAGGAGACGGGAAACTACAGACGATGAACATATGTTTCTTTTCTTGATTTCTTTTGTCCAGGGAAGGCTTTGCTTTGACATTGATCCACTTAACAAAAGTCCATGTAACTGATCTGGGAGCTGCCTCTGGCCACTGAGCAGCTCCACTAGAACTATAGCCTGCTGTAGAAGTGCCTTGCTGGAGAGCACTGTGACAGTGGGTACCGAGGGACGTCAAAGCATTCCTCAATGTCTTTACTTTTCCCTACTTTGTTCAGGGAATACAACCAGTGACTTTCAGCTCAATAACTGTGACCACTTTTCTTCTTCCGGCCTCCATTCTGCTGTGAACCAACCTCACTGCTCTTCTTCTACTTCATTTTCTTCTATTTAATTCTTTCAAAAGTGTGATTTTGCTTTTATGGGTGAACATTATGGGGTTTTAAATGGTTAACGCCATAGTGAAGTCGGCTACATCTGCAGATATTTTTATATCGATAGTATTATCGTTTTTTAATTTTTTCAGACAAATTGACTTGTTCAGTGCGGCTCCAGCGACTCTTGTCAGTTCTGTGTGGTCAAATTTTACACAAATTCTGAGGGTTCAGTGAATCATTTTCACGCTCTGATTATACACGCTGCTTGTACCAACATGCTTGTGTTATTTTTCAGAGATTTTCCAGTTTTAAAACCCAATGAACAACTCACACTGTGAGCCTTATCTTGCACCCGGCGCAAGTGTCTTTTCTTGTTTAAGACCGACGCAGTTGTCAATTTCCTGTCCAGCGCCCACGTCATTTAAATAGCAAATGCACCTGCGCCCATCTTTGGTGTGTTCAGGTGCATTCTGGGCGTATTGCTATCTTAAGGCAGCGGGAAGTCATCACTCCATTTACCAGCATAAACCTGGTTTAAAGTCAATAACAGTTTTTCGGGGCTGAACGTGGCTCAGTTGCTGATTTTCAGGTGAATATTATTGAAACAACTGCTACATTTAAACCCGAGGAAACATCCTTTCATTGGCCCTCGTGCAGCAACATCCCCTTTAATTGCTCTTATATTTTCTTTTAATTTTCTGTTAAGAGGACAAATATGATGCACTTAACGATCCAAAACTGCTCTTACCCAGGTGTCCGGATGAGTCCCACTTGATCGTAATTTTTTTATTAGCACAGGTAACACCCCCTAAGAACAGGTGTTGTGCCGTGTGCAAATACTCTGGCACACGCCGAAGAATTGGAGAGGTGCCACAAATAAAAGGCAGTAGGAAGAACTTCAGCAGCCGTGAAATCGGCAGAAATAAACAGACACAAAGTAAGATTTTTCAGAGCTTCAGTACTAGCATTAGAGGAAAATCAAAAACAAATTATAAAAGACATAATAATCTCTTATATAAATATAATAATCTCTAAAATATAGTCCTTAAATATATATCCCTGCATTTATCATGTTCCTAAAATGCGTAAAAACTAGGAATCTGAGTAGTCTTACAAACGTTATCAATTTGTGTCACACACATTTGTATTTTTTCACTCGTCTTTCAGGGTTTCTGTAGAATTTCTTCCTATCAGCGATTTCATTCTCCGCTCTTCCTCTCGTTTTTTCATTACGTCGGGAGCGGATGGAGGTCAGATGATTCCCCGGCTTACATTCGCCCCCCCAGTAGACCACTAACAAAGATCTGTCGCGGGTTGATTAACCCTTGTGTTGTCTTCCCGTTGACCATTCAACTTTTGTTTTTCTGGGTATGAATTTAAAATCAAAAGTTTTCTCGACATGTTTGTCCCTTTCCTGATGTTTTTGTCACTTTTTACAATGTTTTTATTAATTTTTTTTCCTGCTCTTTTTGACATTTTTGTTGTTTTTTTCCCCACAGTTTTGAAGCATTTTTTGGACATTTTTTCCCGCTTTTTTTAAGCGTTCTTTTATCATTTTTCCCCCCAATGCTATAAATTGATTTAAACCAAATGTAATGAAAGTAGTGTACTGAGTGTTTATTTTACATGTTATGAACGTTGTAGGGAACCATCCTTGTTATTTATTTTTTATTTTTGACAATTTGGTTGAAAGAAACCCAAATTTCTGATATAGAAAGGGTTTTGAAAATGGGCCAAATTTGACCCGAGGACACCAGGAGGGTTAAAGTCACATAGAAGCTGGTCTGTTCATCACTGCAGTGAAATGCCTCAGCTGATCCTGTTGCAGTCAAAGAATATGACCTCTTGTTTTAAGATATTCAAATGAAATACCGCTGAAATACAAACTGCTGTCACGTTATTTCTGATATTTGAGAAGACAGACGACAGAAACCCGAGAGAAGACACAACAAGTTATTGAATTACATCAAAAAAAGTGTGTAATTCACCTTTAGCTGTCCCAAAATCTCTCCGCCCTCCAAAGATGAGTCTCAGCAACATTTCTCAGCGCTGAAGCTATAATGTACTGTTTCATGAATAATGGCAAACAACATTTAAAGCGTCGGTTCACCAACTTTACAAAAAAACTACATTTTTTTGCTTGTTAGTTGCCTCTCACCTTATCTTGCCATGCAGATATTTTTTTTTTCATCATTTGCTCAGATTATTGTGACAATTATCTCCCTTAATATCCTGGAGCTGACTTATGTGTAAATTTGGGGGTAGACAAATATCCCAGCATGCATTTTTATCAACCAAAATAACCAAACCAAAACTATCTGCATGGCGTGCATGATGTAATTTGAATGAATTTACCCTTTGATAAAGTCCGTGGCTGCAACTGCCGATGATTTTTTATATCTGCTGGTTATTTCTCAATCATTTTGTTGATAAGAGCTGCAGGACATGAAAAAGGTTGTAATTTCACACAGCCCAATGTGACATCCTCAAATGTCTTGTTTTGTTCGATCAACAGCCAAAACCCCCAAAATACTAAGTTTTACGGCCGTTTGTGACAAAGAAAAGCATCAAATTCTTACATTTGAAAGGCTGGAACCAGCCAACGTTTGGCTTTTTTGCTTAAAAAGCAAAAAAAAAAGCAAAAGCATTAATCAATTCTCAAAATTGCAGATTCATTTTCTATCCATTAAACACATCATTGCAGCTGTAATACTTTGTTTTGAAAAACAGAACTCTTTTAAGACAACCAACTGTGTTGTTTTCATGAATTATTGTGTCAAAATGTGTCTTTTGTATGTGTAGGTGCAGAGATGGGTCCATTGTTCAAGCTTTTTTAAGCCTGTCATACTTTGCCTCCTACTATCTGCCTGTTGTTCAGCCACTGAGCTTTTTATTACTTTTTGTTTCGAAGCACTTAACCAGTTCATTCAAACCAAACCAGTTATCCACAGAAGATCAAAGATGACAAAGTCCTTCCCATCCAAGGTGCCTTTAGATGTTCGAAGGTACCCCAGCCTGTAGTCGCCTCTTTTTATACATACTCTCCGTGTCTGTACAAGTGCTCATGCAAAGCCTGCTGCTGCGTCAGCGTCTCTTCACTTCCTGTCTGTCGTACCTGGTTGGAAACGTCACTGTGGACGTGGACTGTCTTTGTGAAACAATGAGACTGAAAGAGTCTCTGCACTTAAGGACTGCTGTCGACATTCCCATTCCCCGACCTATGAACTCTGGAGTTTCTGCAGCGATTTTATAAAAGACTGAGAGGACAAAGGGGACGGAGGGGGTCAGAGGAGCTCGCTAACATCCTCCAAGGACATTTAAATAATCAGGACTCTGTATCAAAACTGCTGTGCTGTGTCTCTCTCTTCTGTCAGATAACCTCTGTCCTTTATGTTTGTGTGTTGTTGAGGATGCGCTTTAATCTGCCTTAAAGGATAATTCCACTTTATTACAACTTGAGTCTTATTTTTGTTTGTTCATTGTTCTTATCAGTAGTATTAACATTGTATTCTCCAAGTTAAAATGTGGGAACATTGCTAAAAAGAACACTGTTAAGAAAAGTCAGTAGAAAAACGGGCTAATATTCTGTGTTAATATGAAGGAATTTTCTGTAATCATTTTTCAAAGGTGTTTTTCCCCATTTGGATTTTTTTGGATTAACAGAAATGTGCGTTTAAAAAGGTCCAGAGGGTATACTGTAAATATACTGAATTTTCAGTTTTTGGGGATTTACAGAAAACATACTGCCAAGACATTGAAGGTTAGAGAAGTGAGCTTATGACCGGGAGGTCGTCGGTTCAATCCCCAGACCAGCAGGATAAAATGGGGATGGCGCTTGTCCCGCCCTCATTACTGCCACTGAGGTGCCCTTGAGCAAGGCTCTTAACCTCCGACCGCTCCCAGTGGAGCCGCTCAGTGGCAGCAGATCAGACGGGGTGGGGGTGTACTGGGCACCTTCCAGGTATGAAAGTGGAACTGTGTGAATGGGATCAGGGCGATCCTGCAAAAGAGACGCGGCCTCTCAGTGAACCTTCCCTGAATAAATAAAGGTTTAAAAAAAAAAAAAAATTACCTTATCCGTTTTTGTACGGACGTTTGTCTTACAGTGAAGTCATATGGGTAAAAAAAAAAAAACTTTAACCAGACAGTTAGTTATTAAAAGGCCCTGAAAACCTTTTATCTCATTCTTACATCCAATCATTTCCTGCCAACGTTAGATGACTTTTGGTTTTTCACGATAGATTTCTGTATTTTTGGTGTTTTTCTCTCTTCTCACTGGTGTGACGTGGGCCAGACTCAGTGGGAAAATGGCAATGTGATGGCGTTTGTGGGGTTGATTGCTTATATCTGGCCACTTTCAATCAAATTAGATCAGAATCACACAGTCCTGATGAAGAAGATCACCTGGGGGTTTGAATGTTACCCTGTGGAGTTTCTGACTATTAGTGAATTATTGGTTTTTAAAAGATGGTCCCTGTCTTGTTAGTCTAGAGGATGAGAAACATGGATGTAAACAATGAAGGTTTCAACTTCTTACAAAACTCATCTCTGCTAATGTTATATGAGGAAGGAGTTGTGTTTGACATGATAATTAGGCCTCAAGGTTACACACAATGTGTCATTTTTATAACTTTATAAAAAAAGCGACTCCACGTGCCAAGGTCTTTTTTTTAAAGATTATTTTTTGGGCTTTTCTGCCTTTATTTGATAGGACAGCTAGGTGAGAAGGGGAAGACATGCAGGAAATCATCACAGGTCGGATATGAACCGTAGACCTCTGCGTCGGGACATAATCCTCAAAGTATGTGTGTGCCTGCTCTGCCCCACAAAATTTAACTAATTGTTGATTATTTAGTCATGAATATGTAATGTTATAGAGACAAATGTGTTCAGGGTCTTTAAGAGTATACAGAGTTAACTGTAAAATGAATTCTAGCTTCAGCTTTGATCTGGTCAGAGCTGCAGACTTTATACTCTGAATAGGGTCACAACTGGAACACAGGACTTGACTTGAGACTTTAAAGTGGACTTAGAAACAGAAATAAACTACATATTTTAGATTTAAGGTAACTGCTGTCAGCAACCGCTGCGTTATTTGTGTGTTGACTAAAAATGACACGTGCTTTAGCAAGCTAGCACCCCCCCTCTCCCGTCTTCTGCCTCAGCCTGAGGCCTGTACTACAGAGCAAGATTTGGCGTTACCGAGGTAACTTAAGGTTCAACCCAGGGTTTTCTGTATCACGACAGAGGATCACTTATTACCGAGTTCAATTGCCGTGGTAACCTATGCTGAACACCTAACCTGGTCGGGAGCAGGTTATGTTGGAGATTAGAGATCAACCCGTGTAAAAGCACCGCCTACTGACCAATCAACACTCTTTGATTAATATCGGTGTCACCAACGATCCGGTGGAGCCAGAGACTGAATGGGTGGAGCTCGATGGTGCGTTCTTAAAAGTTAAAACTTTTAGAAGACCAACAACCCTGTTAACGCTCCACGATGGGTATCTAAATGAAAGATATAGATTATCAGCGGTGGGAATTACATATCATCAGTTTGAATTATGTTTGTATATTTTTTATTTGCTCTCACTCTCATTTGCTTCCCACTGCCAGCGTTGCAACTCAAATAAAAGGCTAAAGCAATGACAGTTTATTGAAAGCACATGTGTAATTATGGTCAGATCTTGTGCCTGACTGATGGGGAAGTGATATTAATAAGCGTTGTGATTTCAAAATTTTCAGTATCTGCTGTTTTTGCCAGCTTTCCTTCCTGTTTTAGAAAGTAGCGACTGTTTTGAGTTTTGCCTGTAAAACCCTGTCTGTGTTCTTAATATTTACACTCACCTAAAGGATTATTAGGAACACCATACTAATACTGTGTTTGACCCCCTTTCGCCTTCAGAACTGCCTTAATTCTACGTGGCATTGATTCAACAAGGTGTTGAAAGCATTCTTTAGAAATGTTGGCCCATATTGATAGGATAGCATCTTGCAGTTGATGGAGATTTGTGGGATGCACATCCAGGGCACAAAGCTCCCGTTCCACCACATCCCAAAGATGCTCTATTGGGTTGAGATCTGGTGACTGGGGGGGCCATTTTAGTCCAGTGAACTCATTGTCATGTTCAAGAAACCAATTTGAAATGATTCAAGCTTTGTGACATGGTGCATTATCCGGCTGGAAGTAGCCATCAGAGGACGGGTACATGGTGGCCATAAAGTCACATGGTCAGAAACAATGCTCAGGTAGGCCGGGGCATTTAAACCATGCCCAATTGGCACTAAGGGGCCTAAAATGTGCCAAGAAAACATCCCCCACACCATTACACCACCACCACCAGCCTGCACAGTGGTAACAAGGCATGATGGATCCATGTTCTCATTCTGTTTACGCCAAATTCTGACTCTACCATCTGAATGTCTCAACAGAAATGGAGACTCATCAGACCAGGCAACATTTTCTTCAACTGTCCCATTTTGGTGAGCTCTTGCAAATTGTAGCCTCTTTTTCCTATTTGTAGTGGAGATGAGTGGTACCCGGTGGGGTCTTCTGCTGTTGTAGCCCATCCGCCTCAAGGTTGTGCGTGTTGTGGCTTCACAAATGCTTTGCTGCATACCTCGGTTGTAACAAGTGGTTTTTTTCTATCAGCTTGAATCAGTTGGCCCATTCTCCTCTGACCTCTAACATCAACAAGGCATTTTCGCCACAGGACTGCTGCATACTGGATGTTTTTTGAGATTGTGAAATACTCACTAGTTGTTAACCTTCCTGTTGTCCTTGGGTCAAATTTGACCCATTTTCAAAAAGTTTCTACATCAGAAATTTGGGTATTCTCCAAAGTTATATAAATAATCAGTTCCCTACTTTTATTGAATGTGGGTATTTAGTCAATTTCATAGCATTTGAAGAAAAAACTATTGAAAAAGAAAAAAAAAGTCAAAAATGTGACAAAAGTTGAGCCCCAGAAAAAGTCGACAACTTTGAGAGACAAAATCATCGGGGAAAGCCACAATAGTGTCGCAAAAGACGTTGATGAAAGTATTTAATTTAAAATGTTGAATTTTGAAATACAAAAAGTTGCAGGTCGACGGGAAGACTACACAAGGGTTAACCACCGTCATGACACAGGTTATGCAGCACCGCGGTTGTTAGGGTTAGTGACGCTGGGGAACTGAAAGAAGTCCAGGGCCGGTTGATCTTGGTGCGTAGTACAGGCCTCCGTATCTTGGGTGAAGGTCTCGTTTTCCCCAGGACACAAACCCCTCTGCTCCACTTGAAAGCTCACAGCAGCACTCTTATCCAGCAGCAGTCAAGTAATAAATACGTGGAATAAGTACGAATTACAGTGCGATACTTTTTGCAGCTGTGTACGGATTGAAGCAAGGACAGTGAATGAAATTAACTGTAATTAACTGTTAATGCAATTAACTATTTTTTATTCTCACTCTCCCTAATCTACACATCGAATAGTGTGTCGTTTCTCTCTGAACTATTGATCTTTCTTCTTTTTCACGCCTTTTTTCATACTTGTCAAACAACAAAAATGCCACTGTTCATGTCGCTGTGACAACCTGTGCCCGAACTGAAAGGCTGTCTAAATTTAGAGCCCACATTATTAAAATGCTTTTAACCACTGCTACAGTCCATGCAATATTTTGTGATTTTAGTTCAAACTATCTTAATTATACGTTAATCTCAATATGCACTTACACTCTGACCCTGGCTCTTTTGGCTCATCACAAAACAAGAGAAAAACAGGTTTTCAAGCGTGCTGCTTTTTCAAGGCTCAGCAAAATCGCCCTCTACTGACCTCCACCCTGCCTTAATTACTGTTGTTAAGATTTGCATTTTTTTGCACAGCTGCATGAAAAGGGAATATTAATGGAATATTCACTTTCATTAACCATGTAAACAGCTTAGTCATAAGTCCTCGTGATTAGGACAAAAAACAGAATATTATTATTAATATTATAGCTTGCTACCGCTTTACACTGCGAGACTAATGAAGGAAATGAGGAACAGGTGAGTGGGAAACGAGTAGTAACCCACCGCGGCTGGATGTGGGAGTCTGAAGGCATCTGGTGGACAGGTCAGACAACCTTGTACAATCTGCTTTTGCAATACTGTACTTCTTTGTGTACATGCCCATAGAGCAAATCTGAGGGGAAAAAGACACTGTCGGCTGTTTGGAGCGGACGTCCCAGCACAAAGACTTTGACTGTGTGTACTGTGTGTGTGTGTGTGTGTGTGTGTGTGTGTGTGTGTGTGTGTGTGTGTGTGTGTGTGTGTGTGTGTGTGTGGTGCTGTGTCACTTCTGGATCAGACGTCATGCAGTCACACTTTCTTTCTCTAACACAGGCTCGCCCACACACACATTTGTCACCATTGTGTGTCACTCGATGTCTTAAACCCAAACTCACAGACACTTGGAGCTGTGACGTCACCCTAAACCCACTCAGGCCACCGTTTTCTCTTTCATTTTATTGTCTTCTCTCTCTTTCATTCTGTCACACCATCTCTTCCTCTGGGTCATATCCCACGCCGAGCCTGACTCTGGCTAATTCTTGTTGTATTGTTCAGTTGTTCGTGTTTCTCTGAGTCACTCGACCAGGGTTGAGTCGACCCGCCCAGATGATGGCTAAGCACCTGGGGGGTCAATTTCAGCTTTTCAAAGCAACAAATTCTTTATTCAATAAATGCCCCTTTTTTATTATTACACAGCTCTTTGGTCCAGACAAAAATATCTAAATTGCTATGTTATTGATTGAAGGTAAATTTGTACAAGCATTCATTGTCCACATATGATGTAGTCTACTGACTTTGATGAGCCCCTGATTTTTTCTCTCATGTCCTCAGCAGGTTTAAAGTTTTCACTTGTGCTTTGAAATATCTGAATTTTACAGACTGGCACCAAATTCACCCTTGGTGACCTTTTCCTCTTTTTCATCTGGTAGGATGAAAGGAAGTTTACTAGAGGCAATGGTCGTCAAGAGCTGTCACAAGAGATTTCACTAAAAGCCAAAAATGTCAACTTAGAGAAAAAGTTATGGATATCACCAGTCCGTAGTATTAATCCCTTCTGGGAACCATGAATTTATGAAGAAAATTTCATGGCAATCCATTGAATCCTTGTTGAGATACGTTAAATCTGGTACAGAGTGGTGCTATACTGCCAGTATGGTATTTGAAGCTCTTTTGGTTAGGCAGAAACAAACACAGACATAATTGGAGTCAAATAGTTTGTAACATGATTCCTGCAATCTCACATATAATTCACTACTCAAACTCTCACTCAGCGTGGGTGGACTCCAACAGTGGAAACCACTTTTAGATGAGTTTCCACTCACCACACGGGAACCACCAACAGCTCTGTAGCGACTTATTTCTAGATCCTCCGTCAGTCTTAAAATAAACTGTTACGACATTGTTTCTGATCTCAGTTGGAGGTGAGACAATTATTCTGTTTGTTGGGGGACTGGCTGCTGGGACTGACTGGATGCCAAAAACTTTGACTTTGGCAATAATCATTACCAACAAATTACAGTAGAGATTTTTACAACACCACCATGAAAAGAAATGTCTGTAATCATGCTGATGTTACTATTTATTTACAGCACGGCTCTGTCAGAGCTGTTAGTATGGCCGTAGACGCTCAGATTCTCAGTCAATGAGTTAGACAGGTCTTGGGCAAAAATATACTGGAAGCAGGGAAGGAGGGTACTCAGTATGAGAGATCTATCTCAAGCAGCCTGAAACTATTTTAAGCCCTAGACTGGTACCTGCAGAAAGATGAGATGGGTTATGCACAGCATTGAATAATAAAGGGGAATGGAAGGATGAGAAGATGAATGGTTGTGATGAAGGGATGAACCAGGAAGGTAAATAGTAATATTAATAATAGCTTGAATTTTTTTGATGCGTGGAGGTGACGAAGCAAGTTGATAAAGTATAAGGGAGCCAAATTCCAAGGGAGGTTTGGGTGGCGGATGGGTCAAACCAACGGGACTTTAACTCAGGAGACCGGAGTTTGTGTCCCGCGTCAAAACCAAACGGTCACTTTTTGAAATGAACTTAGTCCATGACGCAATGGCACACGTGACATCACGTCTCATTGCGTCCTCATTTAAGTCGTTTTATGAGACTCATTTTAAATTAATCTCTGATGTTTTACTAAGACTAACTAGTTTTATTGCCTAAACCCAACAACATTAACTATGTGTTAAAAGCTGCCTCCGTTACGTTAAATAGACTAGTTGTATATGTTGTGTAGTATCTAATGATTTGTAACTTGACTCAGGTTCTGTTAATTCTGTTAAATTAAACACTGTGGATGCAAGAGGGTTTTCACTGTATTTTGGTCATGAGTTGGAGTGAACTTTGGAAGGATGTTTGGGCTAAAAAGTGATGACTTGGATGTGATCTTGGGTTTGCCACGTAGCAAACCCTATATGTTATCTAACATGTGACCCAAACATATCCTATACAAAGTATGTCTAATGTATTGAAAGCTAGAGTGTGTTCATTGGGTTACCACTCCTCAAGCTCCTGCAGAGCTTGTGAATTGACATTGAATCTTTGATATAATAAACTTTATAATCAAGAAACAGTGTCGAGGCGGCTTTCTTTCGACACATCATCCAGACACCACAGTTGTTTTGGGAGTCATTGACAATCGAGCATAAGGATGTGTTGGTTTCAGGGCAGTGCTGTTGTCTGAACATGGCCTTAATGTTACTGCTTCTTTTGTCATTAGATTGGAAAGACAATAAAAAAAATTAAGTTTATCAAACATGATGACAACAAATTAGAATGCCCAACACATAACTTCATGTGGTGATATATCAATGTTGTTTTGTGGCTTTAATGGGGTAATTATTTCCACCATGTTCTATGTTAAAGTCTGCCCGATATAGATTGCAAAACGCATGGTGTTTGCGGATGGTTAGCAGCTAGAAACCGGAAGGACTCGCACTAAGAGGGCAGAAACTTTGACGCATACTTCTTTTTAGGAGCTGTTTTATCCATTTTCATTTCATTTGGGAACAGGAACGGGAGCTTGAACAAGAGAAGTGACGTACAGCATCCGGCAGGTTGTTTGGGTTGCCAGGTAGTGCCACGACACATTCTACAGTCTAGACATAGCACAGACAGCGTTTAACACCCATTTGAGTCATATCACTATGACATTTGTGAGATTACCTTGACAAATTACCAATCTGGAGCAGGTCTGGAGAAAGGGTGAAAAGCAGCAAGACTCCTGAGTAAATTAAGGGAGTGTTGGCAGACGTGCAAATCAAAGAAATGCTCAGCTCTTTGTTTGCGATACCAAAATGCATTTAGCAAAATAAAAGCTGCCAGTTGTTTAGTCGTTTCTCCCAAAATCCATTAAAGTCAAAAATATTAAATATAAACATGCTGGTGATGGGATAAGTATGTTTATGTGTTTAATCCTTGTACTTGCGCTAATGACCCACCGCCCCCACCCTCCCCAGCAGCTGCTGCAAAGCCTCATGGGAACTAAGAAGAGCCAGTTGGTTGTGATCACCCATGAGAAAAAAAACTGACTTATTATAAGATTCTCTCCAGGGGATTCTTCAAAAAGACATTTGATCACTCTTTAATAAACTGTAAGGAAACGGTTGCTAATTAAGAATCCATAGTTAAGATTTTTATTGGTAATAAAGGTGTATAATAAACAATGACTCAACTTTAATAGGAAGGCCTAAAAACTGTTTTTGTTACATTATAATAAATGTATAATTGTTAAGCTTGTTTCCCAAGTTTTACCTTTTCTTCTTCATCCAAACAAAGATGGTAGCTGGAAATTTAATATCTCATACACTTTGTATTACCAGTTATACATTTAAATTTCTTTCCAATATTCTATATTTTCATTCAAAATAATGCAATAATATTATCCTAAAAAAGGGCAAGGATATACTGTACACTGCCAGTTTATTAGGTACACATACTGTAGTTAAAACTAATGCAATCTAATAGTCGTGCAATAAATAACCCCCTTAATGAAGGTTGCAATAATCATGTTTTACAGAGGCGTTATGTCTTTGTCTTTGGTTATTCTTTGTTGGCAGCATATTATGGCTCCTGTATTTGCATCAACAGCCCGTACCTTTGATATGCCCACTTATGCTTTTACCGAAAGCTGTGAAGACAAAGAAGAATCAAGCTTTTGTTTGAGAGTTAAAAAAAGAACATGAAGGAGATGTGAGCCACTGAATGCCTCAATACAGACCAGTCAGGTTTCCCTGGTGAGGGCAGGAAACAGGAAAGACGCAATCAGCACATTGGCATCTCATCAGCCAATAAACCTCCCATAGCTCTAATTGTCAACTTTTAAGAAACAAGAATAAGTAAGACAAAGATTTCTTTCCACAGTTACACAGATGACCACAATGCATCTCTTCAGCAAAGCAGCAGTGTTATTGAACGTGCTGTTGCATTTGCTTCATTACCAATGTCGACAAGGTGTTGTTTCTTGTTTTAAGGCTCCAGCCCCTCTTGCTCCAGGTTATGCTCCACAGAGAGCTCTTTGTTAAGCTATTAGGGCTGGCTCAGGTCTGCCTTGGACCAGCCCTTAGTTATGCTGCTATAGCCTAGACTACTGGGGGACTTCCTATGACACACTGAGCTCTCTCTCTCTCTCTCTCTCTCTCTCTCTCTCTCTCTCTCTGTCTCTGTGAGCATTAATGTTACAAAGTTAGCTTCTTTCCACAATTCCTTGTGCTTTCTCGCCTCACAGTTCCTTGGATTGTGGTGGCACCTGGATCGTGGCAGCAGCTGCAGCCACGGTCCTGCTTGATGCCCACTGCTACTACTGTTATTGTAATTATTAGTCATCTTTCTATTATCTTTACTGTTAATATAATTGCCACTGTCCATCATGTCCTTTCATTATACCTACTGCTATAATTACTATGAGTCATATTTCTATTTATAGCTCTCTCTCCCCCAACCGGTCGAGGCAGATGGCCGCCCACCAAGAGCCAGGGTCTAGCTGAGGTTTCTGCCCGTTAAAAGGAAGTTTTTCCTCACAACTGTGTGCCATTGCTCTTGGGGGAATTGTTGGGTCTGTGTAAATCATAGTATGGTCCAGACCTAACATGATGTGACCGATGGTTTAACACAAAACCATCTGAGAAGCTGTGTTTGGAAACTGTTTGGGAAAGGGCAAGCATTTTCAAAATATACCAGGCAGGTGATAGGATCACCCATCCGTCCATCACATTGTTGTTTTAAACAAAGAGTCACTGCCGTCACACACATTTTCCCATGATGGTGAAGAAATGTCCTGCCCTACTCCTCTGATTGGCCTCTGATTGGCTAGTACTCGATGCCTTTGTTGTTTGAATTTGTTAGGATTAAGCGTGAGGAGGGAGATTGGTTAGAGTAAGAATACCAGGGTAAGCCAATCAGATGCAGAGTAGGGCGGGACATTCCTTTGCCATTCTAGGAAACCGGATGCTGATTGACAAACGCAGGTTGGAGACTGACAAGATGCATTATCGTGCGGTCTTATGAGAATCCAGCTGCTGTACAAGGTAAGTCTAGACCTACTCTATCTGTAAAGTGTACTCTCTCTGTTTATGATTTGAAACTATGAATAAAATTTAATTGAATTGTTACCCTTTCTGGCCAGCCCTGCCGCATCTCTGATGGAAAAAAAAATTGAAATAGGTTTGTTTTAAAAACCGCACAGGATTGTAGGTTAGTAGGAGCTACTAAAAATGTAGAGTATGTGGGATATAATATGGATAATGAATGGTTGTTTATTGACAGATAGGTGAATACAGAGCCTTCAGTATGAAACATTAATGCTATTATTCAAGTGGCATATTACACACACACATTTACAGGGTACTGCAATGAACCTGCTGAACAATTAGAAACATATGAACCACAACAGCAAGTTATTTACGTGTAATAAACTGTTCTCTCGGCGCTCTTTATGTAATTGCTTTTGTTAGGCCTTCGCTCCCACACAGCTGTTGTCATAGCGATGCTATCATCTCCGGCTCATGGCTGTGTTGTTTTATTACCGTCGTGTTGCAGGAGAATGCCAGTTTGAACCTTACAACCTCTCTTTCTCATCACTGCTGCTGGATGACAAACTTCGCAGAGCTGGAGACCAAGAAAACAACAGAAACACAAGCAATAATCTAGACTCTGTCCTCCTTTGTGTTACACTCAAAATTATACTACTCTCAATATTAAACCCCTTTTATACTTCACATATCACAGCTCCACATTCATAGCAGCCATAATGCTATAATAATTTGTTGAAGGCTGTTGAGAATGAGTTATCACTCAGACTTTGCATTTTTAGCATCTTTCACAGTTATGTAATATGTTAAGGGTCTGCCAGTGTGGGGTAGCTGATTTAAAATGCATGACATGATTAGATAAATCCAACAAGTCCTCCAAACCATCCGAATGAATATAGGTTGCTTATTCCCACCCTCTGATACTGACTCTATACTACTACTATAATACTAAATTGTAGTTTCCCCACTGGGGATCAATAAATAGTATAAATTAAATTAAAATAAATTAACTCACCATTTGCTTTTATTTTCAAACAGGGCTCGATCCCCTAATCAGTCAGCTGTGACTCCAAGGGACAAAACTTGAGGCAATAAAGGGACAAAAGACTAATACCTTTTGTGCGAGTGTGTGTGTGTGTGTGTGTGTGTGTCAAACAAACTGATCTTTATAACGAAGGAACTGATGAAGACAACAGACTCAGTGTTCACCCCAACAGCCTCTGGAAACAACTGGCTGGAGGATAATCAATGATCAAATACTGTGTGTGTGTGTGTGTGTGTGTGTGTGTGTGTGTGTGTGTGTGTGTGTGTGTGTGTGTGAACTAACAGCAGTCTTTCAGCCTGTCAGTCACAAGATGCTTCATCATCATCTCTGCAGGTTTCATCACAACTCTGATTGGAGAAGAATGAAGTCAGAGCTGATTGGCTGATTTCAAGTACACTTACCTACAGACTTTGTACCTAAATCTGAACGACCTTTTTCACGAGTTTTTGATGTCAGTGACTGAAAAAAGATTAACATGAATCAGCTTTTTTGTTTTGTGCAAAATTTTCATAAGAAGTCACGTGACCAGCTGGCGGTTGCTGTAATTTCATAGAATATCATACAAATTGTTGTACATACGTTTTTGTACGATATTATACGAACCTGTTTATGAGAACACAATACGAACTTAATTTACTTCAAGAGCTACTAACCAAGTAGCTTTGACGTTTATCTCACCTACTTCACAGGGAACAATGGGAAGGATGAGGCTGGCATCGTAGCCGCACGTCTACATGTGCAAGTATATCAGAATCAGAACAGAATTTCCCTTCGGGGATCAATAAAGTATTTCTGATTCTGATATCCCAAGCTTGAGTGGAAATTACTTTTCATAAACTTTTTAATAAATACTGTATATACACAACTGCTTAGTATATTCCAAACTATGCATGTGGGACATTTCATATGTTCATTTGCAGATTCTACAGAAATTCAATTAAGCTCCGATAGTTCACTGGAAGCACACTGATGTCTCATGCCTAAAGATGTCTAAAGAAGCGACACTGTTTGGCAGTCAAATCAGCTTCAGGTAGAGTGAACTCAGATACCTGAACTCTGACTGTTGTTAAGGAAACCAGCATCTCTCTCTCTCTCTCTAATATAACACACATTCCTGGTGCAGTCACATTAAAGGAGAATTCCGTCCGATTTCAACATGTAGCTCTGTTTTTTAGAAAGGCACAAAAGAGAGACACAGAGGTATGCGCAGTAGCTGAATTAACTCAACTTGCATACCTTTCTGTCGCATCTACAGCAGTTAAACTCACTGTTTTCACTTGGAAGGAATAACTGCACATGGCTAAGCACTGGTAATGACATTTTTAACATGTTTAGAGGCTAAAAACACGTTTGAAACTTGCCCTGTTTAAGCCTGTTGGGTGCTAACTCTAGAAGGAGGATAACTCGGTGTAGACAGCACACAGATTTTTTTCATTTGTCTCGCTACTGACAGCACTACACATTTAAAAGAAACAGAGCTCCATGTTGAAATTGCCCAGAATTCTCCTTTAACTTCAATAACAGCTGGAACACGGACATTTTCTTCTCTTATCTAACATGGCAAAGGCTATAACCTGGAAGTTTTATATTTTGTGACTCCTTATCTCTGGACAGAAGACGACACCTGCCTCACATGATTGTAAAGTTTAACACTTTTTAACTTTCATTTTAAGAGACAGTGTAATTTAAAAGGATAAGACTTCCTAAACGCTCAAAGGTGAGGGTGTGAGACACATGGAGGATTTAGGTGTTTGTTCTTTTTATTTATCAGGTAGTCTGACCAGAAAAAAACAACTTCTGAGTGTTCCTTTAATCTCAGCCATCCATTCAATCTCCTGAAGAGCTCCAAACAGTCCCGCTGCTTTTCATTTATTTCACCAGGTAGACTTCAGTTGCTGATCAGACAGTAAGAAAGCAACCCAGCTGGGCTCTCTGTCCCAGTGTTTAATATGTTCTACAGAGAAATTTAAAATCCAGCCATGCTTTGTACGGACGGCGTCCGATGAGAGGTCATGGTGTCCCTTAAATGAAATCAATCTCTGCATGGTGGCCATTGTTGGACATCTCAAATTCAACTTGACAGGTTCAGCTCCACATTAGATGTGATTCAACATTTATCAGATAGACTTGATTAGATTCAGATGTATTTAGGCTAAATGCTAACAGGTTCAATGTTTAGCATACAGGCTTTAGCAATGTTAATGTTCACAGTTAGCAAGTTAACATGATTACAGTTAGCATTACTCTCAGAGTGCAGCTGAGGCTGACAGGAAGTCTGTCATTTAGGATCCTGCTGAATATGTTTTTTCATGTGTTTCATAGCACCACCACCAGCCATTTTAGTTTTTTGGTTATAAGTGGCCATGAAATGAAAAAAGAATTGTGGCCATATAGGCTACAGTGCAAGAAACAGGAGTCCAGTTCTTGCACATGTGCAGTCGGATGTTTTGAACTGCCATTAGGTAGGCCTACAGGTAAGGTAAGTTTTTAGATGCAAAAAAATGAGGCAACAACTACTTAGGACAAGGATGTTTTTCTTCCAAAGGCTGACTTTGAACTTTGTTCTGTAGACGATAATCGACATTGTTCACGGTGACCACAGTTAGCCTTCTATTTTCTGATACTTACGTATGCAAACTACGAGCAAATGACGACAATACTACTTAGGCAAACTATTTCAGCGTTGCAACAGATGTTTAGGCCCCAATGGGATCACGTTTGTGCCATCCACTTTAATGAATTCATTCTACAATGATGATAAATAACAGCAGCAACTGAGAATGTTTCATGTCACGCATTAATCCTGAATTATATTAATGTTTAAGTTAATTTACTCCACTTTGGCCAAAATGGCCCTCCACTTTAGTACCGCAACAGATAGCTGTTTACATGGCTGTATAGACTGGTTTCTGATGGTTGACCACCTGATGAACCTGGACCAACAAAACCATAAAAAAAAAATAAAAAATAAAAAAAATCACTATACATGCAGTTCAAAACAACGATTAAGGCAATACGCCGATTTCTCAAACGCCATGTAAACACCTCACCCCGTTTAAAATCTAAATTCTCATGACCCGGTTAACGGAGCTCGAGAACTCCATCAGGGTATTAAAATACAGTAAGATCCAACAGAAAATAAGCAAGGAAAAAAATAATGAAAAGACCAATGAAAATCATTTAAAAGATTAAAACCTAAAACCCAAAGTTCCAAAAATGAGCCAAAAGCGAATTTAAACAAGTCTTCAGCTGCTTTTTTCAACAGAGGAGAGCTCTCAAGGGCGTTCCACAGGGTTGGAGCCCCCGCTTTAAAAGGAACGGTCACCTTTAGATTTCAAATGAGTTACTCCTATCATTCTTCCCATTCATCCCTGCTCATGTAAAGGGGGAGAACTGGCATAACCCGGTTCACTTAAGACCATCGATGTGCATGTTATCACACTGATTGCGTTTCAAATGGGTCTTCTTCCAGCATCCCCAATACAAAAAAACAAAGTCTTCCATAAATATTCTTAAGACTATTTCCTTGTGTACAATTTTAATGGACATGAATGGAGACATAACAGCACAATACAACCACGTATACTCCCAATACCTTTGCAGTCATGTAGGCTACATATCAGCCTAACATTAAAACTCACACTCTTTACGCCCTCCACAGTGTCTGTCTTCTTTTGCCAAGTCGTGCGTCCTTGGAAAACTCTGGCAGCAGATAGATTTGTATTCTTATCATCCAGACAGGCAGACAGGATGAGTGTCACGAAACGCTCCTTCTGCTGTTCCAGTGATGAGAGAGGGAGGGGGGAGAGAGGGTAAAAAAGGGGGAGAGGGAGAGAGAGAGAGCGAGAGGGAGGAGCCAGGCTGCCAAGGTGAACCGATAAACCTCTTTTTATTACTCTGACATCCAAAACACGACGCGCAGCAGAGAGAGAGAGAGAGAGAGAGAGAGAGAGAGAGAGAGAGAGAGAGAGAGGAGCTCACATCCTTTGACGGGCGATTATTTGCCCGGAGCCGGTGGACAGTACACACACACACCGACTGGGAACGGACGCACGAAAGTGATTTTTGTAATTTTTTAAATTTACCATCGTTCTTTTGTAATTTTTTTTTTTAATTTTTTTTTATTTTATTTATTTTGGACATAAAACTTGGCGCGGACACGAGCTGAGTGCGTCATGTCGTCGGAGGCGCCGGAATAATCAAAAGGTGAGTTTTCCCACCAAAATAGGTTATGATTCAAAAACGGACCTGTGTGTGTGTGTGTGTGTGTGTGTGTGTGTGTGAAGTGTGGGCGACGGTGTTGTTATTTAAGGTATTTTATTACCTGCGCTGCCACCTTGTCTCATGGTCTCCATGTATGAAGGCTGTCTTACTCTTTAAATATTCATTCATTGGCTAATTGTCGCGGTTTTGTTAAGAATCTGTAGCCTGTGTTCTCCATAGTCTCAGGTGGACAAACACCTCCTGCTGTTTCATCTCATGGAGGAAATTAAAGAAGAGACATTTAAAAGACAGCAGTGCGTCTGTTGCGTAATAATCCTCATCAGTATGTTTTGGATGCCTTGCCACAGACATACTACTCTGCTGCTCCAACGCACTGAGAAGGAGCGAATATCTCTCTAGACACACACACACACACACACACACACACACACACACACACACACACAGTACTGAGGACATGCTGGGGCCCCAAACACTACAGGGTCCATGAAGAAGTTTCCATGTAGGTAACTTACAGCTGAAGTGGATGAAAATATATATTAATGAACTTTATTTTGTGCCTGTAAATTCAATTCATAGATTGTATTTCACCAAAAACATAATTGAAGCTGACATTATAAAACACACAACAATAAATCCAGAAACTGGCAGATACTTTTCATTTACTATGTTTAAGTTTGCAAATGTTTCAGTATTTCCCTTCCAACTTGGTGTTTTATAATACATTTACTTATAATGTTCTATAATGTTTCTGATTCATGAGATATATTTTGCTAATATGATAAAATACTGTGTAAGCAGGCCAGTGCCTAGCCTAGGGAGTCGAGGAAATCATGCGAGGAGAGAGGCAACAATGTGTTTTTAGACGGACGAGACGACCTTTCCTCTGAAATGTCACGATAATTTGTCAGCTGCATGGGTGGAGGAGCAACAGATTTCAGCTGCACGGCTTCCCGGGAGGCTGCTCTCGTGCTTCCCGCATAGCTCTTAGCTCTTAGCATGCTAACACCAACCCGTTCTCACTCCGAACTCGTAAAATACGGACACCCTTCGGCGTGTGTAGAACGTACCGGGGAGAGCAGCATGTAGACGAGGTGTAGCGACGAGTATGTAAGGGGGAAATTCTGCGTAGGGAGGGTGGTCGGGGGATGGGTCAAACACAGGACTTTCACCCAGGAGAGCGGGGTTCATGTCCCGCGTGTGTCCTTAACCGGCCCGTTAATGCAGCATGTCAGGGAAGCCGCTTTCTTCTTTAACCGGCCCGTTATTCCCGCGTGTCACAAAACCGTAAACCCCCCCACAAGCTTTTCCTTAACCTAACAGCGTCAAAAGGGACGCCAATAGTATATATAATAATAAACTTTTCTCATTACAAACAATAAGAGAAGATGAGAATCATTTCAAAAACATTTTAGCTATCTATGGTTGCTAACGTTAGCTCAAAACGCCATTCAAGTGACAGCCTTTGTTGTGTTTGATGCTAACTTGTAGCCAGCAGTGAACCAACTTGGTTAAGTAGGTCCATTTTTACTGTGTTGACATTACAGAAGTCTCTCGTTAGCATCTTGTAGGCTACTTGTTGAAAGTGACGCATGCGCGACTCAAATCTGCACTCAACTCACATCGGGGTGTGACACCTGCTAAACATGTTGGCATTGCCATTGTTAGCTGAAGTTAGCATTTTTAATCAAAGCAATGCTCACAAAGCCTTGTCAGTTAACTCTTAGTTTTGTGACTCAAGAATTAAAAAAAATAACAGGCTGGTCAAACTTAACAGAAATGAGGGGAGACACCGCAACCGGCCACATGTTGGGCTGTCCGACCCAAAAACTACCAAACAAGGAAACAAACAGATGGGACATCTCTTCTCAAAACTAGGTATAGCTACAACGAGAAACAACACATCAGTCAGCTGAGACTGTTGCACCGGGCTGCCCTCTTTATATAGACTTGCACGGTCAGGCCAGATTAGAAACACCTGTGGGAGAAGACAATGAGATTAGAAGAACTGCTACAAAGGACCAGCAGAAAGTGATAACATAGGCTAAACTTAAAGTACCCATATTCTGCTCATTTTCAGGTTCATATTTGTATTTAGAGGTTATATCATAATAGGTTTACATGGTTTGACTTTCAAAAAACACTATATTTTGTTGTACTGCACACTGCTGCAGCTCCTTTTCACCCTGTGTGTTGAGCTCTCTGTTTTAGCTACAGAGTGAGACATCTCACTTCTGTTCCACTAACCCTTTGTTGGGAGTCGCACATGTGCAGTACCTAGGTTAGGACTACTAGCCAGTCAGAAGCAGAGTATGAGGGCGTGCCATGCTAGCAACTAGGCGAGCATTATAACGTGTGTGACGCGCTTTCGTCACAGAAGTAAAGGCTGGACTACAACAGAGCTGTTTGGAGCAGTGTGTGAACAGTGTTTTCTGTTGGAGATGGTAAGTCTATTTGGGGGAGGACTTTGGGCCTTTTCACTTTTTAAACCTATAACGTGCACAAAAAAGATATATAACACAAATGAAGGAAAGGAAAAAAAGCTAAAACACAATGAGCACTTTAAAGTCATCATATTTTATATATTTGGCTGAGATCACTTGTTGTGTTACTGTGTTCAGCAGGTGACACTATTCAGTCTAGTGTTACGTTACCACACAGCACCAGTCTAGTGAAACATCGCCAGACCTCTCTCCACAGCGCTGGAGAAAAGTCTGGCTGCACAAGTTTCATTTTGTTATAGGGGCAAAAAAACACTAAGTTTTTTTTTGTATGTCTTTAAACCAATCACAATCGTCTTGGTTGGCGCTAAACCCTGTGGCACGTTCAATCGCCAAAGGGCTTGCCATCAGTTTCTGGGTTGAACGACGGTGTGAAAACGGGGTGCAACAGGCTTTGAGGCTATGGTTTTTTTCTCTCGTTTGGAGAGAGAGAGAATCTGAATATCAGCTGATGAGTCACATTGACCCCCCGATGTGAATTTTGTTCTTTCCCACAAACATTTTGTAAATAAGAAAACAAAGAATCCACCAAAAGTAGTTGTTTCTACGCACGTCTTGCGTCCTGCATAAAATTAGGGGATGATGTATAAAAGCACTGTTTATCCAACATGCGTGCATGGCCGTATCTATGCTGAGGACACCGAGGTCCAGACCTTTGTATTAATATTTCAACAGAAATTGTCAATAGAATGTGATTCACAGTTGTATTTTTCTTTTTTACAGTTCGAACGGTATAATTTGTGCTCCAACGACTTTTTCCGGCCATGGAGGTTGTTTTTTTGGAGATTATAGAATCAACTAGCGCGCTTCTAGCTAGCTAGGTTAGCCTTATTGTTAAAAAAAACCTGTTCATGGTATCATCCACACACCAAAAATAGCTTTCCATGTCACTACTGTTGGATTTGCGAGATCTCGCGAATAAAACTCGATATCTCGCAAATGAAACTCGATATCTCGCAAAAACAAGCCAAGATCTCGCAAAAGTGTTTGTCCCAAGTACATGGTTTTTATTTTTTTCTCGTTTCCCCCCCCCCCCTCCATGTCACCTCCGGGGCTCTGTAGGATACGGACCTGCATGCTTGTAAAAAAGAAACCTTTTTAACCCTTGTGTTGTCTTCCAATGAACCATGAAAAAAAGTTATTGCTTTTTCTGATATTTTTGTCACATTTTCAGTGTTGTGGCAGCTTTTTTTGATGTTTTTTCCAAAGTTATTTGATATTTCTAATGTTAATATTTTCAGCTTATTTCGAAGGCCCATTTTTTGTGATGAAAAAAACTGAAAATTGGTCAAATTTGACCCGAGGACAACATGAGGGTTAAATACCGTTACTGAAAAGTAGAACTTTAACCTTACACTTACTGTTTCTTCATGAAACAAGTAGAGTTTAAAGAATGAAAGGGCACGAGTAGGTCACTTTTATTTATTTGATTAGGACAATGCACATTAATCAACATTTCTGTAAATGTGCCAGTGTTAGCCAATCAGCTATTTTTCAACTGTAGTCCTACCTAGCAGGTAAAGAACTCATTGCCTGGGCGGCCTCTAGGTCACCCGGAGCGTGCGCCCCATTGTAGGCTGAGACCTTTGCAGCGACCTCTCCCACCTTTCCTGTCAATCCACTCTCACTCTGAAATAAAAGGGAAAAAGCCTAAAAAAAATAATCTAAAAAAATAAAAGTACTCATTGATGGAGAAAAAACAAAGGTTTGAGATTTCCATCTGACACCAACCTCACGTGGATCCAGCGCTGTGAGTGAAACGTGACGACAGACGTGCTGCTTTCTGAAACCTCAGAGGAGAGGAGGTGGCCGAGGACTGGAGAGGGTCCTTGGAGCAAAACACTGAATCCTCACATTTTCTGGAGATCAGCCTGAAGTAGGGTCACAGGTCGACGTGTGCTTCAGAAGGAAACTTTCAGTTTGAAGAATCTGTTTTTCTTCTTTTTCTTAATGTCTGTGGGTCATTATGAGTAGGTACCAGGAAGTACATCAAATAAAGGTGAAACTACAACAAGAACATGAATTACAGAGAGTTTCAAAGTTTTTATTTTTTACATACTATGCTTCCCTTAATACTTATTGATTATATCAATACACCCCTACCAACCCAACTCCCTTCCCCCTAACCCACCCTACTTTCCGCCCACGTCTCCCACCCCTGCCCCCTTTTCCCCGCGCATTGCTGGTCCTCATTAAAGACCAGGGTCCCCCCTACACATGCACACACACAAGGATTTTTGAAGAATCAGCCCTTGAATTTTATTATCTTGAATATTATTCATGCAAACTGTGCAGTAAGTAATGTACCGGTTCCAAAAATATGCCCAAATGTTTTAGATTTTTGACATTTTGTAACTTCTCTTCTTTCAAATTTAGCATCTTCGATGATTTGTAGAGCTAAGCGAAGCAAACGATCGGCAGAACATTTATCAACTATTTTGAAAATGGATTCATTGTTTAAGTTATTTTTTTTTAAGCAGACATGCTCAATGTTTTATGGTTTCAGCTTCTTAACTCTTAGAGAACTGTGCTCCTGTCAGCCGCTGCGGGAAATCATCATTTCCGTGATCCTTTTAAAATGGATGGAAACTAAAAAGCATGACAGCTAGAGCAGCCAGAACCACGCGACACCATTCCTGCTGCACATGAAAAAAAAAATCTCAAAAACTTAAACATTTACAGTCTTCATATAACTTCTGGAGTGTTGAGGAATATTTTGTTCATGTTTCTACATTGAGAAATATTTTGGTATCAATATGTTTTGTGTTTATTTTGTCAAATTGAATTAAAACGTGTCCAATTTTTGAATTTCTTTTAACTTGTGACACGATTTCCATTTCAAGACTTATTAATTATGATTGTTTACTGATTTACATAACCTTTTTAGCTTAGGTTGTACTGATTTGAGGGACGTGAAGCATTTGAAGATACTCCCAAGAAATGGCATCACAAGAAGCCAAAATACCAATGCAATCGTGGCACCGGTGGAGCATTTCTGTTGCAGAGTTTAAAGGTTAAATATGAAAATCATTTTGCTAATGATAAACTTTTACCATTGCCTACATCTACGGTTTAAGCACTTTGACTCCTTTTTTGTGTGATATTGTCAAGGACTTGTTGGGCCTTTACAATGTAGCAGTCTCCATGGATAAAATGGGGTTGTATTATGCTGCTTTGAATGATAAATCATGGAAAACGTCCTCCACAATTAACTCTTTTATATTTTGCCTATTCACATTTTACTGTTGCCCTTCAGTTCAAAGTCACTCAGTCCCTTTAAATCAGAGTGACATCAGTTATGTTTCAGACTGTATTCCGAATGAGTGGAAGATGAAAAGACAAAAGAAGGATATAAATAGTGAGTTGTGTACATGTGTGGGTGTGGAGGTGGAGGTCTGAGGATATATCATAGAGTGATGATGGAGCGGACAGGCAGGAAGCGTGGGGAGCAAACAAAAGCTCTGTTC
Organism: Percina caprodes; assembly: GCA_013375575.1. Lineage (NCBI taxonomy): Eukaryota > Metazoa > Chordata > Actinopteri > Perciformes > Percidae > Percina > Percina caprodes. The sequence continues at coordinate 5,782,401 of JABXJD010000017.1, read as the reverse complement.
CACATCAGCGCTCGCAGATTGAAATATCAGCGGCCGGGCTACCTCACGACAGCCCTCTGCTGATGAATCGCTTCTGCTCGACAATTTCAAATTACAAAAGACGCAAGAGACACGTGTGCAAAGGTGATGTGGAGGAGGAAGATGAAATTGACACAAACTCGTGCTGTAAATGTAACCGTAATGCAGTACAAGTGTCCAATTATCTCAACACAGTTCTCATAGATATTCAGTTAGCCTTTGAGTAATAAAACTACTACTACTACTACTACTTCCTTCTCTCTAAGTAGTCCTTGTATATTTGATATCCTCCCTTCAGACTTGGTGTGGATATTGGATATTTTATTCACATCAAACCCTCAACTGTGGATACTGTGTTTTTTCTTTTGTCCGTATACTTTGTGGATTTCATTAAATTGTAGACTTGGACAACCCTGGATGCTCGCGGATTAGATTCACATCGGCCTGTCCTCTCAAGAAAAACGACAGCCATTACAGACAGACATTAGTTGTTTCGGAAAATGTCTTAATTGAAAAAGCAAATAATGTGATGTTGTTGTGCCACAAAGTCTCCAGACGACGTGATGGATGTCGGCTTTGACGGTTTGTTTCCTACTGATGACCATGCTACCGATGTATTGTGAGAAATGTCTCTGTATTATCATTTGTTTGTTAATTTTAACAGAAATAGTCCATAGAACTTTGGTTGTATTTTAGTTTTTTGCATTTCAAATTGCATAATTCTTGCTTTGACAACTTTTGCCGTCCACAGAGAGGTTTTGGGAGATTAAAGAAGGCCAGAAGTTGATGACATTTTGGGAATTCTTTTCCACAATGTTTTGGGTGATTTTTTTCCAATGTTTTCAATGCTTTCTTCAACCTATTTGAGGGGTTTTGATCAGAAGTACAGCATTTAGAAACAACCTTTTTTCAACCTGGATCCTATTTCCCTATGTTTTCGTGTCTAAGTGACTGATGAACAACAATCTTTGACATTGGTCCAGTATTAAGTGAGATCTCTGCAGTCGGCACGGGTGAAGCAAGCAACGATGTAAGTTAATAGGGCAATTTTCCAGCTTGTATTTAACTTCACAAAAGTGCTCAATTTGCCGCTGAAAGGCTCAGATTAATACTCTAAATGTCTGACAACATTATGGAAAGGATTTCTAAGGAGGTTGACCTTTCTGTTAAAGAGTAAGATTCTTTTTTTCTACATAAAAACATCTGCAAAATTACGTTCGCTAAACCCACCAGACTCCATGTAAATAAACAGTAATTTTAGCAGCGTAAAATACACTTCATTCAAAGTCAACAGAAACAAAATAAAACTGAAAATCTGTTTTGTGTCGTCTTTCCACATGTTCAACCATCCCGGTTGAAATAAACAGTTTACCGATTTACAGTATATGTAAAAAATATGTTGGCTCTATGCCCGCTAAAAGTATTGCTTTTTAAATGGAGTCTGGTGGGTTTAGCGCTAGCGACTTCAGAGCTGTTTCTGGTTAAACAGAAAGGTCTCAAAGGGGTTTTAAAGATCTCCCTCTGAAGGGATCCTTTCATAATGCTGTCAGACACGTAGAACATTAATCTGAGGCCGTCAGTGGCAAAACGAGCACTTTTGTGAAGGTAAATACAAGCTGGACAATTGCCCCACTAACTTCTAGCTTGTTTCACCGCTGCCGGGAAAGATTGTTGATCCCACCAGTCACTTAGAAACAAAAACCTAGGAAAATAAGGTCCAGGTTGAAAAAAAATGGTACTTACCCTTTAACAATTTAAATGAGTAGCCCACCTATCCCCAGTTTAGTTAGGAGGACCCTGAGTTTGTTAGTTAACTTAATTTACAATATAGAGCAAATACATAAAGTAATATTGTACTGTTTCTCTTGTACTTATTTACACTTTTAAATGTCTTGAGTTCCCTTGGCCACCTTGAATCATCTGTAACCACTATTATTAGGCTTATTTTAATTAAACCACTTAAAGAAATGCACTGTAATGGTTTAAGGAATTAGCATATGGCAATGAGATACAAGTATCCCTTATATTATAACACAGTATACTAACTTAGCACCTCAGCTTGAAAACCTCTAGTGAAGGAAATAACCAAACATCACACTGTACTTTTTAACCCTTTCATGAAATAACTTTTTAACCATTTGCTTTATAATATCTAGTGGAGTTTTTTTTTCCCCAAATACCTTTAGATTACCATCATATTTATGACAATGTGTAGTACTTTTAAACCTGGCTACGAATGTTATAGAGTGTGTTGTGGGCAGTGCAGCGTCAAAGAGTAGTTCATTAGTTTGAACATAAATAGGGAATAAGGTGCAATGTGTCCTGTTTTTAAGTTTTTGTTTCAGTCTCTCTCTCTCTTTTCCCAACATCCCTGGGAATATTTTCTATATTCAAACTGATATGAGATTTATAAGCTGTTTTTACTGCTCTCACTCAGTTCTCACTGTATTGAAAATATTGTCTGAATTTGTCCTCTGATAATGGCTGATGATGGTCTCGTCTCCTCCCTGTGTGTCTTTGTAGAGCAGCGTGACACCAAGGAGTCCTGCTGGGATCTGAGAGGGAAGAATTCGGCAACCCAGCGGTGTAGACCGACCCCCGACATCCGGTCCCCCTGCAGCCCTGAAGGGGACCAGCTTTTTCACTTCACATGGACTAAAGGAGTCCAACAGGGATTCACACATCACCTCAGTTTGTCCGGCCCACAGGCCTTTGTTTCTTCCAGCTTCAGCTTTTTCTCTCTTGTCCCTTGGACTTGAGGTTCTGCCTTTAAAAAAAAAAATGAAAGAAATCAGATGATGCCATCGCAACTTCATTTTCTGTCAGACAATATGGAAAAGTTTTCCGCCGCCACCGCTGAGAAGGTGGATTATTGAAAGGAGTCTGGTGGAGCTTTTTGGGAAGAATTTTAATGGATGTTCGCTGCTGTTGAAACACACATAAAGGCACAGCTGTAATCTTGTGGAATAACAGTGTGTGTCTGTGTGTGTGTGTGTGTGTGTGTATGTGTGTGTGTTTATCCTGCATTCAGACACATTTTCATTTAAATGAGGAGTGTTGCAGAGGAGCTCTTTACAGACAAAGAATATTTAAAAGAAAAAGAGACATATTTTTGGATTTCCTGCATTTTTCTGATCCAATGTTCAAACTTTGGACCATTCAGTAACTGAAAAATATAGAGATTCTGCATTTCGTGAAGTTAAAATTAATTTACCTATATATATTTTATAGCACAATATTTCCTTTTGTTGTCGTTTAAAAAAAAAAAATTAATTTGCTGGACCAAAATCATTTTGCATGCCCAGTTTCTGCTGCCACGCCTCAAAAGTGGAACATCCTGTGAATTACATCAAATTTATGTCTAAACCAGGTGTTGGTGAGGTTAATGAGTCGCTGCCACTTTTTCCAATTCAATCAACCTTATCATTAACTTTTGTCATTCAGATACTTTGTGCACTTTTTAGTAAAGCATTTTAATGACATTTCATATAATAAGAATGCTAATGTATGACATTTCACATTTCATTAACACATCCAAGACCAACTGCAGAACATGACAAAGATGTGCAGATTATAATGAATGTTTCCTCAACAACTATCTATGTAAACTGTTTGAAATTTAACTTCTTAACTTCTTCAGGCAATTCTAAGGTTCTTTGAGGTTCTTTCTTTGTTCTTTCCTGATAACTTCATCACGAAAGCAGAAGTCTTTTGCTTTAAATGTCTTTTCAGTTTTTGAAGCATTGAAACAAACCCGACACCGAACACAGCTATCATTTTGGAAGTTTTGGAAGAAGATTTCCTTTTTTTTTTTTTAAGGATGTTGTGACTTTACTGGACTTAAACGCATCAGTATTCAAGTGAAGCCGAACTCACAGCTGTCTTTGACTGCTGTTAACACCTTTGATCACATGATTTTATTTAGTTAATTCCCACCTTGGAATACAGCCCACAGAATTGCATTTTAATCAGCATTTTTTTTATTTTTTTATTTATCACCGAATGTGATTAAAGTGCCAGAATTTGGCTTATTGACCCCAGAGAGCCGAGCCACAGGCCGGCCAAGTTTCACGACGTCCAGAAGACAACAGGACGTCGCGGACATCCCGTCCTGCACACCTGAAATCACCTCTGCCTGCCACGGTGGGGGAACTCTCAGCCCGTCCTGTCAGCGCAATGGTGATGTCGCAGGGCACCTACACCTTCCTGGCGTGTTTTGCCGGCTTCTGGTTGGTCTGGGCCGTCATCGTCATGCTCTGCTGTTTCTGCAGCTTCCTGCAGCGCAGGCTGAAGCGCCACCACGAGGAGAGGCTGAGGGAGCAATGTCTGCGCACATTAGAGATGGAGCCACTGGGCTGTCCCCCCACAGGATACCCGCCGCCTCCTCCGCCGCCCCCGCTTTCACCCCCACCACCATCTTTACAGCTGCCCAGGGAGCCGCCACAGTGCTGCGGTCCCGAAACCCTGTCGCCGCCTCTCCCTCTGCAGGTCCCTCATCCCATGCCACAAGCAAACTGGGTCAGCATACCAGGTAACCTCAATGTATTGTTACCGTTTATTTTTTGGGGGGGGGGTTACATTTTTTTTTTATGTAACTTGTAATCCTAGTTTGTCTTTTATGCTATTTGAATGGTTCTTTCGGGCTGGGACGATATGCTTTTGTCTCTGATTTTTACACTTATATGTATGCCGTGTGAAATTGGGAACCACAAATAAGCTACAAAAAGCTTTTCGGAGGGGGCCCGATATCAATAAACATACAACAAGTTATACAGACACTAAAAACCCAATTCACAGTAGAGACAACACTGACAAATACTTCAAAAAGCAGACACTAAAAAAAATAACTCCAGTCAGAATAGACTCAATACCGACAAATACCACAAAATACATTACAAATGTACAAATATAACACTTAAAGAATATTCAATAATCATATGTTTTAAGCAAATCTTTCTTCAGCCTATTGATGATGGAGACAGAACGCGACAATTTCTAGCAGTCATCAAGCTCGTTCCAGTTCTTTTGCGATACATGGATGCCAGTTCACTTTGTATTGCAATTTTCATTTATTGTGAGTCGATATTGCAATTGCAAATCCATTTTCTTTTACTTCTTTAACAAAAACTAAAGTTGAATAATACACTTTGTCACAACCCGGACGAGCCCCCATGTCACGACCTGGCTCAAATGGTTGACAAAATGTGGAGAACACATGTTCTCGTGCTCAATTAAATTAAATACGCAAAGGGTGCCTGAGTAGCTGGTAGAGTGTGCGCCAATATACAGAGACTTAGTCCACAACGTAGTGATCGCAAGTTCAATTCCAACCTGCGAACCTTTGCCGCATGTAATGTTGTTCCCCCTCTCTCCCCTTTCATGTCTAAAGCTATCCTATCTAATAAAAGGCCTAAAATGCCACAAAATAAATCTTAAAAAATAAATACAAACTTAAACATGCTACCAGTTTATCAGCTGTGTGTGTGGTGAATGAATGTGTGAAGGTGTTGCAGTGTAAGAACGCAAAAGAAACTCAACCAAAGTCCAAACAAACCAAGCAACCTCAAGGAGGGAGAGAGCTCGACTGATTGCCCAGGCACTCCTATTTATAGACATGGGAGAAATTAACTCATCCAGGTGTCAGTCATCAGCCCTATTGGCCAATCCCCACATCCCAGCAACCAAATGGACTTGAAATAGGCCTAGGAGCCATCACAACTTCTAGAGACAATATATCATGAGACAGTTCTAAAAACTAATTGTTTTATTAAGAAGAATGCATATAACATGTATTTCATTTGCAAAGAAGTACATAACATACTGTATATTTTCAGCATTTTCTGTTTTATTGGAAACGGATATGATGCAGTCACCATCAGCAGTACCGTAGAAACAGAACATATTTAGGTGTATCTTTGGTAAAAAAGATAAAATAATCTATTCTGTGGAAAATAATCTATTTGCATACATGAATCGATTTTTTTTCCACCTCTACATTATACTATATATATATAATATAATAGAGGGAAGATAAAGGAAGCATTTCAGGCTAAATGAAAGGTGTGCATGGATTGGAGGATTTTAAAGGGGACCTCAGTATATACTGGATCAGACCTTCCTATTTACAACATTAGTATTTCAAACCACAAGCGCACAGAGCATGCTAACAGGATTTACTAGATGTAGTGGGAGTTATTTATGCATCATATTCTCCCCAAATATTAAGCTATAGGCTACAAAAAGCCTGACACTCAAATAAGTGAGTCTTTAACTCAACCTACTATGTTAATCATGTTGTTTGCACTCATTCTTTTCCAGTAACTAAGCAAAACGCTAGAACTTGTGTATATGCTGTCGTAATAGTAACCAAATAAGAAATGAATTGGAGATTTAACTATTTAAATTTTAAATGTCCAACAATTACTGACACTAACAACTATGTAACGTCTAACTATCAACCAAACTGCAGCAGAGAGTCTCTCCAAACTCTGCAGGCAGCAGCAACTCGTTATTTAATTTAATTTTAACGACCCTCAGGTCAACACGTGGCCGACCCAAAAATCTTTCATTGTTTGGAGCTGCTCACCGGCAAATCCAGCTGCCTTTGACTTCAAGATATACAGCCCCAATAGTATGAAACAAACGGTTTTCTCTACACAGCAGTGTTTTCCTTTCCACATCTCTCTGAAGCTGTCACTGTATAACTAGTGCATTCACTATTCTCAACATTAGTACTACTCACTGCAGCTTTTCTCTAGAGAAGAACATTAATCTATTCTTTACTGACATATATCAAACCTGCCACATCTTGTTTGCTCTTAAATGTAAAAGGTAAATGCATATTTCATCAATAAGACTCAGAATTTGAACTCTTAAACAAAAGCACACTGATGAATAAATACATTCACAACATCCATATGAGCAATTCAGATGCAGACAGAGAAGCAGGGGACAGAGGAGGATTTTTATTATTCACTCTCAGATTGGTTTTAGACACTTGGCTTCCCAGCTTCTACCTCCCTGCCTGCCAGGCAGCGTTCCCCCGCAGTGTGCCATGGTGACAGCTGCCGCTGAGGCGTGGGTGGTGACTGTGGAGGCCGATCGGTGACAGAGGGAGCAACAACACGGCCGGGCGAAACTAAAAGAGAAACAAAAAGACGAGAAAACAGACAAATCTAGGCCCCTTTCACACATGCATTGCAAACCTGAACTTATCTCTAGATTACCTGGAGACGCTACATGTAGGGTTGGGCATTTTAACCGTGTTTAAGCCAGCTACTAGCTAACGGTCGGCTAACATTACCTGCTACAAAGGCAAATGTAATTTTAACTTGTATCACATGCAGTGATGCTTCTGTTGCCTGTAACGTCCGTTTCGGAGCACCAGAAGGCAACGCAGGCATTTAAGGCAACGAAATATGCATTGTCATTTGATCAGTTAGATATTGGTCGTTTAGGGTTTTGGTACCCAACCCTAGCTGTATGTCAGAACGCAAATGTCCGAACTAGTTGGACCGGACATTATAGGATCTTTAGCCTTCCAGAGCCAGATTATAAAGTCTGTGCAATGTCTGTTGAGTCCATGCATGAACAGATTGGAGAACAGCATGAAACTCGTCGTTTATGAACAAATTAGGAACCGTCTATGTGAACACCGTGTAATCAATGTCATGTCCTGCCTGCACCATCTACCTAGGCACCACGCCTCATCTAAACCAAGACAAGTATTTTCAGTAAGTGAGAACACGTCTGACATGGACAATCTCGTAAAAATACGGACACAGCATCAGTATGGAACGCACCTGGAGGAGCAGCAGCTCGATCAAGGCGCTGTAAAATGACTTAGTATTAAAAGCGACAACAGTAGCAAGTAGTATGAAACACCGAAATGCAGCGTAGGGAGGTTGGTTGGGGTGGTGGATGGCAATTTCTAGCGGTCATCAAGCTCGTTCCAGTTCTTTCACGATACATGGATGCCAGTTCACTTTGAATTGCAATTTTCATTTATTGTGATTTGATATTGCAATTGCAATGCAATTTTCCTTTTCCTTTATAAACAAAAACTAAAGTGGTGAAAAATACACTTTGTCACGACCCGGACGAGCCCCCATGTCACGACCTGGCTCAAATGGTTGACAAAATGTGTAGAACACACGTTCTCATGCTCAATTAACTTGGTGCAGCAGCTCGATTGCAGCACTGTAAAATGACTTAGTATTAAAAGCAACAACAGCAGCGAGTAGTGTTAAAGACCAAAAAGCAGCGTAGGGAGGTTGGTTGGGGTGGTGGATGGGTCAAACATCACAGGACTTTCAGCCAGGAGAACGGGGTTTGTGTCCCGTTCTTGTCCCACGCGTCACAGAAACATACATTTTGTAACCCAACCCCCAATCTTTTCCTAAACTTAACTGTCCCATTCTTGGTGTCACATTGATCGGCTCGACAGAGATGGCGGCTTAAGGTATACCATCCTATCCCAAAGTTATATGGTTCCAACTGCGATATTCTATCACTTTGTGCTTGATAGTCATTTAAAGCAGAATGGCAATGCGGATGCCATTGCAGAGGTATTACTGGAGAAACAGAAAAGCTACCTCCAACCAAGGTTTTTCTCAGATTCAGTCTCAGATTCTACAAAAAAAAAAAAATCCTACAAGCTTAAAGTGACATTAAAGCGTACAATAGATTTAATATTTGCAACGTTTCATTAAAACTAACTTTATAAAAGTTAAAATGCTTGTATAATGATGATAATTTCCGAATGATCATTCTGTTGTATCAAACATTTAAATGTGGAGAGGAAGCATGAATTAAATGGAATTATTCACAGAGGAGAATAATGATAAAATAAAAAGCAAAGAATTAGGAGAATAGAAGAGGTAAGCAATTAGAAACCAATGATGGAGGAGGAACAGCGTAAACCTTTATAAATCTGTAGAGTGCTAAAAGAAGAGAAAAGGGATTATTGGAGAGTTAAAGGAAAGCTGGAGGGAGTAAAATAGCATCAGCTGCTGTCAAAGATGGTTAATGAGCACAGACAGACACAGTAACGGATAAAACAAAAGGTAGCTGGAGTCTCAGTCACAAAGCAGACTGATGAAGAGGTTTAGTATCCAGGCAGCAGCAGAGCTGAAAGAGAAGCAGGTGCCGACAAGCTGAGCACAGCAGAGGACGGAGAGAGAAGCTGGGAGCGGTTTCAGTCGTATGCAAGGGGAGGCAGGGACGTGGAGATGGAGATTCAATTCAATTCAATTTTATTTATAGCTTCAAATCATAACAGAAGTTATCTCAGGAGACTTTACAGATAGAGTAGGTCTAGACCACATTATAATTTACAAAGACCCAACAATTATTTGGCCGGCCATCTGATCCCATCACCTGGCACACTCATTTGGCTTAAACTCCATTTTCCCTTGTTGGGATATATCTATAGTATGCAATAATCAAAAAATCTGAATGTCAACGCAACTAATAAGCATTAGAGACGGCTTGAGATCTGATCACTCAAACCACCAAAGCTCACTAATGAATATCTATCTTGTAACCTTTTTATTAGGTACACTTGCTAAAGCGAATGCCTTCTAAATGCCAATGTATGCTTCTCGTTAGGCGGTGCAGAATTGTGTACCCAAGTGCAGAGACAGACGGGAATGTTGAGTTTGAGGTTTTAATAAAATAATAACCAAACCCATACAACAAAAAGTGTCCTGTAACAGCAGGCAAAATCCAAAATGCAGGAACAGGCAGAAACCCAAAATCCAGAATGATGAAAATACAGTAAAACAACGACCAACCGGATAGATGACACACACGGAACACCATAAACAATAGTCTGACATCAGACAAGGGTAACACCAAGACTAAATACAGAGGGTAACGAGGTAACAAGAGGCAGCTGACACAGGGCTAGGAAACAGGTGGAAGACGTCAAGTAATCAAAAGAGCGAGAAAACACAGGAAGTAAAACTTAAGACAAGCAAGCACAGAAAACCAGACTATCAAAATAAAACAGGAAACAGAACATATACACACACTCATAAGAGACCACAAGAAAAACCACAACTACTCAAGACAAGGGGCAACCAAGGACTAAAACATACAAAACCCCCAAAAAAAACCACAATCACAAGGATGAAATATATAACAAAACACCAAACCATATCTACGCCATACCGTAAGCTACGTACAAAGGTTTGTGGAGATAAGGACCCTACACTGGACACTACGCCATAACCGACATGCACCTCTCAGAAAAAGTAACAACGTTGCAGTGACGTTGATGGCAACGACTGTGGTTGACCGCTTGTCAGCGTAGCGTTGCATTTCCGCCCTACTCATGACCTGGTACTCCTCCGCCATAAATAACATGAAATAAAGTAGAAGGTTTACTTTTCCTGCTACTGCTTTCCCACCGTGGTCCGAAAGCACAGTAGAGACACTTTGTTTCTCTCACTATATGCTTCTAGAGTTAGTACTCACTCTGAAAATAATCACCGTCACTCTCTCACTCGCTCTACCACACACACGCACCCAACCTGCTTTTCTCTTAAAGACATCGACGCAGAGATCGATGCACAAGTATCAACACCAGGCCACTTTCGTAGGCTACGGCCAAAGCTCTGCATGGAGCCTCCGCAGAACCATAAATCCCACTTAATGCCGCATTTCCACTACATGGTACGGCAAGTCTCTACTCAAGTAAATCTGGTACTTCTTTCTAGTATGACCTCAGTCAAATTTCTAAGTGATCTGAGCCGATACTACTTGAACTTTACAGATTTGTCAGATACAGTCTGATATGTCAGCGCGACACGGGCCATCCTGCACATCCTGCGGTTTTTAAATAGCAAAGCTATATGTCCTATGTAAAGCACTTTTTACAGATGTAGTAAGTCACAAGGTGCTTTACAGGGGCAAACACAAGAAACACAATACAGAGTGAGAAACTGAGAAACGCAAGAGAGAGGTGGATGCTTACAGCAAATAAAAGATGCGTTTCAACATCTGAGATGGTAAAAACAGCATAGAGTTTGGCTCCAGAAACAGATTTTATGGATCACTCAGCTGTCTTCCCACACGGCCAGCATGTCTCGCTCTGACAGGCTTTTGAACCAAAGTCATGACCCACACATGTTCACACTGGGAGCAACTCAGTTCAGACCGGCGGCGGGTGATGCCTCCTCCTCTGTAGCCGGCTGCAGCCACAGAGTTTTGAACTTGATAACGGTGGCTTTTTTTGACAAAATTCAATTTAAATTGGCAATCACGAAACATATAGGATATAAATGATGAGAATAAAAATGGAAAAGAGATTGTTGAAAACGAGTTAAAGGAGATATATGCTCATTTTCAGGTTTATATATGTTTACATGCTTTAATGTTAAAAAAACACAATTCTTTACATACTGTCTGAATATACCTGTGTTCACCCTCTGTCTGAAACCCTCCATCCCTTAAGCCTCCTCAAGAAAAATATGGCGCACCTTTGCAAAGGTATGTGGGTGTAGATACCCAGACAACAATTTGTGTGATAACTTTCAAAATTATGGCGACCAGGTCAAGTGACAGTTAAGTTTAGCCACATAAAGTTAACTGTCTTGCAGTAACATGACAGTTAGGTTTAGGCACCAAAACTACTGCACTTTGGGTTAAAACACCAGTGAACTTACGTAGTCCACCCGGGACACGGACATTTGGTCCTGGCTTAAAATTCTTGTGTTTTGGGACCCATCCAACCACCCTAACATTCTCCCTTTATGGATCATCGCGGTCTTATACAGCGGGAGTCAATGTGAGGCTTACAGAAATAAATACGTGGAATACATAGAAATTACAAGGCATTAGTTTTCATAGATACTATATGTATGTCTGATTCAGATTGGGGGTGGGGGTTTCCCATTACACATTCTAATAAACCTGCATGTCTCATAGCAAGGGGGGCCACATCTGAATGGCTTGTTGAATCCCATGTTTTCTGATCTAGACAGCCCACAAAAAACTGAGTGGGTTGTCTTTTTTCTCACTTTGTGGGTTGGTACTCCAGATACCCAAATGTACACTACCGGTGAAAAGTTTGGGGTTGCTTACATATTTCCATTCCACTCCATTATAGACAGAATACCAGCTGATCTGAGTGGGGGGCTGACCTTTAATACAATATCTACATTGCCCATTATCAGCAACCATTCATCCAATGTTCCAAAGGCTCATGCTGTTTACTAAACTGATAGCATGCAACGGCAATTCCTAAGTGATAGATAGACATTAGGGGAGAAAATAGAGAGGGATGAGATCAGAGGAGAAGAGAAGATACATCAAGGACAAAATCATGTAAGGGATGAGATGAAACAAGAGAAGAGTAGTAGGAGATTAGGAGATAAGAGTAACAAGTTGATGAAAATGAGATAAACCTGGAGATTAGATAAGGAAAGAAAAGACATGTCTTTTGAGATAATAAATCCTGATGAAATGACATCCTGATTTACAGAAGTCAAACTGCATGGTAGGCACTTAAAATGAATGAAAGGATGTTTGTATCCAGCGTTTATTCACACAATCACGTTTCTGTGTAATCTTGTAATTCACCTTGACAAATATGATCACTGTCATTTATACAGATGCCACAGATCGCTGCTTCACAGTCACATATAGTTTATCCTCACAGAGCCGGCTGCCACTTCAAAGCCAGCCCCTGTGATCCTCCCGGTGGAGACATCAGTCCCATGTGTTTCTGTTGATGTATATTTAAAGCTGCCCTGGCAGCTGGTAGCATCGTTTACAGCGGAGAGAGCTGTACAACAATGCCATTCTGATCCTGTAGGTATTTGTGAGGCATGATGCAGGAGGGACCAACTTTGGCCAGGCACACTCACCACATATGGAACACACACATTTGCATCTATGAATACATCCAGCTCCATAGCAACAGACAGCTGTTGATCTACACCACTGTGATGTGATGATGAAAAAACAAACACATTGCACTTAGAATAGAAAAGAATGCCTGTATTGTCATTATACACATGTGCAATACCTGAGCAACAAGATTGAAGCAACGCCAGTGTCAACAAGAAGGAATATAACATGGAATAAAATATAAAATATAAGTAGTGCAAAAGAAAAGGTGGGGGTGCACAGTTCCAGAGAAAACTAAATGCATAAATAAAATAGTAGATAAATATAAATATTTTGTATACGCATTATGAAAATAATGTTATAAAATTACACAGTTATTGGTGTATCAAAAGTATTACATATTAAATATTGCACTGTTATGACATTAAATGATTCAATATTAAATATTGCACAGTAAGGAAATTGCACAGAATTTTCAGTTTTATTCTTACATGTTACAATCAATTTCATGTATATAGTGTCAAATCATAACATAAGTTATCTCAGGACACTTTACAGGTAAAATAGGTCTTGGTCTATATCGATGACGTGTAACTTCTGGGATTGGCCCAGTGTTGCCGGAAACTCCGCCAGATGTCCGTCATTTCGTCCGGATGACCTTCCGCTTTCTTTGTGTTGGCGTTCTGAACTCCAGTGGATTTCTGAGGACTATGGTTACCTGGTCCTCAGATCTCTGCAGGGTAAATCCAGACAGCTAGCTAGACTATCTGCGCTGTGGAGGAAGGTCAACACGAGACTAAATAGGTCTGGACCACACTCTAACTTACAAAAACCCAACAACTTACATGGGGCTCTTTGTAGTTTTGGCTTATTTAAAGCTAATGTAATTGATTATTGCGGTTCTGAATTCACACCTTTATGGTTGAATGCACTTATTAGAAGTTTCTTTGGATAAAAGCATCAGCTAAATTAAATATAACATAATGTGATGTCTGTTGTTGTGGGTGTAAACAGGTTTTTGTTGGTGTAATCGTCAGACACACGAGAACTCAGGATGATGTATATCATGTAGTTATTTACAATATTTCCCACCACCACTTGCAGACACGAACACCAACATATTGTGTGTCAAAGTAGCCGCGGCAACCACACACACCTGGTATCATGGAAACTGCAAGCGTTGTTGAGATCAGATGTCAGTCACTTTGAAAAAAGGGGTTAGGTGGTTTAAATAAACATGTGATTTTTGCATAGAGATGGCAAACCTTTTCTTTTTTCCAAAAGAACCTCTGCAAAAAACCCACAAGTCGAGTTACTGTAAAAGCAGAAGCACAGAGCTTGTGCAACATTTAGACAAATATTGATCAGGATCTGGGCAGATTCATCAACCTGGAAACAGAAACTGCCGTCAGTTGTTAAAAGAAACACTTTCAGACTGGTGTTTGTTGCCCAAAACCCAAAATATGTTCCTTTATACTGACAATACATTGAACTATAGACCTTACTTTATACCCACAGCCTCTCTGGCAGGTCAGATGTATTTTGGAAATGTTGCAGGGGTAAACTTGTTTAGCAACATAGATTTCTTTTTCCCTTTCTTGTGCTTCTATTTCTTTTTAGTAAAGCTGACATTTTCAATAGTTTTTTTTTGCTTTAAAAGAAAATGCCAAACAAATTTGTGTCAGCTAAAAAACACGTAGACACAACTTTATAACCAAACTACACCTGAAGTTGAACAATGTAACACTTTGTTTTCTGTTGCTTCAGCTACATGATGGGAAATGTAACCGATAAAAGAAAACATCCTTTTACATACTGTATGTCAGCTGTAGACACTGAGAGCTCGTCAGTATAACGCAGGGAGTCTGTTGACTATGATTCATGTCTCAGCACTCCTTAAAAGCACAGTGAATATGTGAATGGTCCAATTAGTGGAGAAGAAGGAACTGCTTGTGTGCTGCAGAAAATATCTCGTCAAGTGATTTGACTGTGCTGTGCTCGTATTGTTCGACACAGTGCAGTAAAGAGCAGATACACATTATGATACATGCACACCAATATTAATATAAAAATCATGTATCATGTAAACAGCATATTCCATTTGGTTTTTCTGAATAAGGCCTTTTTCTGAATTTAGCATTTTCTGATTAAGACATGTGGGATATTCAGGTATTATTCAGGTTTTAGAGGCTTTCTTTGGACATGTATACAGTGCATTCAGAATTTGTGTCTCAATCAAGGTTTTTACCACAGTTAACACCCAGTTTACGGACTCTTATGGCCTGGTTGCTGTACACAAACCAACCAGCCAACAGTTTGCAAGGCAGGAGACCCGATAAGAAGAAGAAACACAGCTACTTTTAAACATTATTAAAGACTTGGATATCAACAGGTTTTTGGATATGCACAAACATTGCTACACCGATGTTTTCAAGAAGCTGGTTGAAGGAATGAAACAGGGACGCTGTGTTCGCACCTCATTTTCTTGAATCTGTAGCCCAACAAGTAAATTAGGTCTTCAAGCCATCGTTAGTCAAAGTGTTGACATTTGAAAGCATCAAAAATGCATTTTAGGTTGCCAGGTTGGTCCAGTGGTAGAACAGGCGCACATATACTGAGAGGTTTATGCCTCGACGTAGAGGTCCAGGGTTCAAATCTGACCTGTGATGATTTCCTGCATGTCTTCCCCCTCTCTGTCCCCATTCTCATCTAACTGTCCTGTCAAAAATTAAAGGCGGAAAAGCCCCTTGGAAAAAAAACATTTTAGGTCAATAAGATGACAGTATATGCAGTTGTTCCTTGTCCCCGTTTGCTCAGCAAAGTTAAATTGTATGTACAAGACACAGGATGTTTTTTACCCATAAGTTATTGTAAGCAAACAATGAGACTAGTTCTTTCTGGTTTGCTTTAGCATTCTGCAGCCCACTGCACAATTATGATTATTATCCCATAGACTTTAAATTGGGATCGCGCTACAAACAAAAGTAGCCTTCTAGTTTTATCAATATTTAACCTTTATACCATACCTTGTATACCGTTTGATATGTTTTGTATGTTTTACAGCTGTCCATTTATAATTTTGGTCTATGAGTAAGGGGAATTTCTTTATTTGCAGCACTGCTGGCATCTGGGACAAGTTGGCATTAATATGTTGGTGTATGTTGTGATTAATCCCTGCTTCTTTTTTCCAGACACAGACATATTTGGGAAGCCGCCCTGCTATGAGGAGGCGGTTCTGATGGAGGATCCTCCTCCGCCCTACAGTGAAGTATTGGCTGACCTGCGGGGGGGCACCTACCTGAAGCCCGCCCCGCTCCGAGCCGCACCAGCTGCGCCCCCGCCTCTGAGGGAACACCAGGATGCTGCTCCAGTGTTCACATCCGAGACCAGCAAGCCTCCAGTGAGGTCTGTGTTCCCCGACCGAGGTTACTCCTCCCTGATACGCCTGCCATCGTCCCAGCGCTGGGACTCCCTGGGTCATCTCCTGTCCAACATGGACCTGAACCACAACAACCTCAGCCCGCCGGGGGCCCGTCCTATCCAGGCTGCCACTGCGATGGCTACCATGCCCCGACGAGAGCCCAGGATTCACCACGATGGACTTGGGCTCAGAGGTGGAACACAAGGGCTCCAAGGAAGCATACAAGGACTTCAAGGAGGCATACAAGGACTTCAAGGAGGCATACAAGGACTCCACGGAGGCATACAAGGACTCCACGGAGGCATACAAGGACTCCACGGAGGCATACAAGGACTCCACGGAGGCATACAAGGACTCCACGGAGGCATACAAGGATTTCGAGGGGGGATACAGGGGTTCCAAGGAGGGTTACAAGGTCTTCAGGGGGTCCATGGACTAAGGGGACTCGAGCCCAGCTGTGGCCTCCCAACAGCCTTCCCCTTGCTGGGTCGTAGCACCGCTGTCTAGACCGGGATGCTTACTGGAAGAGTCTTTACTAACCACTAAGGTGGTTCATCTCTAAAGAGCCTTCAAGCAGGGGATGTCTAAAGACAGACTTCCTGTCTGTGTGCCTCCTTCGCAGCGCCGTGTTTAGTAGTAGAGTTTTAATTAAGAGCTAAAAGAGGGTCAAAGTGCTGCCAAGGTGAGGAGCTACTGGCAGCTATGGGCGAGGTTGAGGTGTGTGTGAGACGGCCGCAACTGTTGGTTCAAAACAACAATGGCCAACATGATTGACAGATGGTTCATTCAATTACCTGACAGGTATTTTTTTGAAAGTGCCTGCCCTTTCCCAAACAGTTTCCAACAGATGGTTCTGTGTTAACCAACCATCTGGTGCGTCACCTTACTGCAAAGACGCCAGGAGTTTGATTTCCCCCATGCAGCCTTGTGGGCTTACTGAGCTGGGACTGGGACTTTCAGCACTGTGTGTGTGAGTAAAGGAGGAAATTACACACCATTTGACACCAGTGTTGTTGAGCTACAGATGCATGATGTCACATTAACCCCTGTGTTGTCTTCCCGTCGACCTGCAACTTTGTGTTTTTCTGGATTGAAATGTCAACATTTTGTTGTTCTTTTTCTACACTTTGACGTTTTTGTCAATTTTATTCCTATTTTTTTGTCACTTTTTTTTAATGTTTTTTAAATTATGCTTTGGTCAATTTAACAATTTTTTTGTCACTTTTTCCAATTTTTTTCTGAATTTAAAAAAAAGAATGTTTTGTTGATTTTTTTTCCTGCATTTTTGTAGTTTTTTCCACATTTGTCACTTTTTTTAAAATGTCCTTTTGTCATAGTTCTGCTATAGAAAGTTTTTTGTAAATGGGTCATATTTGACCCAAGGACAGGAGGGTTAAAGCTAATCGAGTCCCAGGAACTGTTATGAGCAACAGGCAACGTTTCTCCACCTTTCGTTTTCGTTCCTACCTCCCCTTCTCGTGCCGTCCTCTCATTCTCTTCATCCCTCCCCTCCTCTCGTCTCTCTGTGCCAGAGCAACCTATTGTAGCAGTCTGCCGTTGCCATGGCTCCTGGGAATGTTGCCCACAACGACCTCTCCTCTTCTATCTGCTTTGATTTTCTCCCCCGAAGACTCTGTTCACAGCTTGTCTTGTCTCAAGGACTGTGGGTACTAACCGTTACAAAGGAACACGTGGTGACCCATCGCTTGAACTCTGCCACGGCGTTTGTGACGTTAGAGCCCCAAGGCCAGTTTTCACAGTGAGAAAAGACTGAAAAAGGTTGAGTACAACAAGCTCTCCAGAGAACCGAGTGTATACTGGGTTTGTATTTTGTAACATGCTGCTTCGTTGTTTTCAATGTCTTTACTACAAATTGTCTGGGTGCGCGGGTCCTTGCATAATTTTTCATGTACAAATTTATTATCATTCTTTTAAGCTTTGTCTGAAATGCATTTTCTCTTTGTGAAATAAACCTATTCAGCTGCTAAGGTTCTTTCAATATTTTATGAATTCATGGAGTTAAAACAAAAGCCAAAATGGGAACAGCTAATTGTCTGTTTTTATGCTCACAGTAGTATACCATAAAATATTGGATTCCTTCCTCTGGAGCCAAAAAAAAATAAAGCCATTAACTTTACTATATGTCTTCTGGATTAAATTGCAGTAACATCTCTTTTAAGGGGCCAAATAATACATCATTTTTTAACCTTTTTATTTTTTTCTTCATCATTCTTTGATGGTATGAATTTACTATTCTTTTACCTGCTTCTGTTAA
Organism: Percina caprodes; assembly: GCA_013375575.1. Taxonomy (NCBI): domain Eukaryota; kingdom Metazoa; phylum Chordata; class Actinopteri; order Perciformes; family Percidae; genus Percina; species Percina caprodes. Next base: position 5,763,832 of record JABXJD010000017.1, on the reverse strand, counting down.
TCTTTTTCATATTTTTATTTGCAGACATGCTGGGTGCAAATTGTAAAAATGCGTGATACCCAGGAGTGAGAACTGTGAAGTGCAGGAAAAATGTATAACTGTATTACTTATTGTTGATCATGTTTCACTGAACGTTGATGGTGAAATGCAGCAGCATAGCCATGGAAGAAGAAAACTGCTAATGTTAGTATTCTTTCTTCTTGGGTCTGTTCTGGTCCACCTTATTTAAAATCAAACAGAATAGAAGAGATGATGTCCAGCCTTCTCTTCCTGAGACGATTTCACATACTGTACAACAATCATCATATTATCTCTGTTTCTTTTTTCTCTGCTTCTCTCAGCTATAAACTGATTCTTCTGCAACGTCTGCATGTGCCAATCAAGACAGACTTTATTAATGTTAATTGTGAATTTCAGTTTTTCTTTGACTCCCGCAGTGAGCCTGGGAGTAGTCTCGAATTTCCAGACCTTCCTCCACAGCGCTGCGAAGGAGGGTCTGGCTAGTCCACACAATATTCTGGGATAGGAGACAAACGTGTTGTGGTTTATTGGCGTTCATTTAAATCAGTCACAATTGTCTTGAGCGGCGCTTAATGCTGGACGGAGCCACGGTGCTGCTGCAAAATGGCCTCGGGGAGGAACTAGTTTTGGTGGAACGTGTACGTTTTAAAAGTTGTTTTACACATGCAACAGAAAACTCAGATTGGACAGATTGTCTAGCTAATTGTCTGAACCATAGTCCTCATAAATCCACCAGAGTTTAAAGTGCCCATATTATGCTCATTTCCACATTCATACTTGTATTTTGAGGTTGTACCAGAATAGGTTTACATGGTTTCATTTTCAAAAAACACCATATTTTTGTTGTACTGCACATTGCTGCAGATCCTGTTTTCACCCTGTGTGTTTAGGTCTCTGTTTTAGCTCCAGAGTGAGGCATCCACTTCTATACTATCTAGGGACCGAAGGCAGAGGGCATTCAGAAACCTGTATCTCACTCAAAACAGCATTTCCCCCAAGTTTGCATGCCTGTGGAAGCACCAGAGACAAACATAACACCCCGAATCCCAGAAAGAGAGCATTGATTGATGAGAAAATGGAATCTCCCACTTTGGCAAAAGCCATCATTGCTTCCACTCATCCCTGGCAAAGGTTTTCATGTTCTTCTGCCTCTTTCTGAGCTCAGGACGAGTCACTTATTTCCCTTCATCTCAGCTTTCCGCTCTGCAGCCGAGGAGACAGACTCCCCAGAAACACTTGAAGTGATAGAAATCAAGAGCTCAGACCTTTTTAAGCTCTCAAATTCTAACACACAAGTGTTATAGTGCCTCTTGTGGCAATCAACAGTATGAGGCAACAAAACAGCAACATAAACAAAAAAAACTAATACTGTCCATCGTTTCAAACGGTTTAAATTATTGAAACAATATTTAAAAGAGATGTTCCTTCCTCCTAACAACTTGGTACTTGATTTAACCTCATAAGAAGGGATTTAACAATGGGGGATTCTTGCAGCAGTGCCTTTCAAAATGCGCCATGCAGTTAATGTTTAGTGGAAAATGAACTGCTTGACTCTATGACTCGACGTCTCCCCGCTGTTTGTAGGCGCACGGGCAATTTGGTATTCATGGTTCTACATTTGTAACATATTATAGTATTGCGTTGTTCAGTTTTTGCATCTAACATTGTGGAGTTGTAGGTGGTATCAGAGGAGTATCAGATATTCAGCTTGTGTAGAGTTCTAGAGGGATTCATTAGTCAAATCCTTGCAAAGAACGTTGGATGGAACCATCCATGTTATCTTTGGGCAATTTGCTTAAAAGAAACCCAAATGTCTGATGTAGAAACTTTGAAAAAAGTACTTCAGCAAATATAGTTAGTTACGTGTCACCACTGCTTCTAACCATGGCCTTGTTTTAACGGTAGAGCTGTTTGAAACTTTCACACATGCTGCATTTCTGAGAAACACTTGAATCAGTGATGTCGCAGCGGTGGAAGCTGTGAAAGGTTACACACCTGCTTCCCATCATTAATTATGTGGCCTGAGGTGAAGCTTTTCGACACACAAAGAAAAGCACTTTTCTACCCTACAGTAGGTGAATCAGTGTTGATTATCCCTTTAAACAGAGCAGAAAATTATATTCACCCAATTTTAAACTCAAGCCATGTGTGGCCGAGAGCCGGAAAAGAGACAACAACAGCAATTAGTTTAAATGTCACATCCTCTCAGCCCTTCTCGTTCCCTGCTTCCACAAAACAAAATTGGTAATAATGGTTTTAAATTATTACAATCATTTCCAACTCTTGGCTTCCATCAGGGTGGAGAGCCTCAATAATATTGCCACAGCCCATTATCATCACAAAAGATAAGGGTCAGGATTGATAGTTGGATAAAAAAATATAATAATGAGGTGCATAGAGCTCAACAGTGTGGTTCTGGAAGTAAAAATGCCATTAAGTTTCTCTGTGAGGATGTTTTTTTATATTAGTAATAATGTCTAAACCATCCGAGGCAGAGAGCTACGTGGTTGCGCAACGAAAGTTTCTGCTCCTGTAGAAGCTAGAAGTCTGTATGAACTCAACCTTGTCTTAAGAAAAACATGTTTTATTCACGATCCTATGGAGAAAAACTACATTCACCACTGCTTTTAGCCCACAATCCTAAGCCTAACAGCAACGTCTCCGATTGGTCCAACTTGCTGTTACCATGGAAACGTTGACAGTACTCGTGGACAGCTAGATCAAGCCTCTGCCAATTCAAGTTTATTGTAGTGGTTCTACACAGTCTTGTATCGTTGCCTTTTTTTTTCCCAATTTAAAAAAAATGTTTTCCCTCGTAGCTGGTTGGCTTGGTTCCAGGCTGGAAAACTCTTTATATGAGCAATTTATTTAAACGTCAATGAAACATTTAAATTGGGAAATATACTTCCAGAACCAGAGCCGTTAAAAAAAGTGGGCGGTCACTGTTGAGCTCTAGTTTCTCAAGCATTTGCTTTTTCATTTTTGCCCGTATGGATGTTCTTCTTTGTGTGCCCTAGGGTTTTGTTTAAGGGTAAGGTATGAAAAGTAAGGATGATAATGTAGAATGTATATATGAAAATACAAATGATTATTATTAACAACAAAAATAACAATGAAAACAGCAAAGAGTAAAGCTAACCATCTGCTGAATGTAGCTTACCCTACCAGCCGTTGAGTGGGTTCCCGTCTAACTCTCGACAAGACAGCAAATAAGCATCTGTCGAAGCTAAATGTCAAACAATTTCTTTAATTTACAGCCATACTTTGAAGGGATTTGGATCCTAACCCTGAGCCAACAAAATCAAACACTCACAAGCTCTAAGAAAGAAATCTGCAAGAGTTGGATTCAGCTCTGGGTGATGTGGCAAGCCAGCAGGGCTCGGTAGTGTGGCAATTTCAGACTTTTGTTGTCTTTTGGGGTTGATCCCTGGTATAATAAACAGTGATTTCATTTTCAAAGGTGATGCCTAAAGTGGAGACTCGAAAGCTCTCAGAGGATCCCCCAGTGCAAAAAGAGACATGGCAGATTCGCGACCAGGGGTTCCTCAGTTTCCGATCCTTGTCCAACAGTACCTGGAGCAAAAACATTCCCAGCACTAACATTGCAACCTTTTCTCCTAAGAAATCATGGCCCCATGCAACAAAACTGCATTTTAAATTACGTTTTAACATTTTTTTTGCAACTGCTGCAGGTTGTGTATTGTAACAATACTACTTGAAAAAATTTTTGGTTTGGGTTAAAAAAAAAGTTTGATACCTAATTTACTGATGTTACAAGTCAATGAACAAGTCAATGCTTACTTTTGTGTCCACAAAGGACACAGCAGTCTCTTGGTTTGACCCATCCATCCACCCAGATCTCCAACCTACACTGACTTTCAGGGACTTTAATTGGATACATATTAGTGATACGTCAAAGACAAAGGTAATCCACGGCAAACTACGTTTCCCTCAACACGTAATTGAGAATGCAGTTCACTTGTATGGGAACGTAATTCATAGGACAGGTTTTGTTTTACGTCAAATATCAACTTTTAAAAAGTTCTCATTTTCTGGTTCAGGAGAAATTAGACTTACATGATGTAAAAAGATGAGTGTTGCAGGTCTGAGATGGGATCCAACAGGAATGGAGCAAGGTGGTGGCTTCTGGGGCTCCAGCCTCGAAGGTATTACCAGGGTAATGTCTCCATTCATTCAGTGAACTCTACTTAAAATGGGTTTTAAGAAAAGTAATGCAGTTCTCGCCAAATTCCCACCCTCGGTTATGTCACTTAAAAATAGGGAAAATTAGTCATCCTTGACATTTGTTGTGGTTTCAGAATGATGACGATAGTTGGAGTTGTGTACTGTATATACTGCTGCCGTGGAGCACACACACACACACACACACACACACACACACACACACACACACACACACACACACACACACACACACACAGTTGTCCCAAATTAGTTGACTGTACTAGAAATTTGCATGGAAACCTGTTGCCTTAAAAAAAGGTCAAACTTAACAGGTTAGTATTGCCATAGACTGGGAAGTTGATGCAGTAAAACAAATCAAGTTCACATTAGTAGTTATTACTAAAAATCATTAGTAAACTTAATTTACTTTTGTTGAAATATAATAAATATGAAACATTAGGCTCTTATTAAAGATATAGAAAGAAATCATTGTTTTAAAGATGTTTTTTTCTTTATAACAGCATAATTTCAAGAACAGTGTATTCAATACATTGGTTCCAATAAAACAGAGGATTACAAATGCATAGATTGTAATTTCCAACGTGCTCTGCATGTATCTTAGTGATAATGCAGTGCCTTACTGCCCAAACCCCATCAGTACAACCCCCCACCCACCCAAAACAGTAACAGAACGTGTTTAAAACCCATTTTAACAGGACAGAAAGCATTCTGAACATTTTTCCCCCAACAGCTTTCTCAACAGCTCTAATGACCCTGCCCCTCCCACACAAAAAACACTTAACATCCTTAGTTTTCTCTGCTTAATATGATCTGTGCACTGCATACTTAAGCTGATTATTACAAACAACTAATGTGAGATAAATAATGAATATGGTTTTTAACAAAACATGAAAGATTAAGTAATGACCACTAAAAAGTTGAAATACAACTAAAGCTGGGTTTATATTTGGTAGGTTTGAGCTGAATGCTTACAACTTCTGGCTCCGCCCCTGGGATCCAAACTCCCAAACCTGGGCGTCCAATACGAACATAAATCTTACGCATACTGGGCTGCAAACTCAACCGCATACAGTGGATGATCTTTGTAACAAACACAATGTCACACAAGTCTTCTGTCCTGTTGGGTTCAATCCCATTTATGTTTGGGATGATAGACTAGAGTCCTGTTCAGATTGAGTTGTGTCCTCAGACCATTAAAAAAAACAAATAAAAAAATAAAAGGAACAGATCCATCCCAGATGCTCCAAGGAGCCGTCAATCATGTTGGAAGGCTGATGATTCACAGTGGATCAAACATTACATGCTCACACCTTCAGACAAATATGATTTGAAAACTGAAAAATGGATTGCACGACTAAAGCGGAGCATCTCATTTAGAAGATGTGCATTTCACCACGGAGACAAACGCCTCCATTATGATTCAGCCTGCTAGGTTTTTATAAAGAAAGGCCATTCAATAATGTTTCCACAACTGCACATGTGCCCACACTAATAAAAGATCTGTGGAGATCGAAGAGACCAAAACAAAGAGTGACGTCTTCATGCGCATTGTTCATTTTGTCATGTTTTTATTGTCTCTGTATAGATTTTAAATTAAGATATTTTTGTACCAAAGACTGACATGATGCCTGGGTTTCTACAAAAATCACTCCAATAGTCAAACATGTTATTACTTTTAATAATTATTGTTAGATTTTCAAAAAATGTCTGTAAATCAACCTTGTTTCTAATATGATTCCATTTTTATAATATTAAAAGAACTATTTAAATTAGCTGGATACATAATCATCATTAGCTCCTACCAGAGTATTAGCTCCTAGCAGAGTATTACCAGAGTATTAGCTCCTACCAGAGTATTAGCTCCTAGCAAAGTATTAGTTCCTACCAGAGTATTAGCTCCTACCAGAGTATTAGCTCCTATCAGAGTATTAGCTCCTATCAGAGTATTAGCTCCTACCAGAATATTAGCTCCTAGCAGAGTATTTGCTCCTAGCAGAGTATTAGCTCCTACCAGAGTATTCGCTCTTACCAGAGTATTAGCTCCTACCAGAGTATTGGCTCCTACCAGAATATTAGCTCCTAGCAGAGTATTTGCTCCTAGCAGAGTATTAGCTCCTAGCAGAGTATTAGCTCCTAGCAGAGTATTAGCTCCTAGCAGAGTATTAGCTCCTAGCAGAGTATTAGTTCCTAGCAGAGTATTAGCTCCTACCAGAGTATTAGCTCCGACCAGAGTATTGGCTCCTGCCAGAGTATTAGTTCCTACCAGAGTATTAGCTCCTAGCAGAGTATTAGCTCCTAGCAGAGTATTAGTTCCTACCAGAGTATTAGCTCCGACCAGAGTATTGCCGTGTACTCAGTACACAGCAATCCCACTTATCGGCCCCAAAACGTCCCAGTTAGAGTTAATGTCATAAACATATTCTTTGTAAGCCTGCCTTGTTGCACGATCCAAATGTTGCCTTTTTTAGCGTGTAGCTTGCTAGCTCGACATTTGTTGTTGTTTCCGGGGAACAGTTGTTGTTTCCGGGAGTTTGAGAACAGCAACACACAGAGAGAAGGTGTGGTGTATCAATCCAGACTACATCCTCTCTAACTCAGATTATTTCCATTATTAGTATTTTCCATATTCCATATTCATCATCATTCCACATTTGCATCTTTGTGCAGGACTGGACCGTCCGCACTGACAGGTTCGGGTTTAAATTTTACATTTCCAGCTGAAGGTTAACCGGTTTGTAGGCAGAGTAAAAAATGTCTTTTCCATTGGTGCTCATTTTCCTTTTGTAATGCAAAGCAGGAACGCAGTTTTTGCCTTTAAATTGGTCGTTTTTGTCCTGACAGCAGTTGGAGTGCACTGAATATTTATATAATACCTTTTCTACTGAACAGCAGCTTCAATATACGTGACATGTAGCTTAAATTCATGAATTATGTCTTTCTTTAAATATTCTAAGCATGTCTGTGAGAAAGTGTGAGGTGTAAAAGTATTCTCCACGTGGCTGAAACAGCGCATTCATTTATTTTATAAAGGTCAAGACATGGATGACAACATTTTCAAGTTTCGTTGGCAACAATCCCAGGGTTTGACGCCCAGCGTGACTCCTTTGAGACTTTCTCCTGACTCCTGGGATCTGTGGAAGTACAGTATGTGTTGCCTGACAACCTGCTCAGCCATGTTAACATGTAGTAAAGAGAACATCAGCCCACCCCCAGTATGTCCCATCGCCAAGGCAACTGCTGAGCATTAACTGCCTCCCCCCCACTGCTGTCCTCTGATCAAAGCGTCTGCTGTTACATCATAACTCCACAGCAGGATGTGAGCCAATGGAGGGTCTTTTCTTGTTCCAACTGCATCACAAATCTCCGAAAAAGGCACAACTGGCGCCAACATGCAGCAGGTCCACTGGAGAACTAATATAGGCTACATAGCAGATAAAAACATGATTCCTATACTTTTTTGATTCAAGCCACTCGCGCTCTCAACTCATCAAATAGGCCTACTGACTCTTAGTCAATGGCCATTAAGCGTATACCAAGGCACCCTTCAGAATCTGTACGGTGTAGGACGCACGAGACAGAGCAGCAGCTCGACCGTGGCGCTGTAAAATAGGAAAACCAACAGTGGTGGGGAGTAGTAACTGCATTAGGGGGCATGTTGGGGGGGGTTAATGGGTCAAACTCAGGGCTACAGTAGTCAAGTGCTATTCTGTTGGACTTGTCTTAGTCTTGTTTGTATTTGGACTCGGACTTGTCTCGGATTCCACCGTTGGACTCGCCAAATATTCTAGTTGTTATCGATCGAGTCTAGCAGGAAGTTACTTTTTTTTTCTAAAGTAACTTCCTCCTTCAAAACCAAACCATTAATGAAGCGCACTTGGTCTGAAATTTTAACTTTGAGGGAGCACAACCGGTCATTACGTTCTTCAAATCAGCGAGTGTTAGAAGTCCCAAGGACCAGGTATAAACGGTGGGGTGATCAGACTTTTACAGTTGCAACCCCCACACACACACACACACAACAATCGCACTATTACAGATGTAGTTCTGTTAAAGTCTAAACTTTTTAACATTTTAATACATAGCAGTGGTGTGACAACTTCATTCTTCTGTTTCTTTGTAACCTTGTAACTCTTTGTATCCATCTTCACTCATTTCATTGTATGATGTATGTTTTTCTTCTTGGTTTCTGATGTTAAGCCCTTTGGATACCTGCTGGTTGCTGTAAAGTGCTATATAAATACAGTTTGATTGATTGATTGTTCAGAAAACAGGTATTAGTTTAATTACAATATCCATCTGGAACGGGCATTGACATTGGTTGCCTGGTGTACACCTGGCTGGGTCATACACCTTAAATCACCACGCTTCAATCATTTTCATTTCAACTGCAAGAAGTTATGACCGGGGTCCAAGCCTTCCACTGCGTGATTCCCCCCTGGCGCACGCCGCCCCTGATGACCAGCGGAGCCCGTGAAAGCGAGCCTGCGAAAGCAGAACACAAAGCATGACAGAGGCGAGGCAAATGTCAGGTCAAACTGTAAAGTCTGTGGGGAATTGCAATAGCAATTTTCCCATTCATTAAGTAAAAGGCCAAAACTCTTCTACCACAATTATAGCGCCGCCTTAAGGCCGATCATCACCAAATCTGGTAAAGAGCCTCAGATTGGCATGTTGAACAATAATGTCAAGTTTTCTGATGATGGCATTTACAGCGGCAGAACAAGTGAAGCAAAGGGGTCCTGATCCAGCGTTAAGCCAAAGAGATACAAAGAGCAATAAAACGTGACGCCGGATGTTTTAAATGTTTGTTTTTATTTCTTCTCTTCCTTGTAGTTCTGGACATAATCTCCTGTGTGGACATATATACGTAAGAGCGTGTGATTGCTATGACCCCTTGTAAAGAATATGTTTCTGAGTGGAAGTAATAGCTGTAAAAGTAAAGCCGAAGAATATTAAAAAATAAAAACTAAAGTTGCAAAAAAAACAAAAAAACGTGTCCGTGTTTGACGACTTGGGAGTAAGAACGTGTTTAATTCTGACCCCAAATCGTCATTTCTTCCTTGTGAAGCAATGAACACTATTTTCATAGATTTATTTTTCCCTTTACAAGTTGGAGTTTCACTTGTTTCTAATGTTTGAGTTTTTGTTGATCGTTCTCACGGCAAATAGATACACCGCCCAACAGCATTCTGGGTAAAGCTCGCTCTCTTTCGCTCGCGACAGAACATGTGAGAACAGAGAGAGAGAGAGAGAGAGAGAGAGAGAGAGAGAGAGAGACAGGAAATGTTACATTTCTGCAAATTCAAACATTTACATCATCAGCGATGTAACTGGAACACTGTTGTTCCTGGAATTAGCCTTGTCCCAAATAGCTAGCTGTTAGCACATGATGCGTATCATTGCTAGGGGTGACGCCTGTGCGTGTGTTATATATGAATACAAAAATCAATCAAAAAGTACACACCAAAACTTTGGAACTCTCACCCAAGGCAATAAGAGAGGCGAGCTCAGGAAACAGGAAACTATTATCATAGTTTACATGTCTTGCTTTCCTTTGTTTGATTTTGTCTTTCACATATTCTATTGTTCTTGGCATTACTGACATTCTTGACTTTTTGCTGCCTCTGGTTGTCTGAAGTCTGCATGATTGATGAATGAATTGATGATTTAGTTTGTTAGTGGTTTCTCATTGTGTTGTAATTGGGCTACACTCTCAGTATGGAAGGTGATATATGAACAGGACCCAAGGAAGCGCAGTGCCGAGTGTTAAGTTGTTTGGATTTCAACAAGACAACAAGACTTTGAAGACTGTTAAGAAATCTTCAGCCTGTTTGACTCAACGTCTATTCTGGTTCCAAATTTGTGTTTTGTGGCTCCAAAACACTAACTAAAGATGGTAGCAAGCTTTTCAAACAACCATCCAAAAACATGTGATCTGGCGTTCAGGTATTTTAAATAAATTATCTTGACTGTGAAGGCTTTGTCCATAAGGGCACACTGCCCTATTTACATGCAATAAACTTTATAATAAACCACACAACTGTTAGATTATCTGGGTCAAAATTTAAAATGAAAACTTTTTTCCCAACACTCATTTTTTTTTTTTTTTTTTTAACATATTTAAGAAATAACCAGTGAAAAACAATTACAAACAATACACTGAGAGGAAGAACGCGTCCCACGGATGTTTTTGAAGCTTTTACGACATTTTTTTTTTCTCCAATATTTGTCACTTTTCCCAATCTTGTCGATTTCTTCTGTGCTTTGACGTTTTGTTGTTTTTTCTGACATTTGTCACTTTTTTCAATAATCTTTTATGAATATTTTTTCAAATGATATAAAAATGTAATAAAACACCCAACTGATCATTTATTTTACTTGTGAAGAGCTTTGCATAAAACCATTCGCATTATTGTTTTTTGACAATTTGGTTGAAAGAAACACAAAATTCTGATATAGAAACTCTTTTAAAAACACATCAAATTTGACCCAAAGACAACAGGAGAGTTAATAGGTCCTTAATCCTTCATGAGGTAAAAACAGGTTTACCTGGTATGGAGGGCGGGGGGGGCTGTTTTTTATAGAGCTGAGTCTAATCAGAGGGAATGGGAAGCAGGTGATGCAGGTGAGATGGAGGGCGGGGGAGGCCAGGTGGAGCAGGTGAGGGAAGTGGAAGCAGGTGTGTAGGTGGGTGTGGCCGTCAGGTGACGGGGAATGGAGGGAAAGTCCGAGGACGTGTGGGGGATGGAAAGAAAATGGAGGGACTGGATATAGTAATGTGGCTCTTCATTGCACTCATGCCTCTATATTGTTTCTGTTTAGAGTATGTATATATTAGTGTGTATATATTAGTGTGTATATATTGTTTGTTTGTTTTGTATGTCTAAGCACATTGTGAGCAACTATGCTCCAAAGAAAAATTCATACCTGGCCAATAAAGCTGATTCGGATTCGGATTCTGAACAAACTGTGACAAACACAGGCAGGGAGAAACAGAAATAACTTTGAATGAAACAAATAAAAAATATAATAAAGATATTAAAGAGGTGACATTTAAAAAAAGCTACATAAAATATATAAACTACATTACGATATCTTAAACTATATAAGTAAATGTGTCCATGCTACCACATAGACATTTGATTGCTAATTTCCAATGCCCATCCCTATTAAACAAATATGAATCATGGCCTCATAAAAACAAAAGAATAAGCACAGAAACATTCAAGGTATATAACGCCTGTTAAAGAAATTACAAAGTGCTTACAGGAAGATGAAAAGTGGAGATGGAAGAGCTACATAAGATAACAATCTGAATTTAAATGTATACTCTACAGAATCAAAAGTAGGATATAAAGTCATTAGAAAGAAATTGTTGCCATCAAATGAGTTGGAACTTGTTTCCCATTTTCAGCACACACTCTCAAAGCCGAGGGAAAGTCTAACTGTCTCTTCTACAGTAGACGTTGCCCTTGTGTTCTTGTCTCTGTCCAAAAGATTCACAGACTTGAACCGGCTGTAGCGAACTCAGCGGAGCTGCTTCTCTGCCCCCAAAGCCTCTGAAGGAAACCGTGGAAACGAGAGAAATATCGTCTTATGCTGTTTCTCTTCTCTCTTCTTGAAGTCTGTGTGAATGAAGAACTTGGACTAAGATGTAGACCCCTATGCTGTCTTCCCGTCTACCATGACCTGGTTCTCCTAGATTGAAAATAAACTTTTGTTGTTGTTGCTGTTGTTGTGTTTTTCTATGCTTTTTAATTCCTAGTCAATAAACATTTTGACTAATACTTCGGAGGATGTTGAGTAGATCACAGTTTATGTCAAAGTGTAGTCAGGATACTGTTTTAAAACCATTTAAAACACCCAAACGTCACTGAAAGGAATTATTAATTTTACCTCCGAAGAATGTTCCATACAACGTACATCCATGCATCCAAGTTATTTTGGGGACAGGGAGCATTTGTTCTGGTTTTTGGGGGTGACGGCGGAGAAATCGTACTCATTTTAGGGGTGATGGGAAGGGAGTTTTTTTCTTGTTTTAGTGGGAGATGGGGGAGAAGATGTTCTTGTTTTAGTGGGAGATGGGGGAGAAGATGTTCATGTTTTAGTAGGTGATGGGGGAGAAGATGTTCATGTTTTAGTAGGTGATGGGGGAGAAGATGTTTTTGTTTTAGAAGGTGATGGGGGAGAAGATGTTCATGTTTTAGAAGGTGATGGGGGAGAAGATGTTCATGTTTTAGTAGGTGATGGGGGAGAAGATGTTCATGTTTTAGTAGGTGATGGGGGAGAAGATGTTCATGTTTTAGTAGGTGATGGGGGAGAAGATGTTCATGTTTTAGTAGGTGATGGGGGAGAAGATGTTCATGTTTTAGTAGGTGATGGGGGAGAAGATGTTCATGTTTTAGTAGGTGATGGGGGAGAAGATGTTCATGTTTTAGTAGGTGATGGGGGAGAAGATGTTCATGTTTTAGTAGGTGATGGGGGAGAAGATGTTCATGTTTTAGTGGGTGATGGGGGAGAAGATGTTCATGTTTTAGTGGGTGATGGGGGAGAAGATGTTCATGTTTTAGTAGGTGATGGGGGAGAAGATGTTCATGTTTTAGTGGGTGATGGGGGAGAAGATGTTCTTGTTTTAGTAGGTGATGGGGGAGAAGATGTTCATGTTTTAGTAGGTGATGGGGGAGAAGATGTTTATGTTTTAGTAGGTGATGGGGGAGAAGATGTTCTTGTTTTAGTAGGTGATGGGGGAGAAGATGTTCATGTTTTAGTAGGTGATGGGGGAGAAGATGTTTATGTTTTAGTAGGTGATGGGGGAGAAGATGTTCATGTTTTAGTAGGTGATGGGGGAGAAGATGTTCATGTTTTAGTAGGTGATGGGGGAGAAGATGTTCATGTTTTAGTAGGTGATGGGGGAGAAGATGTTCATGTTTTAGTGGGTGATGGGGGAGAAGATGTTCATGTTTTAGTAGGTGATGGGGGAGAAGATGTTCATGTTTTAGTAGGTGATGGGGGAGAAGATGTTCATGTTTTAGTAGGTGATGGGGAGAAGATGTTCATGTTTTAGTAGGTGATGGGGAGAAGATGTTCATGTTTTAGTAGGTGATGGGGAGAAGATGTTCATGTTTTAGTAGGTGATGGGGAGAAGATGTTCATGTTTTAGTAGGTGATGGGGGAGAAGATGTTCATGTTTTAGTAGGTGATGGGGGAGAAGATGTTCATGTTTTAGTAGGTGATGGGGGAGAAGATGTTCTTGTTTTAGTAGGTGATGGGGGAGAAGATGTTCATGTTTTAGTAGGTGATGGGGGAGAAGATGTTCATGTTTTAGTAGGTGATGGGGGAGAAGATGTTCATGTTTTAGTAGGTGATGGGGGAGAAGATGTTCATGTTTTAGTAGGTGATGGGGGAGAAGATGTTCATGTTTTAGTAGGTGATGGGGGAGAAGATGTTCATGTTTTAGTAGGTGATGGGGGAGAAGATGTTCATGTTTTAGTGGGTGATGGGGGAGAAGATGTTCATGTTTTAGTAGGTGATGGGGGAGAAGATGTTCATGTTTTAGTAGGTGATGGGGGAGAAGATGTTCATGTTTTAGTAGGTGATGGGGGAGAAGATGTTCATGTTTTAGTAGGTGATGGGGGAGAAGATGTTCATGTTTTAGTAGGTGATAGGGGAGAAAATAGCCAGAAAATACACAATTCATTTATTCATTTCCATCTGAACCTCCTAATGACAGTTAACAATATGTTAGATTAGTACTGCTGGTTTTTAGATATACTCCTTTCAGTGTATCACAGCTTGATGTGAGATAGTCAGCCTTTTTCACAGCAGACATTTTGACATGTCACAGTACGAAAGGCACAATGAGTATAATCTAATTAATGAGCCATGCTTTGATTCCAGGCTCCAGGTATTATTATATTGTGCATGCTGGCCGACAGATCTGGGCCATCGTTAGCATTACTAGTAACACCTGTGCTTTTCCTACTATGACAAGTCAAAAAATCTTGTCCCGATGGATAGCCCATATATTTCTGTTTTTAAAGCTTTAGCGCGTAACGTTCTAATATTAATCAAAGTCCGTTACATTCAAGACATTGCCAAATGAGTTGCTACAAAGCTAATTAAGACTATCTCCACACAACTCTCTCTGGATTTTTCAGCATGGCTGTGTTTAGAAATTGTTGTCTTCCATGCAGAAACGTCTTCTGAAGAGTCCATTGTGTGTTTTTAATCCTCTGTGTCCTCCTTGGCTACAAGCAACTGAGTGGAGGAGTTTGTGGACACGGCTTGTGTCATGTGAAGATGTTGTCATTACTTAAAATTCCTAAATGAAGGTGACAGAAACTACGCACTATAGCTTTAAATAAAAAAGAATATCAAAAATGCAATTTCTGTTTATCATTAGCCTACATACTGAACTTAAAGTTCAAAATATTATGTAATTATTGCATGAGGTAATAAAAATGTCTATTAAACCAAGATAATTTTCTTGTCATAAGAACTGACAAACATTGCAGAGGCAGTCCAGCAGTGGAAAGGAAGTACAATGGCTGCATCTAGTGGTGTAGATATGAACCACACCTCATTTCAGAAAGGAAGTCTCTGACCACCAACACAGGTGATTTCAATTATTGTGGCTGATCTGACCTCTACTCAAGTTGAAGATGGTAGAAATTGGTAGAAATCTTTCCTACCAATAAGAATGATAAAGGTTGCATTTTTCCTGCTCTAACAGGTGCAACAAAGCTAACAAGAGACTCAGGAAGTTGTCAATCAATCAGTCTAGACATGCATACACAGTCCTGGGAAGAGGGCCAATTAGACAGAGTAATTGAAAACACCTGTATGGGTGTCCAGGACCTTTAGAAGTTTCATGTTTTTTTTTTGGCATTTTTAGGGGTTTAGGGCTTTATTTCCAGATCATTCAGCTTTTAATGTTATTTTGCTAAAATAGGTTTGAGAAGTGCTGGTCACTTGATTTGTACCTCTGATCCAAATTGCTTCATTTTGGTTGCAGTGAACATGTTTGTTTAAACAATTTTAACTTTAAATAGGCTCATTCTTCAAAAAGAAAAGAAAAAATGAAATCTTTTAATAAGAACAGGTTTTGGAACAAAAAATGTGATCCGACAGTCCAGCCAGATTTCTTTTTGGAGTCGGGATGTTTGTTTCTGCCTGAGCTGAGTCCTCCAAATTTATTTTAAAATGCACACACACACACACACACACACACACACACACACACACACACACACACACACACACACAATCCTTCCCAAAATCTATACATGGTGCAAGGAATACATCTTTAATACTGAAATAACCCATCTAGACAAAAATATTCTATATTCCCTCTTTTTCACACTGAAAGAAAGAAACACACACACACACACACACACACACACAGTGTTATTATTGCCTATGAGTTTTTATTTTTTATTTTTCTACTTTTTTTATGATTTTTTTTTAATGATCTGCAGCCCGTTTCCTCAGGACAATGATTACAAATTACAACAAAAAGGTCTGGTTAGATTAGGGAAGGGGAACGTGGTTTAGAATAACCACTTTGTTAAGGTTAAGGAATCTTCATCTTCAGCTTTGTCACTTAAACGTGCTGTTTTTGGGCATTTGCTGACATCTGATGCTGTCCGTTTTGTTGGGATGACAGTCTCATATCGGTTAAATGCCTTAAAAGTGAATATATAAATTACACACTTGTTGTTAAAGCAACAAACAACACACATCTTGCTTACCCTTGGAAGTCGGGGTTCCAGTGATTTAAAATCAAGTTCCCCCAGCGGCCACTAGATGTCACTGAAAAGACAAACTGACTGTATTGAATTAAATATGGAAGGAAAACTCTTTTTCCAAATATGAATTAAAAACTTTTTTTTACCAAAATGCTTCATGTTTGTCTTGCTAGTGGCTTTGAAAATAATTGTTCCACATTTACCTCTTATGACATTTCATCCATTTGAAATGGCAACATTTGCATCTCATTTTATTTACTCAAACAAAAATTACTGGAACGTTTTAAACAATTTGTTAAGTTCTACATACTTAAAACTGCTGAGTGCCAGTGGCATATACTATGTTTTGAGTTTAATAAATCTATTTTTTGATTAATATGACAAGACTGACTTGTACATTTAATTTGACCTGGTGCTTTTTAAGTTAGTAATACTCAATGTGGTTTAAGTCCATCAGCCATATTTTAAATTTTGAGGTAAAGGATTTTGAGTTTTATGAAGTCAATGTTGTTGAGTCACGGTTAATTAAAAAGATTGAACAAGAAACATTTTGAGTTTAGTAAACATGAAATGCTGAGTTTTTTATACTAATTAATTAAATATTTTAAAGTTGTGTACACTAATAATATTTGAGTTGACTTAATTAAGTAGCTCAGTCCGTAGGAAGTTGGGTTGGGAACCGGAGGGTCACCGGTTCAAGTCCCCATATGGACCAAAATTTGGCGTGTGGATTGGTGGCTGGAGAGATGCCACTTCACCTCCTGGGCACTGCCAGGTGCTCTTGAGCAAGGCACCGTACCCCACCACCTGCTCAGGGTGCTGGTTCAGCTGGCAGCCCACTCACTCTGACATCGCCCCATTAGCACATGTATAGGTCCTAATTATTAATTTAATTTAACACTAATCAAAAAATGCAAGTTCACGTTACTCCAAATGTTTAAGCTCTAAACAATCTTAGACTAGATGAGTTGATTAATTTAAAAAAAATTGTCAACTTATTGCAATTTTTAGAGTATGGCTTACTTATTCAGGTTTATAGTACTCTTTCTGTCTCTACACATTCATGGAGTCCATCTAGAAGGTTAAAAGTTGGTTTAAAGGTAACTTATTTAGACGTTGAAAAGGTATTGACAGTTAAAACTCGCCGTTGATATGAACATTTCAAACTTGTACCGATCGATGAGACTGCATCATACTGAGTGATATGATTTGAATGCTCATCATTTCTCTTCTGTTTGTTATTATTAAGAAATGTTTGTCATCTACTAATCTGCAAGTCACCGAAAAAATGCTTTTCGGGTGACACAGATATAAATGAGGAGACAAAATTAAATCAAGACATGGATATTTATTCACTAATTAAGTCTCATTTTAAAAGATTTAACACAATTTAGAGGATGTTGGATGTGTGCATGTGTCCATCTGACCCCAAGTATGGGGTTAGATGTGTCTCATTAAATTTGTGTGAACAGATTGACAATCTGTGTGTAAATGTGTAATCTGTACATATAAAACATAGCCCACGAATACAATAAGATTTAACTCCCAAAAATAATTAGCAAATACAAGTTCCGCAGAAAATTCTGTTAGTACATAACAACACATTTACAAATAAATAAAAAGCTTTTTTGAACATCTTCCTAACATTTGCAACTTTCAAATCGATCCACAAATGCCTTTTGGATTCCCAGATAAAAACTGGATCCACAAATGTCCATTTAAAAGTTGCAAATGTTAGGAAGATGTTAACAAATGTTTTTTTTATATGTAAATGTGTGTAATGTACTTACAGGTATGTATTTATTTTATTTGTGGAACTTGTTTGCGTATTTGTAAATCAGTTTTATGTATGCAAATTACTTTTTTTGAGTTTACAGAGCTTATTTTTGTAATTGTAGAATGTGTTTTTATATTTACAGATTACACATTTACACACAGATTGTCAATCTGTTCACACAAATTTAATGAGACAAATCTAACCCCATACTTGGGTTCAGATGTCTTTGGGGGGCTGGTTTGATTTTATTCACATAAACTTAACGGTGCTCTAAGCGATGTTGAGTGACGTTACTTCTCGTTGACGTTCAAAGTATTTTCAAACAAAACGAGACTTGCTCGCCCCTCCCTCCTCCTCATCCCGTCTCTTCCCCGCCCTTCTGTGCACTAACCCCCAAAATCCTTCTTGTCGGTTATCGGCTAGAACACTGTTTGTGTATGCTTCGTGGTGCAAGTGGGCATAGTTTGTTTTTGCTGTTTGTAGACCCTGGGCTGTCTACAGACACTATGTTTTTTTATAGTGTGTTCTGGGGACAGGCAGCTCGCGGATAATGTGGAGATGTTTGCTGTATGTGACAACAAATGTTGTAGCCTAAAACATGCATGACATTGCTCAGAGCACCTTTAATGATCATCATCATCATCCCATACCCCAGGATCAGCTGTTCTGTGACTGGAGCAGCCAAATACTCTGCAGATGAACATGTTCTATCTGGTGAACACACAGTATCCTGATGCCACACACACACACACACACACACACACACACACACACACACACACACACACACACACACACACACACACACACACAATGTTATTATTGCCTAGGAGTTTTTATTTTCTACAGGAATTTACAGCAAAAAAAAGACTAACACAGTTGTTGCTAATATTCAAAAAGGTCCTGATAATCAATTCTAGCACACTTTTTGACAGGTATTAAAAACACACACACCTCCCGTACGTCTCGACCCACCCCACCTCTCACTCCAGTTTTCAGGGCAACTAAATATTGCATCATTAAAAAATAAAATACATATGGTACTTTTTTGCATTGGCACAGAACAAAAGCAGTCGGGCAGCAGGCGTGGGTCAGAGAGGATTTAATAATCACTTTTAGTGTTTGTTTTAAGCTGTGTGGAGTAAAAGATGTCAGGAAAGTTGTCACATTTTGGACCGCTGAAATGTTCTGGTATTTGTTGTCTTGTGCCAAATCGCTCCCACCTTGACTAATATGCAGCAAAGTTTCGTTTTAAATGCAGTTATGTTGGCTGAGCACATTATTGTCTTTGTCCTCTGGATCTCCTCAGTACCTTATTGCTGCAGAAATGCTACATACATTCATATTTGACTTTAGCCCGTGTATGTGCTATATAGGTATGGTTACATAATTACTGATTAGTCTTCCTCCACAGCGCTGCAAAGGAAGGTCTGGCTAGTCCACGCAGCATTCCGGGATAGGAGAAAAATGTGCTCTGGTTTATTGGCATTTCTTTAAACCAATCACAATCATCATAGGCGGTGCTAAGCCACGGTGCCTCTGAAAAATAGCCTCAGGAAAGAAGTTGTTTTGGTGGAGCATGTGTACGTTCAAAGGTTGTTTTAACTCAGATTGAACAGATAGTCTAGCTAGCTGTCTGGATTTACCCTGCAGAGACCTGAGGAGCAGGTAACCAGAGTCCTCAGAAATCCTTTGTGTTGTAGAATTACAACACAATGAAAGCGGAAGGTAACGGACATCCGGCCGACAAGAGGGACATCTGGCATAATATCTGGTGGCACCAGAGCAATCTTGGAAGTAGAACATTGTGGATATAGACTACCCTCTGATGGTCAAAGTCGAAGCAGAAGAGGCTAAGATATGTGAACTTTTATTCCCTAGCAGTGGTGGCGGAAGGATTCAGACACTACTGTAAATTGCATGGTCATTGATTCCTGTCCATAATGGCTGTGAAGAGATGTCTCAACAAACTTTTGAGATCTATGAATAAAACTGACTTGATTTGACATCTCACTCGACACACAATCACATCCGTAGGGATGTGATAGATCGTAAACATCTGGTTCTCCATTCAGATTTTAAAAAAAAGTTGTGTGGCCCGTGTCTGGTTCTAGCTGTTTCATCCCACCCTTCCTCTGTCATGGATGCCTGAGTGGGACAGTAAGGCCTAAATAATGCCAGAAATAAACATTAAAGTGGTTACAATTAGAAAAGGCAGGGTGTCCTGCCTTTTCAAACCTCCTACACTCTGAATTTGATCTGTGCCCACTGCCGACATTATAAAGGGCCTGGTGAAAAAGTTTCATTTTTAGCTTTTGAAGAATCATACAAAGGATTCATTGTTTTTCTTTCTACTGTGCATGAGCTAAAGGTTTATTACCTTAAAGCCACACTCTCCTAAAAAACTGTTAACACTTGGAAAAATATCTACAGTATATTTATCTAGGTGAGATGCAAAAAAATGCTTTTTTTTTTACTTGTGTAAATATATACGTGGGGTAAAAATAATGAATTTTATGGACCCAGAGGGAAGGGTTAGATTGAGAAGCCGCAGTTCATTTACAGGGAGGCAGAAGAAGAAATCAAAGTGCACTGAAAAAGCGTACAGATTTACAAGCCGTTTAATCTTGAATTCAGTCTTAAAATCATACAAAAAAGGAGCGAAAAAGGTTAAAAACGAGCCACAATTTGATCCGTTTAAGGAATTTCATCTTGAGAATGGATATGATTTCTTCAGGATCCCATCAACTGTTAGTGACAGAGGTTTAAATACACAAGAATAAATAAAATGTTTCACCTTTTTATTCCAATAAAGCAAGGGCTAAATCCAAGATTAACTGACTTGCAGAGGTGAATATTTCTGGATATTTTGGGAGGAAGGTGAAAAAAAAGGTAAGAAAAGAAACAGTGACGAGATATACATGGCAGCTGTAATGATTCACCGTATTGGTTTTATAGGGTGTTATTAAAGCACTACAAACTAAGTGTGTCGGCTGCCTGCCACACACTGGGCTTCATTGTGTCTAATATGCAGCAGTGCGCTACGTTAATGTATAATAAATCATGTACAAACAAGAGTCCCTCCCACAGCTCCCAGCTATTACATCTGCATAGCAAAAAAGAAAAAAAAAAACAAATAAATAAAATAAACACACAGAACAACCCATAACTGATCCTTCAAACCACCTTTAACGATAACTCAAATCCCGCCTTAACGTTTTCTCTGTGGCTACGGTTTTGTTTTCCTCTAAAAGATAATACAGAAGTACTTTTGATGCAAGATTTGTTATTATTATTATTACTTTTTTTTGTTTGTTGGTGTTTTGTTTAAAAAAAAAAAAAAGAAATAAAAAAAAATTCAGTTTCTTCATGAAGCGCACTTCCTACTTCCTCTTGGTCCGATGGTGGTTTCTGATTGGCCGGTCAGTCATCGTCATCGTCAACCACGGGGTCCGTGTCCCAGCACGTAATGTCAATCTCTGAGAATACACACACACACACACACGTTGATTTATTCTATAAAAGATAACTTTGATATCATGATTTAGATGACATAGAAAAGGTTTTTCTAATATTTAGCCTACCCTTATGGCTATAAATGGAATGAACACAATAATAGAAGCACCCATGCAGTAGGTGAGTAGCTGCATTAGGCACATGGCTCAGGAGGTAGAGCCAGTGTCAGCCACCAATCAATAAATTGGCGGTTGGATCCCTGGCTCCATTGCCATCCGATTCTTGAGCAAGGCACAGAATCCCAAATAGCTCCCATGTGTGTGTGTGTGTGTGTGTGTATGATTAGATACTGTTGAGCAGATTGGCAGCCTCTCCAATCAGTGTATGTGGTGTAAAGGGCTTTGAGTGGTTGGAAGACTAGAATGGCAGCGCTACATAAATGCAAGTCTATTCACCATTTACCATCCTGAGTGAGTGCAGCAGACACTAGAAATGTACATTGTACTGAATTTATCAGGACAACAGATAAACATGGAGGAGTGTTGAGTTTGCATAAACTAAAGGACCAGGGGTAAATAATTACTCATATATACAATATGTTACAAATTAAAAGCCCTGGTGTTGATTATTACATTATATTTAACAATTTATAGTCCTTTTCTTTGCAGACAAGTATCTTACCTGGTGGCTTGTTATAAAAGACCGGTGCAGGTTTAGCCGAGGACTCTTCTGGTTGTCCAAATTCTTCCTCCTGTGATTGGCTGAAATAGCCCTCACTGGCCTGTAAGAACCAACAGAGAGGCAGAAAGAGACGGAAAACAATTATCTACAAAGAACAACAGAGAAAACTCTTTCTGAATGCACAGCAGGGGCATTATTAACCTGTCTGACCTGAGTGCCTTCTTTCAGCAGCGTCTCGCCATTGGTCAACAGCAGCTGAACATCATCCAGCTCCTTCCCCTCCACGGATGCATGCTGCAGTGCATGCTGGTAGCTGAGGGTCATCTGGTCAGGGCCTGTCACGTCCACAAGGCTGGCGGGGTCATCCTCGGCGACGGTGGCTGAGCAGAAGGTCCCGTCCATCATGTCGTCGAAGCTGAGGAGGGGCTGAGGCCTGGCGCTGGTGGCGGAGGCGCTGGGTGGGACAGCGCTGCCCATCAGGTCCACCAGATCGGCGGACCCGGAGGTCTGGGAGGGGTTGGGGGGAGGGCCGGAGCTACTGTCCCACAGGTTGACCAGGCTGTCTGTCCCGGACTCCCACATGGAGAAGTCGGAGGAGTCGCGGGCCTGCGGGGCGACGCACTGCACGGGCTTGACGGAGGCCGACTCCTGGACCGGCGGCTTCTGCTCCTGCTTTGGCACCGAATCTGGAGAAAAGAAGCAATACGCCAGTTTAATGATATGTTTTCTTAACACAGTCAACAGTTGATTTGATGATTTGGAGGTTAACCTTCAGAGCCCAGCCAAGGGTCAGGGTCAGGGTTAGGGGTTACATTGAGTAATATTTCTGGTTCATGACTCCCAAGACATTGGAAAACTGTTTTAGACAACAAAAAAGCTGGTGTAGCATTGTTGTATGTCAATAAATATCAATAAATAATGGCATTACTGTTTTGAGGATTGGCATAAGTGAATTTCATGAGGGTAAAAGCGTATGGACTGATTTAGAAGAAATGTAAAGAGTTTGTCCACTGTGTTAGTTATGATGGTAACTTTTTCAATGTATGACTCCCAAGACATAGGAGAACTGTGTTAGACAACAGCAATGCTTGTGTAGCATTGCTGTGTGTGTGATGAATACATACTGTATCTGAGATTCAATTTCAGTTTTACTTTTTCCCCTTAGTCCCATAACTTGTTTTTTTTTACATTCACATCACTGCAGCACAAATATTCTAATAGCACAGTTGGCCTAAAAAAAAACAGGGTTGTTATACAAGCTGTTCTTAGAAAATAAAACCAGGCGGACCATACATTTTCAAATATATCTGAGGGCTCAGAACAATGTTTAAATGTTAACTGGATTAAATTTGGTTAAAGGATACTTCTAACATTTGTTTTAACGGCATTTCAGTGCCTATATATTTCAACTCTCACTCCTACCCCACTCGTCTCTGCAGTCCTCTTCCTCCTCCCTGCAGATGTCCTCTTTGATGGACGTGGTGACTATTTTAGGAATGGGCGACATGGCGGCCTTGTTGTGCTCTGTGCTTGCTTCATCGTCATCGTCCCCTAGTGTGAAAAGAATAGCACAACATCGAAAAGGTATACAAAGCTAAAAAAAAATCCTCATAAAAAATAAAATGACACTCATGAACCAGATGTGTTTATCTATTGTAACACAGAATGCTTAACTGAACCGGTGTTTTTTGCAGTTTGTTGTGCCAAAGCACTCCAGAATCATGGGGATAATGGACGCCAATTCATTTTTAGTAAGTCTACTTAAGTTTAAAGGGGTTTTCTTCTTTGGAAGTATCCTGAGTCAAAGGATGCCGATAAGAGGCTGATAATCAGGTTTTCTAACCTCCGGTCACATCCTGTGTTACTTCAACACATTCAACAGAATCACAGTAATCACATCACATTTGCCGTCACAAGACCCGCAAACAGACAGATCTGAGCACTGCCGCACTGAGCCAATCAGACTCTTTGTGGATGGGACTCAAGTTGGAGACATTACCAAGCTTCGTTAGACGTAATCCTTAATCACATTCAAAGTTTTGTTTTGACGGACATTGCTTGGAGCAAAGTGAAAGATGCGAAACGCCCCCTTTCGCACTCTATAATGGTTGAAGAACAATCTTCCAAAATATGGAAGTTTGATATCCTGTATGCAGAGGTAGTCTCTTTGAACTTTTTAGCTTTATTTTTAGCCACGTTAGCAGCTGATCTCTAGGTATGGCAATGTCAATCTGCAGATCTGCCGGTCCACCACTTTGATTAAGACTGAAATATCACACCATACATCAAATGGATTAATTGATATGAATTTTGGTCCAGACATATCCTGTGTCCAGGATAAATATTAATGTATTTGCTGATCCCCTGACTTTTCATGTAGTGCCACCAGCAGGTCAATGCCTTTTTTACATATCCATTTAAATATTTCATGATCTACAAAATGGATTGGCACACATTTTGGTACAGGCAGTTCTGGTCCCCAGCGGATGTTTCAGAAATCTTTTGGTGATCCTCTGAGCCTTCTTCTAGCGCCACCTTGAGGTTCACATTTATGGTCTTGAGTGAAATGTCTCGAGAACTATTGGATGAATCCCAAAGACTTTGGTGATCCTCTGACTTTTCACCTAGCGCCATGATTGGTTTATGAGCAAATACTAAAGGCATTCCCATCAGCCTCAGCTCGACTTTCTCTTAACTGCTAATTAGCAAATGCTGACAATATACCTGGTAAACATCAGCATGTTAGCATTCAGCATAAATAACCGCTGTGCCCAAGTACAGAGCTGCTAGCATGGTTGTAAACTTTTAATGGAGTGGCTTTGTTGCTTTGTCTTATTTGGTGCGAGACATCTGAGACGTGGCCACCCCCATCTGAAGCAGAACTGCAGTGAATGAAGCCAAGGGTGCTTCTCCCAAACGAGCCTAGTGATGCATTTGGACACCCTGTGGGCGAGTCACAGTCACAATGCTGACACATTCAGGAATACAAATCATTATGATCAACATCAACACAGTTTCATTTACAGTCAAGAGAATCACTTCCACAATGAAAACGTCACTTTCTCTCAGATGTTTTCGATGATTTCATGCTTGTTGGAGTCAGACGTTCTGTTCAGAAACCAGAACAAGATTTCCCGATGGACACAAACACAATAAACCACAGATGGAGAACAACAGTGTCTCTCTGACTGTAAAAAAGAGGCTGACTGAGATCTGTTGAAATAACTAATCACATCCAGCTCGTTGGGTTCTTGCTTGGGTGGGTTCTCCAATTCAGCAATTCAGCTCATGGCCAAACGCTTCGGAAGGCTCTGAGGGACCAAGGCTCAGTGGAAGTAGTGTTTAATAAAATCTAAATTTTACTGATAATGGAAACCAGTTTAGAAGATTGTTATGTTGTTGTTGTCATGTTGTCCTCGGGTCTAATTTGACCCGTTTTCAGTTTTTTTAATCACAAAAATGGGCCTTTGAAATAAGCTGAAAATAACTTTGGAAAAAAAAATCAAAAAAAGCACCCACAGCATTGAAAAAGTGACAAAAATAATAATAATAATAGTAATAATATAATAGCTAAATAGTGTTGACAACATTTTTTTTTCAACACAAGGGTTAACACCCTTTCATATGAAAAAGGAAGGCATTTACAGAGAACTGTCTTTGTTGATGAACTGGTTCTTTGCCCACCCAGCATAATATCTGCCATTACAGCACCCACAGACATGCTAAAACACACTGCAGATCATAATGGCGGTCGGGATGATTTTGCCCAGTAACTGCATTAATGCTGTTCATTTTCCAAAGCATTTCACCAACAACACATTATCTACCTTAACTTTAGTACGTTATGCAGATTCTTTGTTACTTTTGTCCAGGTTTTGAGATGACTGCCTCCCAACCCGATAAAATGGAGATGAATGGGCTTTGGTTTGTGAAGCTCGCAGCATCGTACTAACATAGAGGCCGAAAGATGTCTCAAAACCTGCACACAGAAAACAATCTGCATGGATGGATACCACAAAAAGGTCAGTGAGAATATTTTTTTCTGTGATCTGACACTTAAACTAATGACATTTAGACATGTAGTTGCCTTGATGTTTTGTTCATATTTGCTTTGAATGGCAGTTGTGAGAATAACAGATTGGAAAATGTTTTGATTGATGCATTTAGGGAATTTGGAACATTATTTTTTGGCTGCTTAACAGCAACACTTCAACCCAAGAAACCAAGTCAAATTACTATTTTTAGAAAAAGTTAAGACTCATGGGTCTCTTAGATGTTTGTTTTTTTTTAAAGGAAAAGATCAATCTAGCAACATAATGTCAGATGTTTGATATCTGTGTAGTTAATGGGCTAAATCAAAGATAACCACTGTTATGGTCTTTCTACAGATTCCACAGAGATCCATATTCAGTCACAAGCCAACAAACAGCGGTGGCGACTGACGGACGGCTCGACGATGTCTGATACACACATTCACACACAAACACTCACAGTTTGGTCAGTCGGTCAGGATTTAGAGCAGCAGTGTGTATTTGAGTGTGTGTGCAGATCCAGCATCAGAGGCATGAGATTGAGGATCAGAAGAGGAGGGAGGTGATAGAAAACCAGTGAGATTCTGTAGTTAAAGCAACATCTTGTTCTCCCTGTGAGAAGTAAAATCACCTTGTCGCTGTTTTAAAATTAGAAAAAACAAAAAACAAAAAAACAACATTCACAAAAAACACCTGCAGCTGACTGGACGACATCCGAAGGATGAAAAACTGAAGGGAGCGACAGACTCAACATCTACAACACAAACCAACAAACAGCTTTATGGTTCACAGCCATAAAGGATATTTTACTAGGAGTTAGTGAAACGCTTGTGTGCGTATTAGCCAATTAGCTCATTAGCAAGGAAGGTTGCAAGTGCATTAGCTAAAAAAGTAGGTGGGTGATGAGATGTTTGAGGTTTGATAGTGACTACATAGGTTTACGGGTCAAAATTGGTCCTGTAGATCAACGCATTCTCATGATATGATATCGTACGAAAATGTATGCACACCAAAAAGTATGACACCCTACAAAATTAGGAGACTGCAGGCTGGTCACGTGTTGCTGGCTGGCTCCACGAGCTCCATGATGCAGAGCGGCAGTTGCTAGTTGTTTATGCTGCTACAGAGCTTTGTGACGCCGGCTAGAGACCTCCGTTGTATTGGTGGTCGTAGGTGGTTCAGTTACCCAAAACATAGGTGACTTTGAGCCGGGAACAAAGCACCGCCAGCAGACGGTCGTTTCGGCGGACATTACGGTTAAATTTAGTCCACAAAATATGAAGTTAAGATTAGGCACCAAAATGACCAAGTAACCCGAGTTAAGATTAGGAAAAAGATTTTTTTTTGTATTCCCAACTATATATTCAAATATTTGTTCTTGGATTTTATCCTATTATTATTTCATGTACTGTATATTGTTTGTATGTATATTGTATCCTAGTATTTCATTTAGAGTCTGTGCTGTGTGACTGATATTTTGCTGCTGTAACACTATCATTTCCAATTTTATTGGGATCAATATCTATCTATCTATCTATCTATCTATCTATCTATCTATCTATCTATCTATCTATCTATCTATCTATCTATCTATCTATCTATCTATCTATCTATCACACATTTTCTGGGTGAAAGGCTTTAATTTTCCCCGGGAAGCTAACTCCACTCTCTGGCTTGAAAGTCCTGTACGTTAACCCCCACCCACCCCGTCCTAATGAGGATTTTAGTGTTTGGAGCTACTGCTAAAAACTGTTACTGCACAATTGAAATTGATAGAAGCTGAAATATCCGTGCTTAAAGGATTTCGCTTGCAATATTTTATAATGTTAGTTATTGTAAATGAATTCCATGTTAGGACCAAAACTCATTGTGTGTTGGTCTGTCTCCCAATACTTTCTGACTTCCTGTCTGTGGCTCTCAGCTCGAAGCTCTTTCATTAAGAACAAACATTTTTAGAAACACCTTATAAGTATATATTATTATTTTTAGTTATTTCCTGCTGGTTTGTTTTTACGAAGGAAACAAACAGGAGAACGTAGGGCATTTGTCGGGGACTATTTTCAGCTGTGGATTAATCCACATTTGGTGGCAGCAGGACAGTGTGTGTGTGTGACTGGGTGAAAATAAACTACAGTGTCTGTAGTTTAGTAGATACATGATGGTTTGGGGTTCATGGGATTGGTTGACAAGAAGATTTTTTTTGAAACATCACACAAAATATCCTGCAAAGTATTTCAAATATGAGAATAAGCTACTTTTTGAAACGTGAAGAAGTCAGGGGGAGATGGAAGTTGACGTTCGGTGTGGGTGAACGGAGGGCGGGGTTCGGGGGGTGAATTCAGTGGGAGGTGGTGAGGGGGATTGAAGGGTTGGTGCGCAGATATGTGTGTGCTAAGTGGAGGGGAGTACGAAAATGAAAACTGAACTGATGAAAATGCATGTGGACTTAGAAATGTGGCAAAAAATGATCTATTGGCTGCTGTCTTTTCATTATTAAGTGTTTTTTTGTGTCCAATATTTTTTGAAAAGTTGATTTTTGTTAATTTAGACTGGAAACAAAATACATCACATATCGTGTTTGTTTTCTTCAATAATACTGTTGAAGTTTGAAGGAAGTCAGCTCTGCTATTTCCAGCTGAATACACTGCCACAGTAATTCCTGATGAATATAAACACTTTTTGTCATTTAAAAGGCTTTTTCAGAAGTCTTTTCTTCTCTTTCTTGTCCCAAAGTCAAAGTGTAACTTTTATTGACTCTCTGTCAGAGTATTTGGAGGTTTACCTGCATACTAGTATCCCGATATGAGCAGGTTTCTGGAGTTTTCTGATCATGTTTTTGCATGAAAGCATCATATCCTGGATAAGACGTTATTCTGGTTTTGAGAACCAACGGGCCTCATGGAAGAACATTTTCTTCCCTCACTTTTCTTCTCCTTCTGACAGGTTTGAAAACTCGATTCATCGAACTCTCTAAACTGAACAAATTTGTTGTAAATAATGATTTGAACCAGATGAATGCCACCTGTTCATGACATTTAATCATGAGCTTAACACGTTATCAGGGATTCTGATCACTAGACATCTTGTTATGTAAAGGATAAAAACATCTTTACCAAGATAATGTTAGACTCATGTATACAAGATGAATTGTTTAACGTAACCAAAACCAGAATACGACTGGGATATTAGTGTGCATAGACTTAGTGTCTTCGGAGACTATTTAATCCCTCACATTTTTAATTCACATGCATTTCATCCTCCATTTTTTGTTCTTTCATCTTTGTTATTTAGGCCTCCTTTTCTGGAGGAGGGGATTTGTGTGTAGGGAGAGAAATTCGACCAAGCTGCTGGTGTCCATTTGCCTTCTTCTTCTGCTGTTTATCGGTTATGTGCTGTACCTACCGGCGGCAGCGGCGTGCTGCGTCCGTGCGTGTGGCGGGGTGCGGAGGGGCGAGGCGCCCCGGGGTGGGGGAGTCGGACTGGGGCTGCTGGGACTGTGCTGCTGCTTCAAGAACGGGCTGTCCAAGCGGCCTGGCAGTCGGGAAGATGCACAGCCACACACACACACACACACACACACACGGACAAGAAGAGTCAAACAAACACACACACACACACACAAGTACATAACAAGGACACGAAGCGACGCACCAGGACAGAGATACGTGGGGAAGACGGACAGGACGGAGACAGGAAGACAAGAAAAAAAGCAAAAGAGGGAGCGACAGTACAAGGAAGACAGGAGAAGTCAGAGTCAAGACACAAGAAGTTCACCCCCAGAGGAAAAAAAGTAGAAAGCAGAGAGGATTGTGGGAAAGTCAGAGAGACAGTTGGGAACCCATGAAGAGAAAGAGACACGTCAAGAGTGGAGGAGTGGATGAATAAATACATGAAGAAGTGAGTAAAGTATGAAAGTTATTAGGATGGGGATCACAAATGTGGGGTCAAATGAAAAAAAGGAGAGAGAGAGAGAGCGAGAGAGAGAGAAAGAGAAAGAAAAGTGATTAGTGCGGCTTTAATCAAACTGCATGCAGCATGCAGCTAGGCAGAAGAGAAATGCTGACGGAGCTTGTTGCTTTTTATCCTTTAACTTCTATTTCGGCTCCTTTGAACCAACAAATTCATATTTCTGAATAATAAATCCCAAGAAAGGAAAACATCATTTTGAGTCACTGAAACTGAATAAATGTTGGTTTTTGGATGACATGAATCTCCTGCTTCTTTGCTTGTTGGAAAATAATACATTATAAAAGAACTTTGTTATTGTTCATCACAAAATAATGTCCCCATAATTAATGCACCAACCATACTTAGAATCATATTCACCTCCACTGCCAGAGACCTGATTATGACAGATAAAGTATTTAGGCTTTTATTAATATAAATTATAATAATAACGTGGGCTTATATAGCGCCTTTCAAAGTAGCCAAGGTCACTTTACAAAAGGGGGTTAGTGGGTCAAAGGATGTAGTCAAAATAAATGTTTTAAAGTGCTTTTTGAACATGGGCAGGGACATGGAGTGGTAGACTGTTCCAGAGTGTGGGAGCATTGCCAGAGAAAGCCCTGTCCCCAAGTCCGCAAACCTGGTGCGGGGGTGCAGGTCCTTGTCAGAGGACTGCACGAAACATGAGGTATTTTGGTGAGAGTCCATGACTGGCAACCAGTGGAGCTGTTGGAGGATGGGAGTGATATGCTGCCAGGGCTTTGTGTGGGTTAGACCCCTGGCAGCAGAGTTCTGGACCTACTAGAGTCTGCTAAGGGCAGTCCAGACAGGACACCATTGCACTAATCCAGATGGGAGGTGATGAAGGCATGGATGATTGTCTCAGTTACTGCACATATTTGATTGGCCAACGCAGCGCCTTGCTGGATTACATCACTTTGCATTAGCAGTGGCCCCATTTAAAATTAATGTTGTGTATGATGGTTTTTTTTTACGCAGGGCTAAGCTCGGTCCAAACACAGACTCAAGACGGTTTGTCTCTCCCCCGATGTGAGTCGAGTGCATTATGGCATAACCCATCAAACCCAATGAGAGTCAAGTCAGACCGGCTCTGGTCAAGTGCGGATGCGAGTTGCACATGCTCAGATTTAAACGGTTTACGGCATAACGTGTCATACTGACATTTGTGAAATCCATGGAATAATAAACTTTTCTAATTACAAACAATAACAGAAGATGGAAATCATTTCAAAAACGTTTTAACTATCTATGATTGTTTGATTGCTAACGTTAGCTCAAAACAACCATTCAACTGACAGCCTTTGTTGGGTTTAATGCTAACTTGTAGCCAGCAGTGAACCAACTTCGTTGTGTAGGGCCAATTTTACTGTATTGACATTATAGAGTCTATATTATAGTGTCTTGTTAGCATCTTGTAGGCTACTTGTCGCAAAGTGACGCATGCGCAACTCACATCTTCACTCGACTCCCATCCGGGAGTGAAACAGCTTACTATAAACGTGGAAAGGGGTTTTCTGGCACAACCTCACTTACTTCAAAAGTGCACAGAGACACTTGTAGTATATAGAACTTACCGTATGTGTAGCCTGATTTTACGCAGCCCGAGGGGCGGAAAAAAAGGTCTTACAGCCTGAAAAGCTTATTGAATGTACAGTTGATTTAAAGGTGATACAAATGTACTTCTTTCTTCTTAGACAACACACTAGAGGGATTTAAGTTTAGAGAAAATCATCATGAAACCGTGAAAGTTGGGCAAAAAATATAGGAAAAGAGAGGGGGACATGTTGGAAGTGGAAAATTACACCCTTGCCACTGAGACTTTGACTCTCTGTTTGAAGCAGGGCCACAACAAACACTAAACGCTGCACACAAACATACAAGAATGTGAATTAAAATTAAATAACGTCAAGAAAGCTTAAAGGGTCAACAGCAGCCAACAAACAGCGACAACAGAGATTCTCTGGTGGTTTTACATTATGTTGAGATTCTAGAAGTGAACATAAAGCTTTTTTTCCTCTCGGTCATTATTGTTCTTCAAAAACCTTTTGGGATAAATGAGCATCTCTGAAAAAAAAAGACAAATTTAAGCTCTGGTTCGAAGGTAGCAGCAGCTGAGGAGATGTGAGAAATGACATGTTGACACAATGATTCAGATGTCATCAACCCTCCCTCCCTAAAGGACCTCCCCTAACCCTAACCCCCCAAACCGCCAAGTCGTTGGACAAAGCGAGGGGAATCATCGAGATGACTTTCTCATCACTTAACCCTCCCTAACCCCTAACCCTAACCTAACCCCTAATCCTCCCAGAGTGAACATTTTTTACGCTTTTTACAGCGTTTCTGATGCTTTTTTCCGTGTTTGTTGCTTTTTTTTCCACATTTTTGACACTTTATCCAAATTCTTTTGGCATTTGCTTTGACATTTTTATCAACCAAACTTTAAGTGACAAGACTATATGAGACAATAATACTGTCAATGATATTTGACCTTTTTCGATGACATAACAGCAATAAATTATACATGTCTGATCCTTGATGTGATTGTCATTTTCCAGTTTGGCCCTTAGTGAAACTGAGTTTGACACACATGGATAACAGCCTCAGACTTTTAGAGTCAGCCTCATTATTTCAGTCCTTTCTACCCTTTCACCTGCTGTTCAAAACACCTTGTGTGCTGTTTCTACTGCTGTTTTGTTTGGTGTTGTTCCAGTTTTCACACAAGACCAAAATGCGATCCTAGAAGATAATTGTTAGGTGAGTTTAAACGTGGTTACCGGTCCTGTGGATGGAGACGGGTGAGGTGTCGACACTGATGGTCATAGCTCTCTCTTTCTGCTTGAAAAACTCCCGAGGGTTTCCTGACCGCTGAGCGATGATGGCCTTCGCCTCCTGGAAACACACACAGATAAAGATGGATTACACTGTTCAGAGATGCTGGGTGTTTAGCAAAAGGAAGAGCAAATAGACAAGGCTTTGTGAAATGATTTAATAAGCTTAATCCTGCAGGAAAGTTCAATTTCTTCACTGAGGACTACAGTGGAATCCTTTATAAGAGTGAAGTTCCTCCCGAAAAAATGACAGAGGCGCTTTTGATTTGACTTTGTTTTTAAGGTACTCAATCAGACTCACCTCCACCTCGGTCTCTTTCTTATCCAGGTTCAGGTCGTCGAGGCTCAGCTCTGCTGCCTACGGAGAGGAAGAATACAAATAAAGATGCAAAAGAAGAAGAAATAACCTAGCTGCAAAACAGTTTTTTTGAGAATTCAAACCTAAAGCTGAGAAAAGGGATACACAATCCAGACTTTCTGGGAATGTTCCCTGTTAAAAGAAGTACCAAAGTGTTTCTACACTGTAAAAAGTGCTTAGTTGTATCAACTTAAAATAGTGAGTGAACAAGTTGCATTAATAATTTTGAGTTTTAACAACTCTTTCTGGATTGTGTGGCCAACCTAATTATAATAGTTGAGGGTAAGGGTGTATAGGATTTGTTTCACATTGTTAAAGGTCCCACTTTATGAGGTTTTTTAACATTAATATGCCCCCAGCCTGCCTATGGTCCCCCAGTGGCTAGAAATGGCAATAGGTGTAAACCGAGCTCTGGGTATCTTGCTCTGCCTTTGAGAAAATTAAAGCTCAGATGGGCCGATCTGGAATCTTGCCCCTTTGCTGCGCCCCCTCCTCAAAAGCTACAGACTCAGAAATGGCACATACTAAGGAAAGCTCATTGTGGAACTGGCTCTAGTGGCTGGAATTCTGCACCAAGGCTGAATTTTGGAAAAGAGACTTCAGATACAGTATTAGGGGACCACTAAGGTCTATATAAAAGATACTTCAGATACAGTATTAGGGACCACTAAGGTCTATATAAAAGAGACTTCAGATACAGTATTAGGGGACCACTAAGGTCTATATAAAAGAGACTTCAGATACAGTATTAGGGGACCACTAAGGTCTATATAAAAGAGACTTCAGATACAGTATTAGGGGACCACTAAGGTCTATATAAAAGAGACTTCAGATACAGTATTAGGGACCACTAAGGTCTATATAAAAGAGACTTCAGATACAGTATTAGGGACCACTAAGGTCTACATAAAAGAGACTTCAGATACAGTATTACTAAGGTCTATATAAAAGAGACTTCAGATACAGTATTAGGGGACCACTAAGGTCTATATAAAAGCATCCAAAGAGCACCATGTCATGGGACCTTTAAAAAACACGCTGGGGGTCCTCTGTATTGTTGTATTGTTAAATGTTTTGCATATTCCAAACATCACACGTGAGAAAGAAAAGAGATGTGCGCTGCAAGGTTAAGATGTTGTAGTCCACCAGGGATGTCTGAAATCGTTGGGAAACTATTTACAGGTCAGAAGGATAAATGGTCAGAGCCCCCTGAACGGTTACTATTACCTTTTTTGGGGTTGTTGTTTATATTTTTTTAAGGGAGGACAAATCCATGGGAATCTAATTCTTTGGACAAACAAGAAAAAAAGTGGTGTTTTCACGCCACCAGAAGGTATGATTAGGATTCCTCGGGGTGTTATTATTTGGCGAAGCAGCCCAGTCATTGACGACCTGCGGTTTGTTTTTTCAAACTTTCAGCAGTAACAAACCAAGCCTGAAGTCTTTTAAGCACGGCAATGTAACCGCTGTGCCTGTGTGAACTCACCTGGAGGACAGAGATTCAAATCTAACTAAAATATCACACACGCACAAACACACACTCCACTGATGGATGATGAATACTCTGTCACTGCCAGACTTTAATATTTTGTAAAGCACACGCAGCGCATAACCACTCCCTTCAATAACAAGCCCTACTCTCAGACAAATTGATTTCATTTTTTGTGGCACAACGTGACAGAAAAAATCTGACATCTTCACTTTATTTTGGGAAGGCAAGTGATGCTTTGATGGGCAGAGGAAACAGAAACAGGAAGAAAAAGCCTTTACACTTCCAACAAGAAGAAGGGAGTCTCCAGGAGTGAGGCCTTTCACATAGTATGAATATAAGACGGATCGTTAGGTTATGACGACGATGTATGATGTTGTAATCTGACTCAAAAAGTTTTGAATAGTTTTGAATGTTTCACCACAATGAGTTGTTGCAGATTTACAGAGACTTACAATGGTGGTCTGGCTCCGCAACCTCTCTTTGGCCTCTTCCTCTTCCTGCAACTTCTTCCTGTTCTCACACACATAAACACACAGCTTAGATAATAATAAACACTCCTGAGACCTGGGAAATACAGCGTCAAACCCAAACCAGCTCCCCGGTTCTCCGATAACGATCAGTTTTGGAGGTTAACCCTCTGAGGTCTAAGGGTATTTTCACACATATTCTTAAATTGACCTTTTTAACCCTCATGTTGTCCTTGGGTCAAATTTGACCTGTTTTCAGGTAAAAAAAAAAAAAAAGACATTGAAAATAAATGTTGAAAATGTCAACATTAAAAACATCAAAAGACTTTGGAAAAAAACCCAAAACATTAAAAACAAAAAAACACCCACAACAAAATAAGTAAAAAAAAGAAAAAGTGACAAAAATATTGGAAAAAGCGATAATGATTTTGAAAAAAAAGTGACCAAAACGTTTTTTTTTCATGGTCGACGGGAACACAACACGAGGGTTAAGGTATTAGCATATAACTGATCCCTGTGTGTTACATATCAAAATGTTCAGAACTAACTCAGCTTTC
This sequence comes from Percina caprodes, assembly GCA_013375575.1. NCBI lineage: Eukaryota > Metazoa > Chordata > Actinopteri > Perciformes > Percidae > Percina > Percina caprodes. The sequence goes on along the minus strand of JABXJD010000017.1, from coordinate 5,728,245 downwards.
CGTATAGTGATGCCCATATTTTTTCTAGAGCAATGTGTAACAAGATAATTTGGCATTGAAGTTGGCTTCATGAAATTCCTTAAACCTCTTTAGAAAACAAACCTTGACTTAAGAGGTGTTGTACGAATTGTTTCGGTGCTTGAAATGAGTTCACCAAAGTCTAACTTTGTTCTACAGCAGCCACATGGATGAGGCATTCCTCATAATCCACCGGAGTTGTTATGCCAACACAAAGGAAACGGACATTGGCAGAAATACATATACATCCGGCGGAATTTCCTGCGACATCGGAGCAATCCCGGAAGTGGAACATCAAGGATATAGACTACATCAGTGTTGATGATAAAAGTATAGACTTACACATGAACTAAAAAAAAAATGTTTTTATCTTCCAGCAGGTCCTGGGAACTCTCTCAGCCGCGTTGCAGGGTTATGAGCTTAAGCTTTAGAAGGTTTGTGAGATAAATGTCATGATCATGTTAATCTTTAAACGATTTTGGTCAGTGAGCGTCCTGATATAATAAAAATGCAAAATGAGATATAATTTCAATCATTTAATAGCCCATTAGAAAAACATTACCAGAGCAATATAAATACTAATATGCAAGGGAGGCCATCTAGTTAATAAAAAACAAATAAAATAAGTAATATAAACTTATCAATTTCAAAAACCACTTACTCTCTTGCTAATTTCGACACGTTTGCAGCTCGAGCATTTAAGACTCCGGCAGGATTCACTCATTCATATGCAAATTATTGAAAACAATCACGTGTATAATGGAGACTTAGTGCTGCCATTTGCGGTTTGCAAATGTATGAAGCTGGGCCCCATTTTTTTTGTAGAAGAATTCTTCGCAGATGTTCCCACTGACAGTTTTTTTTTAAATGCAGAGTGTGATGCTGAGTGTGGGTGTATCCGTTCCTCACCTGTGCTCCTCGATCTGCCTCTCCCTCTCGCGGTACCGCTGCTCCCGGCTCTCCTGCTCTTTCCTCTCCAGCTCCATGCGCTCCTCCTCGAAGCGCTGCCGCTCCTCTGCTGCCTTCTTCTTTTCCTCCTCCTTCCTCACCTCCTCCTCGCGCTGCACAGCAAACACCGAGAAAAAGAAGAAGGCATAAGCGGAAATGTACACAGACTGCAACTAAATGTTAAGGGGGTAAGCCTCTCCTCTCTAAGCGGAGCTCCCATGGCGCCATTTTAATGCTACGAAGCCATCACTTGCAGTTAGCATCCCATTGACTCCCATTCATTATGGCGCCACTTTGACAGTAAATAACTTTACATCAAAGTGTTCCAAGACTATTTGTCTGTTGTTTATTTCTAAAGAAACACAACAATTTTATAAAAGGCTCCATTACCTTGTACCTCACGTTATTTGTCTTGGCTTCCTTACCCCTTTTAAAAATGATTCTATAAAGATGGAGTCTAAGCTCCAAAGACTGTACATTTTATTAGGCTTATGTTTAATAAACCTTTGCATATGTCTCTCCTGATTGAAATAGCTGTAGAGTTCCTCAGAGTCCGAGTTGATGTCTTCAGATGTCTGACCAAATGTCTGACACTAAAGATATTGCGAAAGTATTGGCAATTATTTGTCGGCCAACTAATGCAGAGGTCTTTAATGTTTCTTAAGCCAAGGATCCGTTAACTGAAAGAGAGACGGACTACAGATATTGTATGAAATCAAGTTGCATATTAAACTCGGCCTCACTCCAAACCTCTGACAGACACAGAGCCCTGTTAGGGTCTCTGAATGAGACAACGTTTAGGGAAGTGCCGGCTGTAGTCTACGCTGCTCTACATCGGAGGTGGAAAACAGAAACTACGGCAGAAATACAGGAAGCACGCATCTGCCGAGGCACAGCGTGTCAATTAGGGCTCCTGCACACTGCCTGCGTGGCATGTCTGTTTTTATTTTGACTCCCATGTTAACAGGTTAGGGCTTGCACACTGCCTGGCTCAGGCACGGCTCGACCTCTATTCTCTATGGGCCAATCAAAAAAAAAAAAAGTGTGTGAGTGCAGCCCACACAAACAAACCTCCGGGTTGCTCAGATTTCTTTGGAAGAGAATATTGCTGAACGGTAAAATGATTTGCCAAACTGTCAAAACATTTATGACAGTTTACAGACCCACTGACTGACGGACGGTGTTCACTGCAGTTGTGTAGGTTTGCAGGATGATGATCTGCAAGATGCAGAATGCATTGGAATCGTTTCATTTCCCTTCCCTTGTCTCATTCAGATTTCTTTCCTTCCCTCCATCTTTTCCTCCTTTTTTCCTTCCTTCAACCCGACTCGCTTCCTCCTTCTTTCCTCTTCCACACATACCTTGGCTTGCTCCCAAAACTCCTCTCTATTGATTTTCTTCATCTCCACCTCTGCATTGGTCTTCTCGTACACCGTGCCCTGCATCAGAGAAGAGAGAGAGGGGAGAGAGACATAAAGAGATTAGTCTCTACATAGTCTGGCATTGCTAGACCTTCCTCCACAGTGCTGCGAAGGAGGGTCTGGCTAGTCCACACTGCATTCCGGGATGGGAGAAAAACGTGCTCTGGTTCATTCTTTAAAGCAATCACAATGGTCTTGGGCGGTGCCAAGTGTCGGACGGAGCCACGGTGACTCTGCAAAATAGCCTCGGGAAGGAACTTGTTTTGGTGGAACTTTCAAAAGTTGTTTCAGTCGTGCAACAGAAAACTCAGATTGGACAGATAGTCTAGCTAGCTGTCTGGATTTACCCTGTAGAGATCTGAGGACCAGGTAACCATAGTCCTCAGAAATCCACCAGTTTAAAACTCCAACACAAAGAAAGAGGAAGGTGAGGGACATACAGCAGCACCGGAGCAATACCGGAAATGAAACGTTATAGATATAGACTAAAGGCTGGCTAATGTGATGCTTATGTCTGCCTGTAGTACTTTCACTTTGCTTTTTTAAAGTAAAATGCACACTGTAACCCACCAAAATCAAGTTGAGTTAATTAATACTACTGTTGTAGATGTAACTCAATGGTACATGATACAACACAATTAAAACGAGTACAGGTTACTTGTCGCCATCTATAATTTAAGTTTGATTACCTTCATTTTCTAAATAAAACCTAATCACACATGAACTACGGACTGGTCTAAAAACACAGATTGTTTCTCTCTCCTCGTACCACGTCTCTGTGCTCTTCCTCTCGGGTTTTCAGGCGGCTCAGGACCGGACTCGCCACCACCGCCGTCCCGTTGGTCAGCCGCTGGCCGATGGCTGACGGGTCAATGTCGTCCAGACTGCTGGCGTTCACGGTGACCTCTACCCCCTGCCGAGAGAGATTGGATTTGATTAAGGATTATCGTTTTGACTCCTCTACTTATTATCTTCTTAGAAGTAATATTGTTCTTTCGTAAATCACGCACAAGTGCACGCGCACACACACACACACACACACACACACACACGCACACAACTTTACACAGTTACATTACTGTTACAAAAGTGAGCCAGTTTTCAGTATTGTTAACCCTCCTGTTGTCCTCGGGTCAAATTTGACCCCTTTAAAAAAATGTCATTATCTGAAATATGGGTTTCATTTTAACCAAATTACCACAAAACAATGGATTGGATTCCATGCAACGCTCTTTGCAAATACAATTGATCACTTTCATTCCTCTGATCTTAACTATTAGTCAAAATAATTCAGAATTTCTGCTTTTTTAACTCAAATATTAGGTATAATTCTGTATAAATGAGGGTTATTGACCATGAATTCCAAAAAGTACTGTAAAACTAGTAAGGTGGTGTTAGTGAAAACTAAAAAAAAAAGTCTGAAAAAGGGACAAAAATGTCATGTTGTTGTCCCTTTATGACCGGGAGGACAATACAAGGGTTAAGATTATAGTTCACAGCCTACATTCATTTTTTTACCGATATACTGGTACATGTATGCAAACTAATCACAATCAAAATCAGAATCAGATCCCCGAAGGGAAACTCTGTGTTGCAGTGATAGTTGCACAAATAGTAGTAATATATCAGTATTTATGCTGTGCTTTGGCAATACTGTACCAGATGGTCATGCCAATGAAGCCATTTTGTTGATTAATCCACATCACCTTGTTTTCTTATTCAATGTATAGATCTTACTAGATTTTACCCCATTTTTTTTTCAATTGTTCCCAATGCTGCGCCATCGGTGTGTTTATCTGGAAGTTGCTTTGGTTAAAAGCTAAATGTGATGTAATATACAACAATATAGTAGTAGTAGTCAATACTTTTGTGGGTGTACTATCCCGAAAAGGGCTGCGGGGGAGAGAGAACTGCCACTTACAATAATGACACACACACACACACACACACACACACACACACACACACACACACACACACACACACACACACACACACACACACACACACACACATCTCCTCTTACAGATTCAATGTGCCGTAGCTTCTTTTTCCACAGTTGACCGCACAACTAAACAAACACAATCACTTTACATCTGCTGTGCTGGATCATATATAGTTTTCTCTTTTTCTCTCTTACTGGAGTCAAAAATGTAAGTGTAAGTTTGATACTTACAACGCCGTTGCCTTCATAATATCACACATGATGAAAGATTTCAACTTTGAGAAGTTAAACGTTATGACCGTAAACCTCAGTTAAACCAGGCGTTCTGCAGCTTTAAGGAAACTGCAGAAGCGATGACATCTAGTGGTGTTCAGGAGCAGCACACAGCAGATAGGTTCAACTATTTTAAAGTTTACAGATGGTTGAAGAAGGACAAAACAACGCAGGTTAAGCCTGTCTTTAAAACTTAAACTGCAGCTAAGCTGACGACGGAGGTAACAGCCCCACATTTCTTACTGGTCTAACAGTTGTACTAATGTCCATATAAATGTGGTCCTCCGGAGCTACAGCAGAAGCTAATAAGGATCCAAATAAATAAACAAGAAAATAAAACAAATGTTTAAACACATAAATGATCATTTGCATACTTGTTGTAAGATATTTTATTGAGGAATATGTTAAAGTACCGTGGTAGGTCTGACCTGTAAGAAGTCTGCGATGGTGGCCACGTGGCTGGCACAGGCACACTTCCTGGCGTCTGGCACATCTTCACCCACCTGAGAGAGAGAGAGAGAGAGAGAGAGAGAGAGAGAGAGAGAGAGAGAGAGAGAGAGAGAGAGAGAGAGGGGTGGGGGGGGAGAAGAAAGAGGAGAGATGGTGACCTTAAAAAAGATTCAAAAGAAGTTCAACATCACCAGTTATGGACGGATTATGAAACATCGGGCCCCTGGCACAGACATGTAATAGGTCCCTATATACACTATATATATCCCTACATATCCCTATAAACTAATTTGGCATCCCTTAGTCATTTTGAATCCCTTTGTAGTGATTCTGCATCTATTTTTAAACCCTTTGCATCCCTTTGTAGGGATTTAGCATCTGTTTTAATCATTTTGCTCACTATTCTAATCATTGTGCATCCCTTTGTAATGATTTTGCATCCGATTTTAATCATTTTGCCTTTATTTTTAGTTGCTTTGCATCTATTTGCAGCTTCCAGTCATTTGGATCTCTTTATAGTAATTTTGCATCTATGTTTGATCATCTTTCATCCCTTTTGTACTCGTTTTGCATCTACCTTCAGTCATTTTGTGTGTATTTGTAGTCATTTTGGTTGGTTGTTTTGTGTATGTTTGTGGACATTTAGCGTCTTTTTTTACTTTGTTTTGTGTTGTTTTTCAGCACATTTTGTGTGTCAGAGCCCCTGACCCTATGGGCCCCTGGGCCTGGGCCCGGTCCGCCCATTCAGTAACCAGACACACTTAACAGCAGCGGATGTGTTCTGTTGCTGCTTTCTGTGATTTTCTTTTGTTCAGGACAGTTTTCCCCTCGTTCTAGTCTCATTAGGGCCTTTTGTTGAGCTATTATTGAAATGTGTTCGTATCTTAACCGGCTGGATTTCATTCAGTAATCACAACTCATTCAAAGTGACACAATACAAATACAGGGAACAGCATTTACAGAGATAAAGAAACTCGGAAAATTGCCTCATCTCCTCTGAATTCATGGCAATTTATCTCTCAATATAACAATAACAACATCTAACTACTTTATCTATCTCTGCCTGCGTGTCTGATTGAAAAATGGAAAGCAAGAAGGTTTTTGCAGCATGTATTTAAGACTTGTGGTACATTCCAGCACTGTTATATGTATTTTTGGCGTATTTCTGTTCATTTTTGTCAATTTTCTGGCCCATTTCAGCCTGGTCTGGCCCGGTTTACTAGAGTCTGGTGCTCTTTGGGCTGTGAGTGCTGTGTTACATTATAATGGACTCCTCTTTGACTCCTCTGACAGCAATTGCCAGATCTCTCTATCTCTTTCTGTCCGTTTTTTCCATTCCACCCTGTCGCAAAATCCCATTTATAATCTGCTAATTTGCAACAGCAAATACGCTTTAAGAGAAACGTAATGCCACCCAGATCGCATTTTTAATTAACGTAGTAATGAAACTTTTTATGATCATTTATATGTAAAAGATGTTAAAATCACACCCACCTCCCTTGGAGGAAGAAATCGAATGAGGCTTGGAAAATGTTTAATCATTGAACTACACCTGCAAATGATTTTTTTTTTTTAGACTTGTCAGATATATTACTTTCATTACATTTCCTTTGAAACATATTTGTTGTTGCCAATTTGTAGTTTATTACCCTAATTTAGAGGATACAGGGTTGGCATGCTGTACAAAAAGTTACTATTACTTAAAAACTACACAGCTGGTGAACAAAATCCAGGCAGATATTCTAGTTTTCCCTTTAAAAAATGAGTACCGTAGTATATAAACTTGATTTCTAGGAGAATCGGTTGATTAATTGCACCACTCTCCTCCTATTTTCCCTTCTTCTCTCCACTCTACCTCTCTCTTTCTACAACCCTCTCCCCCTCTCTCTCTGCACTCTCTCTTTATGCTGACTCGCTCAGGGCGCTCCGGCTGTTGTCAGGTTGTAAGAGTAAAACATTCCTCTTTAGGCTCTCAGATGAACTCAGACTGTGTTTTAAATGCTATTAACACACTCTGGTGGAGACTTTTGAGCTCCAACATCACAAATTATTCATTCCTTCCTGCTACATTTCCTTTTCATCATGAATTAATTGGTGGACAAATTTCTGCGGCTCTGCTACACTGGGGGTGACTCAGCAGCTCTCCGTTTGGTCTATAACTGGAAAGTTCAATCTCTGTAACCCTCATTACAGCAGGGAAGTCCGCATCTGCTCCCTTATTGAAACACATAATACAGCGTGAAGACTGAAACTAGAGACGGTCCGATAGACCTTTTTGCTCCCCGATACTGATTCCCATCCCTGAACGTATCGGCCGATACGACTATGATCCGATACCAGTGTGTCACATACAGTATTTTATTATGTTTTAACAGTCGTTTACTAGTCACGCTGTATGGATATGATATGATTTCTTCTCTTTGTTTGCCTGCCTCTTTGTGAAAACATGAACACACACTTTCTTTTCTTACCCAGTTTGGCAGTGAGTCATAATGAAAAAAGAAGATAAATAAACTACTTTAAAGGGCTAAATTATGTGGTATCGGATCGGTGCATAAACTCAGTACTTGCTGATACCATTTCAGCATTTTAGGCAGTATCAGAGTCTTTTCCAGTGTAAAGACACCTACAAACACAAATCCATTAAACTCTCAGGAACACCACAGACCAATTACAGATTAGCACCGCCTGCTGTTATGGAGACGTATGATGTCGCATCACTTAGGTGTGTTCTGAGGCATTTTTTTGACCAACTCGGGGAGACTGATCAGTCCAACTGCCTTTTCTGCTGAGAGTGGGCCGTCTGGTTGGTGTGTCGGGGGCTTAATACGTACTTTGAACTGCGTGGTGCGAGAGAGTTGATTGCAATATATGATCTCAACGCTAGATGGGAGAAATTCCTACACAATGGACCTTTAAGAACTACATATGCCTTGAACAGTGCACTGTAAAAACATTAGACGCTTAGAAGTAGGGTTAGGGCCCTAGTTGCCTCAACTTAATTCCAATAGTATTATAAATAAATGTCAAATTACTAGTTTAGTTATATTGTCAAAAATTGTTCCGTTTAATTTCCAGTTGTATTTATTTTCACATCCCTGCTGCTGACAACACAGATCAGAGGATCACAGATGATCATTTTTATGTAAAACAAAGAGAGATTGCTGGGAGTGGTTGAAGTGGACACTTAACGTTGTCATGGTTGCACCGTTTTAATATTGATCAGACTCAGAGAGAAGTCCTCGTGAATCATCCGACCGAGACACAGGCTGATTTATTCACCCAGAAAAAGTGGAAAAACCTCCCATAAAAATGTGTCACAAATTAACCGTCACACTTGTCGTTAGTTTTGCCACAACGACAGGCGTACAGCCAGTTTGACTTCACAAATCAGTTTGCTGAGACTGCAGCTCTGTGATTGGACGATGTATGCAGAACCTGGAATCAGTGACATGGTGTGTCCTTGTTTAATAAAAGGTTATATTAAAAATGTGCTGTGACCCTTAATGACTCTGACATGAGATAAACATCAAAGATGCTTTGCTATAAGCAGGAATAGCAAGAGCTACTTGGATAAGGTGTCTTTGTGATGGTATTCCATGGAATACCATCACAGTGGTGCATGGTGGGCGGAGCATCCACATTGTTGAGGACCCCTCTGCATCGTGCGTGCATGCAGCTGGGCATGTAAGAGGAGAAAGAGAGAAAGGAAGATGAGAGCTGAATAAAAGAGGAAAGATCCATGAAAAAATGTAAGGAAGAAAGAGAGACAGGGGGAACGGAGAAGAAATAGAACAAGGATGAGAGTAGGAAAAAAGAAGTCAATGAAAGAAGAGAAGGAGATGTCGGAGTGAGGAAAGTGATTGTGTGTGTGTGTGTGTGTGTGCATGCATGTGTGCGTGCGTGTTGCCTGCGTCATGAAAAGCCCCTCCCCCCTCTCCCTCTCTAACCCGGCGACTCACCCAGTTGATGAGGATGTATCGTGGCAGAGCGGCGGTGGGCTCCTTCAGGCTGCAGAAGCCGTACATCACCCTGGCGCTGTCAAAGGTCAGTGTGATCTCTGCCAGACCGCCTCCTGCACCACAGAACAAGAGGATACAATAACGTCCTCTACCAGGGAGAAGCTGGGCTGGTTATCGACAACACTGCACAACAACACGTCGTGGTTATGCTGTCCACCCTGCTTAATTGTCTCCATAATTGAGTGTTCATTAAATGCTCCTGTGGAAGTCGTATGTCTCAAACCTTCTCCACGTAGGTGGAATGAGTTGTGCTGCTCCTGAGTTTTTCCTTAACGCTACTAATCGATAAGCGGAGTTTCTCCACAAAGAATCATGCAACAGCACCACTTTATATCTTGTGATTATCAGAGATGTGCTCATAATTGTCTTGGAAATAAGTCATTCAGTATTAAAAAAAGGCATAAAAAGTGACCAATCAACTAAAGAAATCCTAGTCGACTAAGACCAAAACAACTGATTAATCGACTAACAGGGGGCAGCCCTAGTCCACACACGCACGCACACACACACACACACACACACACACACACACACACACACACACACACACACACACACACACACACACACACACACACAACTTATTAAAGAAAGCAATCAGAGAGCATCTAATGTGACTACTAGGGACGCACAATCCTCTAAATGTGCTGTTGTTTTGAACCTGCAACCTTTGAATCTGCACCTTGATCTGCAAACGTAATGAGAAACAGTCATTAAAAATGACAAAATCCAGTCTGGGAACATTAGGGTGAATTGTGAAAAACATGAAAAGTGAATCAGACCCTAAATGTATTAATTATATTACTGTAGCATCACTTATCTGTGAAAAACCAACAGAATGTCTTATTAACTAACTGTGGTTCAGTGCTGATCCGGACTTTCAGGGATTTCTGGTCTTCGTTTTCTTAAAAAATGCAATGGAATATGAGGGATATTTATGCAATTTCATATGATAAAATTGCGGGAACTTGCAAAAACTTCGATTTGATGAAAAAGAGACTGTCTTGTCGCGTAACTACGTTACTTCATAACATTCCCATGGCAACAGGGGAAAATGGCTGCTCTTGTGTGAAGTGAACGCAACATTTTTCAACTTTCTGATAAGATATAAGTGACTTTTTTGCAACAAATATACGGGGATTATGAACTCATGCAAGCCCCGCATTATTTTGCGCGGAAATCGGCAATATATGTGGTAATGGGTATCGTCGCTCACCGGCCCCGGCATGTTTGAAGAAGAAACATGGAGGACCACACGTATTCAAAATCCAAGCTTCAGGAACAGGAGTCCTTGTCTTCTTCCAGAAAAAGAAAAAGGTTATTGAAAAAAGCAAAAGACTGGCTTTTTGAAGGCTACCGTAGCGTGGTGCGAGAGAGTTGATTGCAATATATATGATCTCAACGCTAGATGGAAGAAATTCCTACACACTGGACCGTTGATGTCTCAGGACACATTTACACTGCTAAGTTTTGATTTAAAAAATATCTTTTGCTACGTTCAAACCGCTCTGGCGTTTCAGAGCCCCTAAACCAGAGAAATTAAAAAACACTTCTGACCCCATTTTGGTTTGGAGTCTGTGGGGTTGTGTTGCAGTCTCAAGAGCAGCAAACGGAGACCTTTGGCAACTCCGACACTAAGGCTGTGTTCAGACGGTCAGGTAAAAACGCAGGTTTTCCATTCCTTCCTGGAGCAAAAGCCACTTGTGTACATGGAGATCGCTTTTGGCTCAGAACCCTGCTTATAAACCAAAAGGTAGTGATGTAAATGTAGCCTCAGATTATGATCCTGTTCTCCATATCTCAACGATGTCTACGCACACATTTGTGAATGCCACACAGTCTAGGCTGTGGTCTACTGGTTGTGAGGCGGCAGATAGATTTCTCTGAGGCTTACAGTGCAGATGAACAAACTGTGTTTCCACTGAAATATTCACGTCTCTCTGAGGAAATGCATGCCGGCATGAAGGAAAATAAGACCGCTGCTGGCAGAAGTGGCTCTTTATCAGGCAGCTCTGCAGCATTAGTGATGCAGACGCTCTCTTGTGATCAGCGCTTTTGTATTCAGGACTTCTGATTAAATTAGACTCACAGAATAAGCTGTGCATTAAAGTAAAAACCACGAGACACGTCCAATGTCACTTTATCTCTCAGTACTTTCCATGTGAGCCTCTCAGTGAGGTTGGCTGATAGGACTAGAGATCGCAAGTTATTTCCCAAATCGATTCAATTGCATTTCCGACTCGACTCAGCATAAATTAGGTTAGAGAAATTTCAGTTACAATTGCAATATTGCTTGGATATAAAAGAGATTTGCAGAAAATGTCTGCTGTAAATTGTCTAAGCAAAAGGCAACCCTCAAATGTTGTTTTGGGGGAGGGGGTATGGTGGTTGTTCCATCAAGAAATATTGAGCATCAAACACTCGCACAATTTCCTATTTTCTGGTGAATTTTTCTGCAACAATGTGTGCCTTTTCTGCATGCAAATGTATTTATTATTATTATTATTATTATTATTATTATTATTATTATTATTATTTCAATTCCGCTGTCCTGCCAATAAAAGCCTAAAAAATTATCTTTAAAAAAAACATTCTGCAGATTCAAAACTCGACACGTGTTTTGGGATTTTTTTTATAGGAATTATGCACATCTTGACAATAAATATTTGCTTGCCACAGCATTTAAAACGGTTTGACTTCATTACCGGCCGTAAGATTAAAAGATTGATTTCTGGATATTATTAATTGATATCAGAGCACTCAAACAAAGATGAGTGGCATTCCTGCTGAAACATAGTGGGAAGTGTTTGGTTTAGAAGCATTTATCTATTTTTGACGTTAGAAAGTGCTGCTTCATTCTAATACAAGCTAACGTTAGCAGTATACTACTAGCTAACTACTATATCTGCATGCTAACGCGACATAGCGGTGTATATACAGCTATATGTGTATGTATATAGCAGAAATTTGTACCGTGAAAAATCACCAATAAAGGCTTCTAAACCAAATACCACACAACTGGACATGTCCCAGCAGTAAAGTGACCTGAATTTGGGGAGAAATGACCAGCATTGAGCAACATAATAGTTAGCTAGGAGTATGCTGGTCTCTCACAGATCACAGGTCTCCTTTGTAGCACTGTTTTTACCTGATACTTTCCTAAAAGTACAAACACGTTAAGTGATCGTTATATAGACATGATTAAACTTTATTTAAAGCATGATTAACCTGAAGCAGGATGGAGTCATGACTAAAAACCCCAAAGCAAAGCTTCTAGCTCAGGCTAGCTAGCGTTAGCAAATTACCTTTAAAGTAGCAAAGAAATAAAGAAACGTAAAATTTGAAAATGTGGGTAAACTTCATCTCTGCCATTATAACGGTCTACTGTCACCGTCTAATGTTTTCTTCCGGTAACCGGAAACGTCCAAACATCCTTATGCCAATGCGTGCATAAGATAACACGTTGAGCTTCTGCGCATGTGCAGAACAGATCTGACAGGCGGTACTGATCGGGTACTGACAGTCTCTCTCTTTCTCATGGGCGGGCCAAGTTCTCTGGGCGGACAAAGCATAGCAATGGGAGGTAAGCTTTCCCCTTATGATGTCATAAGGAGCAGATTCCAGATCTGAGCTTTTATTTTCTCAAAGGCAGAGCAGGCAGGAGTCATTTCTAGCCAGGGACCATCAGGGTTACCTCATTTTCATATATACAGTATCCTCATATCATGTTTTTATTATCTATTAAGTTCCAGTTTGTTTATAAATCATAAACTTAATTGTGAATGTATGTAATTACACACAGGTTCTTCCTTCTTGCTGCTGTCAGACTTTACAACCAACGTTGATCCACGCAGACTATAAAAACTCACTCATGTGCTATATATAATGTTTCCATAACAATATCATTATGATTTTTTCTCTCCATGCAGTAATGTGTATTCAACCTTTCAGTCTGTTTACTTCCTATATTTTTCTTTTCTTTTTCTTTGTTCTGTTTTTTTTTACTTATCTATATTTTGCATTTTTTTGCATGTTGACTCTTGATTTTGCTGCTGTAACACTGCACATTTCCCCACTATGGGACTAAAAACGGATCATATTATCCCTACATTTGCTATATTTATTTGTCCTTACTTACAATATCTTGCTTACATTTCTGCACAGTAACTGCTCAGATAAATATCTTCATTTGATTTCCTTCCACTGTGTGTGCTCCAGAGTATAAACGCCCAGCCATGTTTTTTAAAGATAGAGAAAATATGTGAGAATTATTGTTATATAATAAACAAGTTAAATGTGGCTGAAACCTTTTATTTTGACAGTCCTTCCAGTGAGGTTTTGTCCACGTTTATTTGCTAATTCACACATACCACGACGCAATGATATTATTAATTATTATAGGAAGACCCTCTTCTACTGTGTGTGTGCATACAGAGGAGTTTCATTAAACCATAATGATCATGCCGTGCGTCACTAACCTATATATATATATATATATATATATATATATATATATATATATATATATATATATATATATATATATATATATATATATATATATATATATATACACACACACACACACACAGCAAATGTGTTTACAGTGTATAGGCATGAAAAGAATATAGGAAAAATATTATAGAAAAAAATATTGAAACAGCAGAAACTTACCTCCTGATGATGCCAGTGTCAAATCATTGCTGTCATCTTCATATGTGTACAAGGCCCTGTTAATGAGAGAGAGAGAGAGAGAGAGAGAGAGAGAGAGAGAGAGAGAGAGAGAGAGAGAGAGAGAGAGAGCGTCAACTTTCAGCTTCATAAACGCTGCTTGTGCTTATAAAGCAGGGCTGTACAATGACTCGAATTATGATTGTGATTTAAATTTTGGCTCCTAACAATCACAAAAACGTTAATGAGAAAAACGAGTATTTGGGGCATTACGTTTTGCGAGTAAACTCTTATTTTGTCTTGTGTTCTGAAGAGGAATTCAAAACCTTGAAACAGGAAAAGTATTAAGGGAAATGTCACACTTCAAGGTGTTTTCACAGTTCTTTCACAGTTTTTTCAATGTTCATCTTCTCAAAAGTCAATAAGTAATCGTATTAAACAGTCATGATTTCAATATTGACCAAACTAATTGTGATTTTTGTTGTTGATTTCGTTGGTGTTGATTTTTGTGACACATATACAGTATAAGAAAAGATCGATACTTGGCGCCTGTGTATCAGTACAGTATTGCCACTGAAAATACCGCGATACTATGCTGTATCGATTCCCCCCCCCACCCCTAATCTTTACCCTGGAAATCCAGGCTAGTGTGCAGCCCTACAAAAAAAATCACCACAATCTGATTGTTGTTGAGATATTTACAGTACGATTTACAGTAAGTGCACTCTCTGCTGTATATGAGTAAAAGGTAGAACTATAATTCCTCTCAAACAGAGAACTATGAGTGTGTTCAGTGCTGCAGAACAAGAGCTGCCAAGTGCCTTCCTGTTTTAAAGCCCCATCTCTTCTATATCAACACTCGTGTTACTTCAGGCTGATCTTGGTTCGGTGTGTGCGGTGCACAACACAACCACGCAACTCGCTTTGCTGCGATTGCATATTAACTAATTAACATCAGATAACAAACCAGCTGCTTCCTGATGGAGATGGTTGAATTATATTTCATATTATTTGATAGGGAACAATGCTATTTAACGCTACAGAGCATGAAACTGATGCGCTGCTAATGTACGAGTCCAGAGTCGAGAAATGGAACAACGGGTTCCACCAGGGTTACATACACACCTCTTTAGGATGACTGATAGAGCTGCTTTATGTGTGTGTGTGTTCTTGTTTAACTATATTCGTGGGGTCCAAAAACTGGGAATACAGTATACTTGTGGGGTCCCGACAGCTTTGTGGGGCCAAAATGCCCATTGACATCAAACGCTCCCAAGATGTCCCGTTAGTTGTCACAATTCAAAAGTTTGTGGTATAGTTGATTGTCTCAGAAATACTTGCGATTGACAATCTATGTCTCTTTGTATTGTAATGTATTATTATGTTTAATTTATTTATTTATCACTTTATTTTAATACAAATTAAAGTTTTTAATGATCTCAAGGATACATTATTTGTATATATATATATGACTGTTATATGAATCAGATGATGTAATAACACAAAGACACAGCCATAATAGGACAGCTTAGACATGAAAGGGGAGAGAGCGGGAATGGTCGCAGGTCGGAACCGAACCCACAGCCACCGCCGCCGCGTGGACTTAGCCTCTGTACATGGGGCGCATGCTCTACCAGGTGAGCTACCCAGGCACCCCGAAATACACAACCTTTGAAGTAAATGACGCCTCTTTATTATCCTTAACCTTTGTACTGTATCCTCCCTTTTCATTTTTTTCCCCTCTTAATGTGTTTAGGGTCAAGCGTAAACAACTAGCATAGCTTTATCACTTATAGTTACAATTTGGGATATCTAAACAAAATCCACCCCTAAGGAAATCAGGCTTCCCTACTGCACCTTTATATACACATTTCCATGGGTGTGATACAATCATTTGACATAAAAAAATAATAAATGATGGATCATCTGTTGGGTCAGGTGGAGGTGAAGAGGATTTAAACATGGCCGTGCTTTAGCTATTAAATATTGGATCTGGATGAATGAAAGGTGTTCAGGGTGTTCTGTCTAATGGCCGACGCTTCATCAAATCAGGAGACGCTGTGGAAACCGACAGGAGGAGACGGCGATCAAAATGGATTTTTCTACATATTAAAAACGCGTGCTGAGATTGAGGTTAGAGAAATTGCCCTTTATAATCTATCTGGAGATTATAAACTGGAGAGCGGTGTAGATTGTAGATTAGTGAAGATTATGTTTTATAAAAAAAAATAAAAAAACTGCAATAGGTATAAAACTCCTCACCGGCTCTCAATCAGCACAAAAAGCTCAATGATTTCATAAATGTATATCAATTTAGTGTTTCTATGTGTTATTTAAGTGTGAGTGCACTTCTGAAAGTCTTGGGGGGGGGGGGCCCGGGTCCTTTTAACCCTCTGATGTTTATGATCTAAGGGCATTTTTAGATATCTTCTTGAATACTCCTTTTAAGAGTGTTTCTGTATAGTAATGCCCAACATTGTTCCAGAACAATGTATAAAGATATGATTTGGATCTCTTGTGGACACATAACTTACAAACAAATGTTTTGGTGCTTGAAACAAGTTTACAAAAGTCTTGGGTTCACACAAGTAGTATAATATGAGTAAAATAGTCAAATGTCTAAAATGAAATTTTGGAATATCGCTTGGACTCGCCGATGCGCCTTTGGTCCTCAGAGGGTTAAGCCGGATCAGTCATTTTCAAAAATAATGTCTGAACTTTCCAGACTTCCATTTACATTTTACACTACTATTTCAACATGTTATAGAAAGAAATGACAATAAAGTTGAGTATAGAGATGTAGAGATAAAGATAAAATGTGCATGTGGTTTAACAAGTGGCTGATTGGACGCACAAACACACTTCCATCAACAAAGAAGAATAAAGGACAGGAAGTGCAGTAGATGGACCTGTATATATTTTCAGCCTGAAGGGTTAGTCTGGCCACCGTCTGACATTCTGCTGACCTCACTCTCCTTCTTCCATCCCGTCTGTTTCTGCTGAGTCACTCTACTTTCAAAAAATCTCTCCCTCTCTCTCTCTCCTCTCTCTCTCGCTTTCTCTCTCTCTCTCCTCTCTCTCGACTTGGTTAGAAAATGATTCCAAATGACTGGTTTGACCCTTTTTCTGTAACTGCTGGATGTGTAAATAAGTTTGCTAACACATGATCATATTGACGTTGTATTTACAGCCTGTGTCCCCCAAAAAAAAAAATAAAATCAAAGACTGCAGCTCCTAAAAGTCAGAGAAAATTGTCAAGTAGGTGTTTTGTCAACGCATTCTCACTCTCAGCGCGTCAAAAAGTGACGCTTAGTCAGGTGCCTCTGGCGTTACTGACGCAAACTGTCTCCATAACAACCTTTCAGCATGTTGTAACTCAGGTGGTCTCAGAGAAGTGTACGCTTCTGCACCTCCTCTTGGCTCTGTTATTAGGCTTTATATAATATAGACATGGCGGAAGACTTTGGCCAATCACAGGCATTTTCAGAGAGAGAGAGGGGGGGTGTTTCTATTGGCGAATGTTCTACAAATGCAGATGTGCGTGCACACCCCTTCAGATGGTGAACGCCTGGTTCATTGGTGGTAAATCCTGCAGAAACAATTGCTATGTCAGCATTGGCAGCAATAATTACCTTTTTTTTTTTTTACAGAAATGTTTATTATTATGCATTGTCCCTGGCAAATGAAATGAAATAAAGATGAAGGGAAGGGCTGAGGACAAAGAGGGGAGAGAGCTGCCAGAGAATGGCTGGGTTTTAATATATTGGTATTTTTTTACCTTTTCCAGAAAACTGCCAACCCCAGCTGTACCAGTTGTAAGGTGGAAATAAGGAGTTTCACTGGTGTCTGCAATCACCTCTGATTGATGTGAAATGCATTCTGGGCTACTTGTGAAGGACATTTTGAAACATACTTGTTTGTATGCAGATTTTAAATAGGAATACTTGATGTGTGACTGATGAAGCCAATGAGAACAGAAGTACAGGCTAGAACAGATTGAGTCATGTCACACTATCAAAATGAATGAATCTGAGGAGACAGGGCTTTGAACGTCTCACAACAAACAATATCTAAGTCTATGCTGATGACAGTGATACTACTACTACTACTACTACTACTACTACTACTATAGTCATCACAACAAACTAATAGAAAAGCAAATTCCCGGAAGCAGGGCAGGAAAGGAAAGGTTGAAAGACGGATTTTAGGGTTTAGAGAGAGAGAGAGAGAGAGAGAGAGAGAGAGAGAGAGAGAGAGAGAGAGAGAGAGAGAGAGAGAGAGAGAGAGAGAGAGGGCATGGATGAGTCTCCCTCAATCCTTTATAAATAATTCTCTTTAAAGAAGACAGCTGTTTATTATTCATATAAAGCCCCAATGACCTAGAAAACGTGTGTGTGTGTGTGTGTGTGTGTGTGTGTGTGTGTGTGTGTGTGTGTGTGTGTGTGTGCGCGCACACAGCATGTATGCGCGCGCGCACAGCATGTATGCAGCTGGGCATGTAAGAGGAGGAAGAGAGGAAGAATGAACGAGGATAAGATCCATGAAAAAAGGGGAGAAAAGTGGAAGAGAGGAGAGGAGGAGAGGAAATAGAACAAGCATGAGAGTAGGAAAAAAAGAAGCAGATGAAAGGAGAGATGTCGGAGTGAGGAAAAGGAAGAAGAGATAGCACAAAAGGAAAAAAAGGATGGCGATGGAGAGGAAAACAGAAAAAAAGGATAAGAAGAAGAAAGAAAAAGGAGAGTAGAAGCATGGAGGTTGAAAGCAGAGAGGAAGAGTAGGAGGGAGAGAGGAAGAACAAACAACCAGCGGCAGGATGAAAGATGAGAGGAATAATGAGGGATTGAAGAGGACTCGATTAATCAGCCAATCACAAGTGTGGAGGTCATAATCAATGAGCTCTTCTGTGTCTCTGCCCGACCTTTTCAATGATCAGAGAGCGACAGACAACAGGCTGTCCTTTAACAGTTTATCACATTTTCTGATTATTATGATTTTTTCTGTCCTGCAGGCAAGTGTCCCTGGTCTAGAAGAAGTCTCCCAGCTGATCCTGCCTTGGACTGACCAAAGCTGGAGAAAGAGTTATCAGCTGATGGGATCTTACCTAGCTACTGAGCATGTGTGACTCCCAACAAAGATAGTATAGAAGTGAGATGTCTCACTCTGGAGCTACAACAGAGACCTAAACACACAGGGTGAAACAGGATCTGCAGCAATGTGCAGTACAACAAAAATATGGTGTTTTTTGAAATGAAACCATACTAAAAAAAACTATTAACTAACTAAACTATTAAAGCTATTAATTAACTACACCTATTCTGGTACAACCTCAAAATACAATTATGAACTTGAACATGAGCATAATATGGGCGCTTTAAAGCTTTAGTGCGTAACTTTTTGAGTGCCAAATGAGTAGCTACAAAGCTAATTATGACTTAAGACTATCAGCTCCACACAACTCTGTATCTCTCAGTATGACTATGTTTAGAAGATTGTGGCATCCGGTGGCTTTCCTGTGCTGAAGCCCGAGTGAAGATAATTACCTCTTCTGAAAAGTCCATCATGTTTTTTTTAATCCTCCCAGTCTTCCTTGGCTACTAGCAACTGCTGTGCTGTCAAGGAAGGCTTGTATCATGTGTACACGCCAACTGTTTTGTTGTCATCACTTAGAATTCCTCATGGGGGAGAGAGAAACTACACACTATAGCTTTAACTAAGCAGTTTTGGTGCCGTAACAACCAAATTGTGACCGTGTCACCACGTTGACGGTTACATTCTAAGGTCCTGTGGGTCGCATCGGAGGGCAGGAACACATGACCTATACGTTGTATGGTTTGGTGGACTACATTCATCTGTGGCATCAAATCTAAAATGCTTCCTCATATTACAAAAGTCAGGATTGTTTGGTGTCTGGATTATTATTTCGGGAACAGTTAGCAAAAAAGACACTATGAATTTTGAATCTGAATGGATCATTACAAATTGAAAATTACATTTTCCCCATGTTCAAACAAACAGAAGATTGAATATCAAATAAAAAGTAACAGCACTAAAACATACACATCTATGCAGGTCACAAGGGCTCGCTGAACAATTCAATGTGTGTGTGTGTGTGTGTGTGTGTGTGTGTGTGTGTGCATGTGTGTGTGTGCCCACGCTGCCTTTGATATGCAGCAGAATCACTGTAGTGCTTTCAACTGGAGGCGGCACAACGGTTTTCCACTCCAATCTGCTCTTTAATGTAGGAGGCTGCTTGTGCGTGTGTGTGTGTGTGTGTGTGTGTGTGTGTGTGTGTGTGTGTGTGTGTGTGTGTGTGTGTGTGCATGTGTGTGTGTGTGTGTGTGTACTAAATGAACTAATGGTGACTTTCATATAGTTGATTTTAGTATCCTTTTTCAGGTTGCTGTGTAGAGGTGTCAAACACAAAGATGTTATGTGATGTTAGCATTCATTTTTGTTTAT
This sequence comes from Percina caprodes, assembly GCA_013375575.1. Taxonomy (NCBI): domain Eukaryota; kingdom Metazoa; phylum Chordata; class Actinopteri; order Perciformes; family Percidae; genus Percina; species Percina caprodes. The sequence goes on along the minus strand of JABXJD010000017.1, from coordinate 5,708,038 downwards.
TAGAGTTAGCAGAGCTCCAAGACACGCCTCCCTCTACACAGTGTGATAATTAAAGTGCAGCAGTGCTGACATACAACCTGAGAGTGAAGCTCAGAGATGGAAAAACTAAAGGATTTAATTGCTGCAACGCTCACAGGCAGAAAAACATGCAAAACAATTTCATACCAAAAAATGTGTTCTCTCTCTGGACCTAGTCAAGATCACTGAAGACAGACTCAACTCATCTCCGCTGAAATGACATTAAGCTGGCATTGTGTCTACAAGTGGACCTTTAACATTTCAAACAATTCTTTTATGTTTGTATTTCCTTCTTCATCCTCATCAGTCTCTCTCTTTTCTCTGTACTCTAACACACACACACACACACACACACACACACACACACTCTTTCTATCCCTTCCAGTCCATTAAAACTATGGGAGTCTCAACAGGAAGAGGCTACGGAGCACAGAGCCAGAGTTATTTTAAGCTGAAAGCTGATCCACACTGTCAGAAAAAAATAAAAAATAATAATAATATCACAAATTCTCCAAACCAGGAGGCAACTAACAGAGCTGAATGTGAAATATTTCCAAAGATGAATAAACAGAAGCAGGTAGGAGGAGCTGTGGCGACATGTTCAGTCTCACTTACAGGAACAGGATGGCTCAGGACTGAATACACACCTCTCTGACGCAGTCTCAACAAACACAGGACATTGCTAACTTTACTAATCTGTTTTTATCTTTAGAAATGTTTTTTTTAAAGCATAAAGATACCCAACCTGGCAATTCAGAGCAGGAAAAAAAAAGTAGTCTGGAGAGAAATGTAGTTGTATGCATAGAGACAGACATACGACACCTCAAACCATGTGGCAACGTGTTGCAAAGACGCCTTTAGCTGCTTCACATTTCACTCGTCTCTGCTCTTTGTTATTTGGTCTCCTGTATGTATCAGCAGTGGCATGGCACTGGTTTTGCAGTTACAAAAAAAGAGGTTGCCAGGATAAACCAGCCCCCCTTTCCATTAACACACACACCCTGTGGAGAGAGTCACCATGGCAACCGGGCAGCTCCCCCCACCGTTATCTCGTCAACAGCAGTTTGTGACCTGAGGGGAGCAACGATGTGAAGATACGGATGCTGGGGAGGAGGGGGCTGTTGGACAGCTGAAGGGCATAGTGCGCGCACACACACACACACACGCACAGTGTGTGTGTGTGTGTGTGTGTGTGTGTGTGTGTGTGTGTGTGTGTTGGATGATGATCCAGCTGGACTCACTTCACAACTTCAAAAGCATCTGCAGACCTTATGTACTGAGCTCCGTCTGCAGACTCTCCTTCACACAGTAAACAGCAGGTAATACAACAAAGGTATTGGAGTATTGCCTTAAACTTAGAGATAGAGATATAGATATAAGTTACGTATGGGGTCATAAAACTTCAAATCGTTGCACAGCAATCAAACTAAAATGTTCTTCTGTGTTTCTGACCTCCCTGTGTGAGGCAGCTCACGTTGCTGTGCAGGTCAACACAGACTGCAGATGGTGCTGCTGATGTTGCCTTCAGACGCAGTCAGGCAGGCTGGTAGTGCCCACAGACGGCTGTGTTTGAGACTCTGGGTGTCATTTGAAATATTTATTTATCAGTGGCTTATTGATAACAAGGCTTTGGTATTGAAGCAATGCTTGTTTTTTTTAAATTGAAACCATTTAACATTTCCATTCAACAAAAGTTCTCAAATATTAAGTTTTGTCCAAACACAAGCTGCCATAAAACAACTTAAATACAGTCTTTCAATCAAGTTCAAAAGTTTCCACCTTAGTCCATAAAGTTCAACGGAAAACAATGCAGTTTTTGTAGCTTAATTTACCTTAACTGAACAGGTTTGGAGTTATTGGAATGGTTATGCCTTTTTTTCGTGTTGAATGGTGGTTGTCTCTCTCCACCCTAGCGCCTGTGTAACTTTTGGCCGGTGGTTTGGTGGCCAAAAGTTACAAGAGTGGAGTGGTTGGAAAAGTTGGAGTGGAGTGGTTTCGGAGCGATGGAGTTCCTCACACCATCGTCATGGCTGTGCCGGCAAAAGAAGCTCAAAGCTAGGAAAGCATTGTCGGAGGATGTTACGACTGCTGTCATATTCGTTTGTGTTTGGCTGTGTGTGCATATGTCTTTTATTTTGTTTTCACATGCAAATAGCGCTGTGCCATAGCTTGGAGATAATTGGTGGAAGCAGACATGCCAGACCCATGATTGGTTGCAGCTGGGGATCACCAGATATTTAAAGAGGCAAGATGGCGGCCGTCAGTGGGCAGCAGGCATTCCTCCTCTCCTCTCCTCTCCTCTCCTCTCCTCTCCTCTCCTCTCCTCTCCTCTCCTCTCCTCTCCTCTCCTCTCCTCTCCTCTCCTCTCCTCTCCTCTCCTCTCCACCGGCCACACTTTGTCTTTGTTCAGCTGCTGTGTTAGATTATATACTTTTCGTTTCAATAGTAAGGGTGGACCACCAGGTGTGTTATTGTAGTTTTTCTCCTGTTTAAGTTAGTTAGGTCATTGTCATTCTTTTGGCTATATTTTGGTTCTTTAGGTTAATATCTTACTTTTTAGACAGGGTTGTTTTGTTTGTCATTTTAGTGGTAGGCCACCCTGAAGCCTTATTTAAGTTACACATATCTGTTTAATTATGAGTTCTACTTAATGTAAAATAAACATGTATGTGTATTAAAACAACTAGTTTTGTGGCTACTTGGGAGATGGGGAAGATGGGGCCTTTTTTTGTTCATGTTGCGTTCTAGGCACCCCTAGACTGGGGTGTAACAGAGGAACAGAGACAGAGGAAATGGCAGACTGACAGCAAGGAGTCAGACACATATGTGCTGCCAAATATCTATTCCGAAGCTGTGGGGGCTCTAACAATAAACCTGCCAGCATAAAGCGAGAAAACAGCAAAGAAATTGTGAAACTGCATGGCGCCTCTTTAATGTAATGCCCTGCTGATTAACGCCCCAAACTTCAGACCCCAAAATCTTTTAAGTTCAATTTAGTTAGAGGTCGGAGCCAGTTTACCGTACACCGAGGAGGCGATGTTACACTCTAACGTCCTGGCACTGGCGATGTGACGTTGTCAGAGGGTCCAAAGGCAGATGTAGTGTAGAGTTACTCTTTAAATGTGTGATCCAAGTAAAGAAAACGCTTGATAGTAGTGGATACTTGGAGTACTTTACAGAACTTTACAGCCCAGGGAGTGTACCTGTATCAGCTGATAAAAAGGACCAATCCAATACCAGTGCATAAACAAATACAAAAAAACTATATTGAAGATAATTTTTCTCCGGGCCAAATTACGTGGTATCAGATTGGTGCATCAACTCGTATTGCCAGTACTGATACCAGCATATTAGGCAGTATCAGAGGTATTTCCAATACTGGTATTGGAACAACGCTAGATTTTGGAAGTTCATATTTTGGATGTCTCATTGTTCCATATGTCCTTAACCCTCATGTTGTCCTCGGATCAAATTTGTCCCATTTAAAAAGTTTCTATATCATAGAAATTTGGGTTTCCTTTAACCAAAATGCCCCAAAATAACATGGATAGTTCCATAAGACGCTCTTCACAACAGGAAATTTAGAATTAGATCTCTATTTTCATAGAATTGTGGTTGTTGTATTCAATTTTATAGAATTATTTTGACTACACTTGGACAGATCTGTGATTATCCATTACTTTCATTCCTCTGATCTTCACCATCAGTCAAAATCATTTCTAATTTCTGCTTTTTTCTTACAAAAGAAATAGAAAATTTTATATAAATGAGGTTAATTGACCATGAATTTCAAAAAGTAAGTGTAAAAATAGTGCAGATAAAGTGGTGGCTAGTGGTGAATATACTGGTGTTAATAGAAAAAAGTGCCAAAAACATTAAAATATGTGACGGAAACGTAAAAAATTTAATAAAAAAATGCAAAGCAAGCATAACGTGGGGGGGGAAAGCAACATAAACGTAAAAACTTATCTCAAAGAGTGTTCATTTTGACCCGGAGGACAAAAAAAGGGTTAAAGTAGGTCAACATGTCAGCATCACTGTGTGTGCAGTTGCTTTAAGATTTATCATTTATAAATAACATGGTTAACATTTAAAGCAGGCTTTTCAAAACGAGAATTTAAAAACAGAACAGAATCAGTGATGTGGATTCAACCGTCTTAATGACATCAATTCACTGTGAAAGGTCAATTTGTGTGTTCATTAAATCAGCTTTACATTCGAAACCTCCAAGCGTGTAAGAATGGCACCAGTTGCTGTGAAAAGCCAATAAAAATTAGTAGTAGGCCAATTAAAAGTACCACAGTAAAAAAATACAGAACTAGGCAATAAAGCTACCAGAGTTAAAGGCTTGAACCCCCCCCCCCTCCAAAGGCTGCTGGCGTAAAAACGTGTAACCCGTCAACCCTCAACTCGTTAAATACGGATGCTTGGTCAGTGTCTCTCAGCGTCAGATATTATATTATTAAATGCCGCAGAAGGTTGGTTGGGGGGCTGGATGGGTCAAACAACACATGACATTCATCCAAGAGTGATGTCACACAAAAATACATTTTGTAACCCCACCCACGATCTTCTCCTAAACCTAACCGCCCATTCTTGTGCCGCATGTCAGTCAGTACGTCCCGATCCAGAGCGTCAAAAGTGACGTCCACACCCCCGACGCTGAAGGAGACATTTAGCAGGAGTAACAAATGCCAAAGGCATGACCAAGCATCCGTATTTTACCATCTACATGACCAAGCATCCGTATTTTACCATCTACATGACCAAGCATCCGTATTTTACCATCTACATGACCAAGCATCCGTATTTTACCATATGCATGACCAAGCATCCGTATTTTACCATATGCATCCGTATTTTACCATTACATGACCAAGCATCCGTATTTTACCATCTACATGACCAAGCATCCGTATTTTACCATATACATGACCAAGCATCCGTATTTTACCATATGCATGACCAAGCATCCGTATTTTACCATATACATGACCAAGCATCCGTATTTTACCATATACATGACCAAGCATCCGTATTTTACCATATACATGACCAAGCATCCGTATTTTACCATATACATGACCAATCATCCGTATTTTACCATATACATGACCAATCATCCGTATTTTACCATATACATGACCAAGCATCCATATTTTACCATATACATGACCAAGCATCCGTATTTTACCATATACATGACCAAGCATCCGTATTTTACCATATACATGACCAAGCATCCGTATTTTACCATATACATGACCAAGCATCCGTATTTTACCATATGCATGACCAAGCATCCGTATTTTACCATATGCATGACCAAGCATCCGTATTTTACCATATGCATGACCAAGCATCCGTATTTTACCATATGCATGACCAAGCATCCGTATTTTACCATATGCATGACCAAGCATCCGTATTTTACCATATACATGACCAAGCATCCATATTTTACCATATACATGACCAAGCATCCGTATTTTACCATATACATGACCAAGCATCCGTATTTTACCATATACATGACCAAGCATCCGTATTTTACCATATGCATGACCAAGCATCCGTATTTTACCATATGCATGACCAAGCATCCGTATTTTACCATATGCATGACCAAGCATCCGTATTTTACCATATGCATGACCAAGCATCCGTATTTTACCATATGCATGACCAAGCATCCGTATTTTACCATATGCATGACCAAGCATCCGTATTTTACCATATGCATGACCAAGCATCCGTATTTTACCATCTACATGACCAAGCATCCGTATTTTACCATATACATGACCAAGCATCCGTATTTTACCATATACATGACCAAGCATCCGTATTTTACCATATGCATGACCAAGCATCCGTATTTTACCATATACATGACCAAGCATCCGTATTTTACCATCTACATGACCAAGCATCCGTATTTTACCATCTACATGACCAAGCATCCGTATTTTACCATATGCATCCGTATTTTACCATATGCATGACCAAGCATCCGTATTTTACCATCTACATGACCAAGCATCCGTATTTTACCATATACATGACCAAGCATCCGTATTTTACCATATGCATGACCAAGCATCCGTATTTTACCATATACATGACCAAGCATCCGTATTTTACCATATACATGACCAAGCATCCGTATTTTACCATATACATGACCAAGCATCCGTATTTTACCATCTACATGACCAAGCATCCGTATTTTACCATATACATGACCAAGCATCCGTATTTTACCATATGCATGACCAAGCATCCGTATTTTACCATATGCATCCGTATTTTACCATTACATGACCAAGCATCCGTATTTTACCATCTACATGACCAAGCATCCGTATTTTACCATCTACATGACCAAGCATCCGTATTTTACCATCTACATGACCAAGCATCCGTATTTTACCATCTACATGACCAAGCATCCGTATTTTACCATATGCATGACCAAGCATCCGTATTTTACCATATACATGACCAAGCATCCGTATTTTACCATATACATGACCAAGCATCCGTATTTTACCATATACATGACCAATCATCCGTATTTTACGCGATAGCAGAGGGGGAATGCGTTGAGCCCGTGTAGACTCCTACTTTAAGGCCTCTTGGACACGCGTCGCCAGGCGGCTGAGGTTATGAATCCTGCCAGAAAGCTCTTTGCGGCTCCGAGCTGCCGCTGTCAGCCTTCCTACTGACTCAGTGAAGACGAAACACAAGAGAGAAGCCGACTGCAGACGCTCATTTAAAAAAAAGAAAAGGAGCCGACACTGCGGAGTCAGCAGTAAGCTATGAGACTGAGTAAACAAAGAGGAGAGAATAAAAGACAATGCTTCTCATCTCACCATCTGTTCAACAATAATAATACAAATCTGTAATGTTTCCACATCGAAATATGTCAGTTTTGCAACCATATTATGTAAGTTACTTATAACAGATGCTGTAAAAATGGTGTCATTAGTTCCATTTATGTTGGTACAGAACACCAGACATTCTCTGCATAGAAGAGACCGTGAGCATTGAATTTATTTTGTGTACTACAGCCAAACAAACTGCATCTAGGAGGAATAAATGACACAGGGCAAAGTGTGAAAATAACACTTTATGATCAAGGACATGACACAACTTTGTGTGCATTGTTTCTCTCTATGGTATTTGTTCAAATTTAGAAGTGAAGCACACTTTGTTCCCCCAAAGCAAATTCCAATATTTATCCTCTGGGTTTCAGAGTTATGGATTCCTGTTGGGTTTCTAATGGCCAGAGGGAAAAGAAAAATGTGTGGTTAAAGAGAGACGCAGAACAGAGAGACTGTAAATGCAGACAAAGAGCTGCGAGGACAGAAGCAGGCAGGGCGGAGAGAACTATGCAGGATGATTAAATATGCTGGCAATGGCTGTTATTCCTGTGGTCGGATAATGCAGCGTGATCCATTGAGCGAGAAACCTACATGGTGACCTAATGCAAAAGAAATGAGGCAGACAGACATGAGGACAAAGAATTACGGGTAATGTTTCAGGGGGAGTTAAGGAGGGCATTAGGGAACAGCCGTGACTCCTGTTTCTGTTTTGTCTGTCTGGGAATGCAGAAATCTGCACGCCGATCCGATGAGTGGTGTGAAAGACCGAGAGGGAAAACAAGACTAATAATCTGCAGCCATGCTAGCGCCGTAATGCGCATTACACAGCCGAGCGCAAAAGTGTTGGAAGAGGCAACTTTGTTTATCATTTCATTTATTTCTTCATTAATGCAAAGCTACTTGAGAAACTGTTCCACCATGCTGTATCATTTTCCATGCTAACATTACATATTTAACATTTAGTAGGATGTAGTCTGGATCGTTGACAGTTCATTTCCAGGATAATAATGTGTCTTCTTATTGTTTAACTAATTTCAAGCTAGCAAGCTACATGCCAATAATAAATAAGAAAATTTGGATTGTGCAATATGGCCGGCCTGCTTGGTCCCTATGGGGAATGATTGTAAAGAATTACAAAGAATATGTTTACAGCATTTAATCTCTATTTGGAACGTTTTGGGACCGATTGGTTGGAATTTGCTACGGACAAAATACACACGAAGATACAATGGCAAGAACAAATGAGGTTTAACCATCTATCCAGCTAATTTAAATAGCTCATGTTACTGTGTTATGTGAGCAGTTCATTTCATCTAATATTATATGTAATGTTTTCTTTTACTGGGTGCAAATGTTCCACCAAAACAAATCTCTTCCAGAGACTATTTTGCAGAGCCACCGACGCTGCGTCCGGAGCTTAGCGTCGCCCAGGACGATTGTGATTGGTTTAAAGAAGTGCAAACAACGCAGAGTGTTTTTTTTCCTCCTATCCCAGAATGTGTGTGTAGTGTAGCCAGACCTTACTCCACGGCGCTGTGGAGATGGGTTTGGCAATGCAAACTATGTATGATAGAACCGCAGCATGCATAGAGTTAACATGGCAACATTGACAACCGTTATAAACAATAACTCAGGTATACAGGAACTTGACCATGCACTGAAGTAATTTCAACACTTCCCATTCATTTCTATGGGAGCAGCTGTGCAATGCATTCTGGTAGCGCCGCAGGGCATCGAGTCACCGGCTCCTCGTATGCATAAAGTTGAATCCAGCCAACTTTATGCAAATGAGGTGCAGCCGGCTCGGCGTCTCTCAAAAGCAGACGAAATCTTTAAAACTGACGGTTGTCGATTTAAAATGAAGATTTTTATTTTTTGCTTAAGATGTTTTCAGAAACACATTTCTGTGACATATTTTTGTGAAATAAGAGATCGTATTCCGAAAGAGCTGCTATTATGGTCTGTTTTGAAATCCGGGAGCATTAGCCCCATGTGACACTTTCGTCCAATCAGCTGCAGCCATCGCGGTTGTAGGAGGGTGTCGACTGGTGTGGGCACGTACCTTCGGGTTGGGGGCATTGATATCTGACCATTATATTAGCTATTATCCCAACAGAGTTTGAAGGCCGGACTCACGATGCCCACCCAAAAAATAACCCTAAATACTACATTAGGGTACAAACAGATAAAAGGACAAAGGACAGGGGAAAGAATATAGACAGTGGAATAACTACCAAAAAGAGAGAGGAGAGCATAAGGAGAAAAGGATGGCTTGAACATGAGAATCTGTCTGGGCCTGCATTAAATTATAATGAGGGGAAGAAGAAATCTGGTAATGGCTTCCCTTGAGTATATCATCATTGCACTGCTGTGTGGTGCCGAGTGAGATGAAGAGGGGAAGTGGGGAGCATGAACGCAATATTAAAGCCATTAACAGTTTGAGATTAAAAAATAAATAAATTCACCATGCAGCCTCCATTAAAAAATAATCCAAAGTTTGCAGTTCCAGCTAAATTAGAATTCAAAAATCCCAGTAAAGCTGCCAATTTCATCTATTTGGAGACTTTCTAAAACATTCTGTAGATAATCTCAAAATGTAATCTTCACCGACGTCCAATTCATAACAACGCACACATGGCCAGAAAAAGAAGTGAAGGTTAACCGTGTTTTCCATTTCCAATACTCCAGTTCTCCTGTACATGTCCTTCATTTAACTTATCTTATTTCCTTTCATTGCTTTACTTCCCTTCTTCTGTTATGCCCTGCATTTTTCTCTCACTCATTCTCTCTATATTCTTCCATTTCCCATCCCACTTTATCTTCCTTCGTCTGCCTATTGCATTGTTTGAAGTTTGAAGTATTTTTTCTTGAAATGCGTTCCAGGTAAAGCTGGTAGAGCTGGGTATTATTTGAAAGTTACTACAGAATGATTGTACTTCGATCAATTTCACAAATCATATTCATCATTTAATAAAAAGGAACCAAGCTTCTAAAAATGGAAACAGAAGCCGCTGTGAAAGAACTTTACCTAAAAAATATAGTCTACAACTGGAACTATCTGATTAACCCTTGTTTGTTTGTTTGTTTGTTTTTTTTACACTTTTATCGACATTTGACATTTTCAACGCATTATTATTTTTTTATTTCACTAACACCACCTTACTACCACTAGTTTTACACTACTTTTTGGAATCCATAGTCAATTACCCTCATTTGTATAGAATTATACCTAATATTCAAAAATATGAATTATTTTGACTAAGATCAGAGGAGTGCATGTTGAGTGGATGAGTTGTCAGGTGCTGATTTAAAACCATTTCAATTTACACCCAAAATTCAGTTAAAGTGATTATTTGTATTTGCAAAGATCGTTGGATGGAATCCATCATTTTTTGTGGTAATTTGGTTAAAAAGAATGTCATATTTCTGATATAGACATTTTTAGAAGGGGACAACAGGAGAGTTGAACAGCAAGCAGGAATCTGACCACATCGAACGACAGTTTTTGATACGCTGTCCAACGCATTTCTGAACATAGACATGCTTCATATATCTATAATCTATTAAAATACACGTTTGGCGAAAACAAATATTTAAAAAACTTTCTTTTCAGTCCAAATAAGCGCACAGACGTGGAAACACTGCTCTCTGTGAGGTTACACGGCGGTCACATCTCAAACACAATCAACCTAAGAGCTTTGACACACACTCTTGCAGTCAGAGAGACGCAGGGTGGTGGTTCAGAGAGAGAGAGAGAGAGAGAGAGAGAGAGAGAGAGAGAGAGAGAGAGAGATCCACATCCTACTCTAAAAACACATGAGGCCAAAACCAGAATCGAAAATTAAAATACTATACATTATCCGAGGGAATTGAGCCATCTGCAGAGGTAGTCCTTTACAATAGACTCAAAACAAATGTTATTTTTAATATATAACGAAACATAGGGGATATGTACCCCCAATATTTAGAAGACGTAGCCAAAAAGAGACAAGCCATTCTCCCAAAAACAGTTCAGGGGGCTCAAAACATATCCTTCTTACTAGGGCTGTCGCAGTGTGACGTCTGGTTGCGTTGAATCCGTCTCAACTTTATTAGAGAAAAACAAAACAAGAAAGTGAATATTCGAATCCCAAAACTGAAAATCAAATACCTACCCAACAAACAAATATCTGTGTAGTCAGATATTCGGATCCAGCCCTACATCCTACCAGTAAATTTCAGACACAGGAAATGAAGTGTTTGACACTCAAATGTGTGTCCCCCAATGTTGAAACCAAACCTACGCCCTTGATAATGTAAACTGCAGAGTCTGTATACCAGAGACTGAGCCTGAAACTTGAAAGAGGGCAAAGCAGGCTTTTTGAGAAACGTGAAATACATATGCACCTCACAGAGTTCATGTCCTTTTATCATTTAATCTACTGACATCTACAATGTCCTTTCTGTTGCAGAGGTCTCCCATTGCATATCCCTGCCACTATCCTACAGGGTCATGGCTAATAATGCATTCACCAGATGGAAAGGGAAGTTATGTTGCCAAACCAGTAGCTGCTGAGGCAGCAACATTACAAGGGGAACATTTTCCATCAATACTCAAGAATTTGGTGAGCAAACCATTTGGCTTACCGCTCGCCCAACTGTCTGTCTCCATGTTTGGCAGTGGGTTCTTTGCAGTGTTGCGATTGGGAAAAGGCTGACTTGTATTGGATTTTCAAAAAGGAGTACTGTCTAGATCAGCAATGGTTTAGTGTGGTTCCAAAGAGCCGAGAGAAGCTGCTCACTAGCAGCACTTGCTCAGGTGCCTTTGGCATTTGTTATTGACGCAAAAAGTCTCCTATGGCGTTTTTCCATTTACGGTGCCTGCTCGACTCGCCTGCGGTGCCCCGTCCTCCTCTTTCCGTTGCAGATTAGCACCGTCGTGCGTGAGGCGAGCCGTGGCTGGTCGTCATAGCAGGAAACTGGTGTGCCCTAACGCGACACACACACACACACACACACACACACACACACACACACAGAGCATCAAAGGTGTTTTTGTGTAGGACCAGCAGACTCAAGGACTCCTTTGTCCCTCATGCCATCAGACTGTACAACTCCTCACTTGGGGGTGAAGAGGAAATAGGACAGAGAGGACAATACACACACACACACACACACACACACACACAAATACCTGGACACTTTAACACTTGACTCGACACTGATACTTTATGATCATTTATGGTAAATGTCTTTTTTATAGCCAAAGGTTTTTATTTTATTGTTTTTATTATTATTATTATTATTATTATTATTATTATTATTATTATCTTTATACTGTCTTCCTCTTTTTCTCTCTATACTGTATTCTTCTTGCTAAAAACGGATGCTGGAAATTTCAATTTCCTTGCGGGAATCATCCCAAAAGGATTAATAAAGAGAAGTCTAAGTCTTTGATTCTCGGCGTGTTGCCAAAGCCAGAAGGCAAATTAGTTTCTAATGAACCTGGATGCTAGCAATGATGACGCAGTGATTAGTGACGATTCTCTCCAACCAATCAGTACTCTGCATCGCGGTATCACCTCAGCTTGCTTGGAACCTCGACTGAGGTAGTACTACAAAAAGTATCTGTTAGCAGGTACCAGGGACTTTTTCGTAATGGAAAACCAAAAAAGTCGAGTAGATGCCATGCAGTGGAAAACATGCCACTAGTGTCATTTTGTTCTTTAGTTGGGACTCTTGGTATCACTTTTAAATGCTCTTACACTTTACGTTTTTGTCCAGCAGCCAAATGGCTAGTGTATTTTTTTATGTTACCAGCCACTCAGTAGATGTTGAGGAAGTCTACCACCCATTTGTATATCACCAGCATTCGTCTGGTGGCTGGTGTTAATTTGAGCCCTGACCCCAACCAACCTCCTGTGGATTTTCAGTCTTTCATACTACCCACTACCGTTGTCTCTCTTAATACTATGTCATCTTCCATCTTCCAGCGTGCCATACAGATGCTGAAGGGTGATTTTTGCATTGTATCTGACGCTGTGAGCCACTGACGACGCATCAGAGTTGCGAGTGAGAACAAGTTGGTCTTTTCCTGGATTTAAAGGCTGTATTACAGTAAAGGGATGTCATTTTCTGAACTTCCCAGACTGTTGTAGTGGTTTTATTTGCCTTTAACCACTTTTCAACAGTCATTGTATCCACTAGGCCTGTCGCAATATGAAATATATCAATAAATCACATGATAAGTAAAAATGAGCTTGATCATTTTTAAATGGAAATCATTGTGGCCGGAAAAAATTGCATTTTATTTATTGTATTAGATTGTTTGGTTTTTATTCCAGTGCATTTTTTGTTAACAGAGACTGATAGTCCATTTTATTCATTGTTTTTGATTGTTTTGTTCATTTATTGTGGATATTTAAAATGTCTTCCAGTTCCAGTGTTAAATATTCTCTAGAAATAAAAGTTTATCTTTGAAAAGGTGTACCTGCATTATTATGCCATTATCATTATATTAGATGAAAATTGTCTCAGAATGACAATATTATCGCTTACAGTATTGTTGTGGTATTGATATTGAGGTATTTGGTCAAAAATATTGCCCTGCTCTACAAGCCTGGATATGAACTAACTATGGATAAATACAACAAAGAAGTTGGGTTTCCTATATAAGGAAGAAAAAAAACGGTTTGGTTTGGGAGATGTGGAGAAATACGTCTCTTTAAAAGATTTACATGCTCCTCTCTCAACTGAAATGAAAAAAGCACAAATAAAAACAGAAGTTGGATGTAACCTTTACAGGAAATTAGCTTTGGTCCCTAATCAATAGGTTTCATTTCTTTTTTGGGCCCTTAGGCCGAGAGCCTTTTAAGCAGATATTATCCTACTTTAACTACAAGTAGAGAAACAATTTAACTGAAGAGTGTAGAACAGGGTTGGGAATCATCACAGGGTACCTCACGCTACGATACACAATACACGGCTCACGGTACTAATAATATCATGATGCAACAATTCTGCAATAATCAATATATTGAAAACTCCTAGTGTCAAGTAGAGACAATTTAAAACACGGACAAGTGACAACTGGTTATACTCTCATCTCCTTTATCTAAAATGCATGTTTGATGCTTCATATCTCAAGACTTTTACTAACGTTAGCTTGGATTAATTACCTGCAGAATGACACCACTCAAACCAGCAGTCAGTCCGACAGGCAGTGAGACGTTAGATTTAGTTTATCGAACTGAAAATAAGCGCAGCCAGAACGCCTGATAGGTCAGAACTCTGTATTTAACTATATTTCTGTAAACGTTACAGTTATGGCTGAAAATGATGGCCAATTTCACATATCTCCACAATTTAGATCCACTGCCAATTGCCATTGTAATAGCACGACTTCCCAGGGATTCAGGGAGTCGACAAAGTAGTTACAAGAAAAATTAGAGAAGTCAGCAATGTTTGTCTCCCAAAAACGGTCTACAATTGTCCAGATTTGTCTACAATGGGTCTGTAATTTCAGACAAAAGTACATTTTGTTGGTCCTAAAAGTCATCAAATGCTGTCTTTGTGCAGTGAGACAGAGTGTTGCAGAGAGACAGGACAGTCACAACAGACTCAGCTGTGGCCCAAAGTCTGTCACAGTGATTTAATCAGCAGAATGGCAATTTTTTTCTTCTTCTTGTCCTGAGCCCTTAGGAAGCATTGCACACACACATATCACCATCCCTTCCCAGGTCTTTGCACACTAGAGTTGCCCCTAATCAGCTTTCTGGGGACCAGAATGAGGGTGTGTGTGTCCCGGGACTCAGAGGTCCCAGCAAAAGAGAAAGCAGTGACAGACTTATACACACACACACACACACACACACACACACACACACACACACACACACACACACACACACACACACACAGTTTCTATGTGACAGAGGCACTGTATTGGTTCGTTGAGCATTCAGTATCCATCCTTCCTCAGTGTACTCATTCTCTTGGTTACACTGAAAAATATAAAAATGCCTCAGGTGGAAGTGAGGACACCGGGCCATTACTCCAGAAATAGTCAAAACACCCTGACAGATGAGTTTAAATCCCTCTGTTTAAGATTCTTCTCCAAGTTCAGCAGTGAGAATCTGTCACTTTAAATATATACAGCATAGAAGGTAATTCAATATGGGACACTGGTGCAGCAGTTTAGAGATGCAGGTAGCAATGCTGAAAAGATACTTGAAGCAAAGTTGTGGCTGTTGATGCTTGAGAGTGAGTACGGAGCTCATAAAGAAAAGTTTTAATGCTGTGTTTGGACAACACTGAGTATGTTTACATGCACACTAATAATCCACTGTTATTCCTAATATGACAATATTCCAAATATGATACGGGTCGTGTAAACAGCATATTCCTTTTGGATATTCCAAATAAGGCCTTTTTTCAGAGTTATGTAAAGTTATGTATTTTATTCAAGAAGCGTTCTTTGGACATGTAGACAGAGCATTCGAATCATTTAAGTTGTTGCAGCTGCTTTTTTGACAGTCCATCCCTTTGGTCCAGCTAGAAACCTCCACCGGAGGTCAGCTAGAAACTAGATAAATAAAATAATCCATAATATTTTATTTCTACAAACAGCTGGTTGAAATGGCAGAGTTTCAGACAAAGCCTCAACGACCATCCAAAAGCACAGTAAGGGTTGTTTGGTCAAGCAAGATAGGGAGTAACTGAAGATAGGGAGTAACTGAAGAAAGAGAGAGAGAGAGAGAGAGAGAGAGAGAGAGAGAGAGAGAGAGAGAGAGAGAGAGAGAGCGAGAGAGCGCCCAGCGGCGTTAGAACAAAGCAGAGAATCACAGAAATAAAACGTGTTTTCGCCGTCTCATCACTAGAAATGCAGCTGTTATCCACATTCATCATAGATGCAACAAATGATATGTCCAGCTACAGAAAAGCCTCGAAGTCGAAAATTAGAACTGAAGTACAAAGAGGCGTTGCTATGGAGATGATCCACCGTCTTGTCTCATTGGTGTGAACAGGCAGGTTTCAGAGCGCAAGTTGCAAGAAGTTGTAAGTTTCAACTCATCTCGGCACAAATCTTTGGTCTGAACTGGGCTTTATTGGCTCATTTTTTTTGGAGAGTTCGGTCTTTGACCCCCTCTGATACAGGTTTCCAAAATGAAAGTGTTCCAGACCTGGGTCTGTCCGAGGTTTCTTCATAAAAGGGAGTTTTTCCTCGCCACTGTCGCAGTGTTGCTTGCTCTGGAAGGAACTACTAGAACTGTTGGGTCCTTGTAAATCATAGAGTCTTGTCTAGACCTGCTCCATCTCTAAAGCGTCTCAAGATAACTCGTTATGAATTGATACTATAAATAAAATTTAATTGAATAAGATATTTGTGTAGTCTGAACAGTTTACAGCAGACCCAAACTTTAAAAGAACTAAATGTAGCCTACTTTTGGAAAGCATGCCTTTACCCTGGAATAGTTTGGTTGTATTTTGTTGTAATGTGGCACTGGCCTGGACTCTCCATGGGAG
Organism: Percina caprodes; assembly: GCA_013375575.1. Taxonomy (NCBI): domain Eukaryota; kingdom Metazoa; phylum Chordata; class Actinopteri; order Perciformes; family Percidae; genus Percina; species Percina caprodes. Next base: position 5,691,629 of record JABXJD010000017.1, on the reverse strand, counting down.
GCCACAGCAGCTTTCACAGCCCCGCTTTGTGTGCTACACGGGTTACAATGGACTTCCTGTGGCTGTGGAGCCGCCATATCCTCTGCACCAATCAGATCTCAGCACTGACCAACACAGCGTCCAGCACGATGTTGGGCCGTTGCCATGCGAGCAGGGGACGAGTGTAAACAGGAGGGAAAACAGAGACTGTTTGGACGGACGTGATGGTCTGCATAGATAGCCCGGGCTTCTGAAAACAAACCTACAAGCTCGTTCTATTCAAAGACATTTTTTTTTATCTGAACTGATAAATGAGCCTGAAACAAGTTGTTTTGCCTATGTCTTCCTGTCCTGACTCCAACACGTATACACTTATCTTGAAAATGCTTCATGTGGCATGGTGGACCATTTTCTTTTTTAAATCATGAAGGAAGAGTGGATAACATTCCTTCTTTCTTTTTGCTGTGACGCCCTCAACAAGGTGACCAATGACCTCTTGTGTTACCTGACTTTACTTCTAAATTAAAAAAAAACTAGAAAAAATAACAACTGTGACACAGGATCCCTACGGTGTAAAGACAGGAGACAGACTGCTCGTGACCCAAGGTGCAGCAGCCAAATGTCAAATATCATTGCTGGCATTCCTGCTGAGTTCTCCCGGACAGTAAATGTCTTTAAGACCCCCCCCCCCCCTTTCAGTGGCATCCAGGGGTGTAGCTGTAATTTCAGAGTGAGGGGGACAGCCTTTTTATTGATAATATTTTCTCCCATTTGTCTCTCCAAATCGCAGATTCTAAGTAGTGTACATTTCATTTGTGATTGATGGGGACTTCAGGCACATTGTAATGCCACTAGTCCATCATATACTGTGATAATGTGAATTATTGCCTTTTTAATGAGTGTTCCTCCCTGTTATCTTTTGTATATATTTGTAATACATATTATTTTATTAGTGCCTATATCTATGTGAAATGTGTGTGCAACGGACACAACCTGCGTCATCTATATACACGACGTTCTTCTTCTGGGATATTTACTTTGAAGCATAATGAATTAAAGGGGGAAGTACTTGCCAAAGTATTATTCAAACTGCACATGTAGGTTTAAATTAACTTACAGTCAGAAGGTGAATGCCGTTCAAGCTGCTCCATACCCCTATATCCAAGTACCCCCCTGGACTAATTATGAATCCTATAATTACTATCATCATTATAGTTAATTGTACTGATTTGATAATTGTTATTGTGAGAGACCCTGCTAATTTCCCCTTCAATGAGTCGTCATCTAAATAGTCTGGATTCATTTCTCTCAGTGACTTTCAGTTTCTTCCCTCTACTTTTCTTTGTGAGTGAATGAAAATGCTTCCTTTTTATTCTCATTATGAATGACTCAGCAGTTAATGTTTGTTGGTTTGCATGTCTGCCTGCAATTTATATTATCATCCTTTAAAAAGGATAAGACCGGTGTTGTCCTATATTCTTCCATTTATTCTATATTCTCAATATTCTTCTGACTTCCTGTCTGTGGCTCTCTGCTCCGAGCCCATTTCCTTCTTTTTAAATTTAGTCATTTCCTAAAACATCTTGTCACTATAGTTTTCAAATGTTATTTAAACTGGAGAAGTAGTGCATTTGTTGAGGACTAACATCATTTTTGCTTTACATTCCCAAGGAAGAAAGGCAAAGATAATAAAGGTTGGCAAAATAAAAGGTAATTTTATTTAGTTTTTTTCTGGTTTTCTATCCTGTTAATGCCCTTGCAACCCCCATGTTGGGAAAATCCATTCCTCTCCAATATAAAGACACACAAAGACTTTGTTACAGGGTGTAATAGTTCCCCTTAATACCCAAATTTCCATGCAGTTCCTTGTTTTGAAACTTGACACAGCTCCGAGTCGAGTGAAACATCAAGAGGGAGCTTGGAGGACATTTAAGGACTATTGCTGCACTTTGATTAGATTAAATAACCCGAAGAAAAGGTTCAGTAATTCCCTTCAACAGCTGGTCACCGTTTGTTTTTTATCAAAGAAGAAATACTGCATTTGTTGGGGACTACTTTTAGCGGCGGACTAATCCACATCTGGTGTTCTAGTGAGTATTTGTGGCAGCAGGACGGTGTATGTGGGATTGAGTCAATGTGTTTTTAATAGTTTTTTGGACAACAATGGAGTTTTATATGACACAGGGAAAGACAATGTACCATGCTTTGCTACACACACTACACTTGTTGATCTATTTATTGTTGGCATTGGACTTTTGGGTTCTATTAATCGTGTAAGCTATATCTAATAACCGTGTCTCTGTTCATTCAAAGGCTGCAGGCTCATCTGGCTGTGTGTAAAAGCATCAAACAGAGACGTCTGTGTAGAGGAGGCTGGACTTTAAAAAAAAAAAAAAAAACTAAAACAAGATCTTTTCAAAGGGCCACACACACACACACACACACACACACACACCTTTTGAGTTGTGATGGAACAGTCTCTGATGGCGGGTCGGTGTGGGCTGTTGGCCAGCAAAGCCTTTCATCCTGCCTCCATCTCTCTCTCTTTTATACACACCCTGTGTGTGTCTCTCTGCCTCTTTTTCATTCTCTCGCTATTTAAACACACACACACACACACACACACACACACACACACACACACACACACACACACACACACACACACACACACACACACACACACACACACACACACACACACACACACACACACACACACACACACACACTACATTTTCCTGCCTCCATCTCCTGCTCACTCCACCTCTCCCTCGTCCTCTCTCTTTTCTCTTCCTCTAATTTCCGGTGTGAATGGGAAGACGGGCAACGACGTGCCAAAGTGACACCCACCCACCCACCCACCCACCTATGCACCCACACACCCACCCACCTATGCACCCACCCACCCAACCACACACGCACTGATGATGAATGTGAAATAGGTCAGATGACATGTGGCTGAACACATTCACACTGCGGCAGGAAGGGAAAATAAAAATGCATTTGAATAAACATATTAAACATAGTTTGGATGACAGCTTTATCTGGAGCAAGAGGCTGGAAGAAAACAAGATTGTCATATTACACAAATGCTCCAGTGAGGACAGTATTTTTTTTTTAGCAAAAAGCAAAACCAGAAGCATCATTTCACAGAGAAAAATTTGCATTTGAAAGGTTGCTTTTTATATTGTTTTCTATACCTTTTTTGTTCTGTCTTTTATGTTTTAGAGGAGCTAGAGACATGGCTCGTCAGTGTCAGGCTGTTGGGAGATCCACCACTTTGGTTCACACTGAAATATCTCAACAACTAATACCTGGATTATTAGGACATTTTACACAGCTCCATGAAAAATTATGAATCACTTTCAACGTTCTCGCTCCACTTGTAACTCTCTCAGGACGTCTCTCACTTGCAGTCCATGTCCTAAGCAGCAGGTAACCGGGATGATGTTGCTTTCAGTCTTGCCTGGAACGCCTGATTTTTTAGTACAGGTAGACAGGGGCGATTCTAGGATCAGACCTTTGGGGGGGGGCTCAGCCCCTAATGAGAATATGACAAGGATCCAGTGCCTTGAAAAAGCTAAATCACTAATTTCATTAGTTTTTTTTACACTATTTAAACTATGATGGAACTAAACCATTTTATAAGTCGCAGAAATAACAACTAATTTGACACATTCAGCAATTTTAGTTGCTTACATTTCAATTTGGGTTCTAATCTGCGACATGAAATTACCAACACCGCCAGCCTCCACCTTTTCCCCCCTCCTCAAAAGCTACAGACTCAGAAATGGCACATCCTAAGGAGAGCTCATTGTGGGACTGGATCTAGTGGCTGGAATTCTGCACCAAGGCTGAATTTTGGGAAAAAGACTTCAGATACAGTATTAAGGACCACTAAGGTCTATATAAAAGAGACTTCAGATACAGTATTAGGGGACCACTAAGGTCTATATAAAAGAGACTTCAGATACAGTATTAGGGACCACTAAGGTCCATATAAAAGAGACTTCAGATACAGTATTAGGGACCACTAAGGTCTATATAAAAGAGACTTCAGATACAGTATTAGAGGACCACTAAGGTCTATATAAAAGAGACTTCAGATACAGTATTAGGGACCACTAAGGTCTATATAAAAGAGACTTCAGATACAGTATTAGGGGACCACTAAGGTCTATATAAAAGAGACTTCAGATACAGTATTAGGGACCACTAAGGTCTATATAAAAGAGACTTCAGATACAGTATTAGGGGACCACTAAGGTCTACATTAAAAGAGACTTCAGATACAGTATTAGGGGACCACTAAGGTCTATATAAAAGAGACTTCAGATACAGTATTAGGGACCACTAAGGTCTATATAAAAGAGACTTCAGATACAGTATTAGGGGACCACTAAGGTCTATATAAAAGAGACTTCAGATACAGTATTAGGGGACCACTAAGGTCTATATAAAAGAGACTTCAGATACAGTATTAGGGGACCACTAAGGTCTACATAAAAGAGACTTCAGATACAGTATTAGGGGACCACTAAGGTCTATATAAAAGAGACTTCAGATACAGTATTAAGGGACCACTAAGGTCTACATAAAAGAGACTTCAGATACAGTATTAGGGGACCACTAAGGTCTATATAAAAGAGACTTCAGATACAGTATTAGGGGACCACTAAGGTCTATATAAAAGAGACTTCAGATACAGTATTAGGGACCACTAAGGTCTATATAAAAGAGACTTCAGATACAGTATTAGGGGACCACTAAGGTCTACATTAAAAGAGACTTCAGATACAGTATTAGGGGACCACTAAGGTCTATATAAAAGAGACTTCAGATACAGTATTAGGGACCACTAAGGTCTATATAAAAGAGACTTCAGATACAGTATTAGGGGACCACTAAGGTCTATATAAAAGAGACTTCAGATACAGTATTAGGGGACCACTAAGGTCTATATAAAAGAGACTTCAGATACAGTATTAGGGGACCACTAAGGTCTACATAAAAGAGACTTCAGATACAGTATTAGGGGACCACTAAGGTCTATATAAAAGAGACTTCAGATACAGTATTAAGGGACCACTAAGGTCTACATAAAAGAGACTTCAGATACAGTATTAGGGGACCACTAAGGTCTATATAAAAGAGACTTCAGATACAGTATTAGGGGACCACTAAGGTCTACATAAAAGAGACTTCAGATACAGTATTAGGAGACCACTAAGGTCTATATAAAAGAGACTTCAGATACAGTATTAGGGGACCACTAAGGTCTATATAAAAGAGACTTCAGATACAGTATTAGGGGACCACTAAGGTCTATATAAAAGAGACTTCAGATACAGTATTAGGGGACCACTAAGGTCTATATAAAAGAGACTTCAGATACAGTATTAGGGGACCACTAAGGTCTATATAAAAGCATCCAAAGAGCACCATGTCATGGGAGCTTTAAATTCTAAAATTGATTTAAAAAAAAAAAAAAGTATTATTCTAATTTTAGGGAGGTTCTAAAATCGCCCATGCAGGTAGATGTGTGGCTGTGATGAGCAAAATAACAGACATAATTCAGTGTTTAAAACTAAACTGACTAAAAATGATTTCTTAGACAACAATAAGTTTCCTCTGAGATAAACTCTCTACAGGATTCCCAAACAGTTGTGCGTCATGACGTGATACCTCTAATAATAATAATGCCTTCTTTCTGATTCCATCCCGTGTCCATGTGTAAATAGGAAGCCCGGCTATGGAATTACCAATAGTGTGTTTGGCACGCTCCCGACACACTGAAGGCACATCTCACTGCGATATGGCCGCAGTGCTGGGATCACAAAAACAGAACCTGCTGTGTCCTGTTGTACGTACAGACCGGCGACTAACCAGCAACTTTAGAAGGTCAAGAGATAAAAAATAATAAAAATAAAATGACAGAAAAGTCGTGACAGCCGCTGATTCTGAGGACAGACGACAGCTGAACCATAAAGCATCATTAATAACATGTTGAATGAAACACCACAGTAAATGGCAATCAGCCCGCCGTTTTTTCTTCTTTTCAGTTTTTTTTCTTCAGTTTTAACAGCGGAGGCTGACCTCTGTCTCGTTGTAAATGAGTTTTTCTCTGCGTGGGAGAAAGGCGTGTGGCATGAGTGTGTGAAATATGTCAATGCGTGAGAGTTTGCAGTCCTGTATCAATATTTTAAAGCTAACTATATCTTTTAGGTTAACCATCAATTATTTGTTGTGAACATACTGTATATACACATACGGTTAATACTAATAATAGCTCACGTGTCAAACTCAACGCCCGGGGGCCCCTTGAAGATTTAGATCTGGCCAATTAAGGTTCACAAAAAAAAACAAAAAAAAAACATGAGGTAATGTTTTTCAAACTGCAATTAATTGACACTAAGCCGAATTCGGCAGATTTGCTGACTTTGAGACTCAGAAATGGCCCCAGAACCAGAGAGTTTTCATATTCAGGCAGTGAAACAGGCTTTTTGATGTGAAGAAAAAAATTCAATCATTGTTTTGCTTGATTAGCTAAATTCTATGATGGCTAAGGAAGTGCTTTGCTGACTTTTGTAGGGCTTTATTTTCTGAAAAAGAGACCAGTTTTATGAAAGTGTAAAAACAACAAAAGATCTACAAAAAATGTTGAAAAAAAACGCAACATGCACAACTTTTTCAATGAAAAAAAAGCATGTCAATAAACACTGTGGGCCCTATCTTACACCCAGCGCAGTGCAAAGCCTGATGCAGGTGTCTGCTATTTTAAGACCGACGTAGTTGTCAGTTTCCTGTCCTGCGCCAACGTCATTTACACAGCAAATGCACCTGCGGCCATCTGTGCGCCCATGCTGGTCTTACAGGGAGGTGTGTTCAGGTGCATTCTTGCCGTATTGCTATCTTGAGGTGGCAGAAAGTGATCGCGCCATTAACCAACAAAAACTTGATCTGAAGTCAATAACGCAGCATTTCTTTGTTATTGTAACAGCGTATTAGTCCAGTGCACAGCGCATGCACACTATGCTTGTTACACACAGGGAAGTACAGCAGCACACACACATGCAGAAGATTAAAAATAAAATATTACAATGTGAAATAGTATAATATCAGTTTCTTCTTCTGAAAATCTCTCCTTCCTGCTTAGCAAATCGCCATCATGATAGCAATGTCCCAAGGTACAAATGTGCCTGGCTTTTAAAGGGAATGGGAGATGACACTATGATTGGTTTGCTCCACGTCCAAAACACGCCAATGATTAATAAAGACACTAAGTACAACCCTTTTGAACCATGCTCCTGGCACACAGAGCCTTTTTTCCAAAGTTAAACTAGCAAAAGTGGATTTGTACTCGCCTTAAATGCACCTGTTCCAGGCTCTTTGAGTGTTAAAATAGGGCCCTACATGTCTGGCCCTTGATGTGATTCTCTTTTTCCAGTTGGCCCTATCCAGTTGGTCATTTCTTTGCTAAATTATGCTACTGGCTAATTAGCCAGCTAAGGTTAACTGAGCTGATTCGAGTGTTTTGGAGTTTACTTTGTTACAATAACTTCAGCTTGGAAATAAATCAGTTTAATTGCAAATGTCACTGAGTGGTCCCAGGGGCATAGCACAAAATTCTGGGCCCTGTAGAAAGGCATTTTCTATGGGCCCCTCCCCACATCCACAGCTATTCATTCTAGCATATTTTTGGGCCCTCCTCACATGAGGGCCCTGGGTACTCAGTCCCCCCCAGTCTGACACCCCTCAGTCCAATCAGGTCTTTCTTTTCTCTTCTGAGTGCGCTCTCTTTTTATTACTATAGTATTTTGACATTATTAGCACAAAGGCATTTACTGCTCCATGACGATGGATCCAGCTGTAGATCTGTAATAAGACTGACAAGATCTTTCTACATTAATGAGGGTTTGACATCCTGTCTCCCCCTTCTATAAAACCACCCAGTGAAATGATGTCATGCTCCAGGGAGCAATTGCAACCCACACACATATATAATGATAGGGATTTGGCACACACACACACACACACACACACACACACACACACACACACACACACACACACACACACACACACACACACACACACACACACACCTCACTGTAAAACTTTACAGCAGCTTCACCAGTAAACTACGGTTTATTCACAGTATGCACGTATTGAATAATGTCCCACAATACCCAGCGCTACATATGAGTTGCAACAAAAAGAAAACATGAAAAGAAAGTTTACATACATGTACATGTGTTGAATAAAATCATCAAATTCACCACAACACTGCGCTAAGTGCAACCTGCACAGTTGGTCTATTTACATATTTATCATACTACTTAAGCAGTTGCACATTTTTGTATTCTCAACTTGTATATATTCAAATTTTTGTTCTTGTATTGTTCATTATTATTTCATGTATATTGTATATATGTATAGTATATCCTAGTATTTAATTTATATTCTGTGCTGTGGGCCTGATTTTGCTGTTGCAACACTGTAATTTCCCATTTTATTGGGATCAATATCTATCCATCCATCTATCCATCCATCCATCCATCCATCCATCCGTAAAAAATGCGTCTAAAGATTTTGTATTACCTAAAGACAAAAACATTTGTAAATATACTGTGATGTGAGAAGTGAGCATTGTTTTCCAGTTATGACCCCATAAGCTAACTAAGACCCTAATGGATTGGTACTTTAACATGTTCCTGATATGATCTGAGCATGTGGTACATCCATCCATCTTCATCCGCTTATCCGGTATCGGGTCGCAGGGGCAGCAGCTCCAGTAGGGGACCCCAAACTTCCCTTTCCCGAGCCACATCAACCAGCTCTGACTGGAGGATCCCGAGGCGTTCCCAGGCCAGGTTGCAGATATAATCTCTCCACCTAGTCCTGGGTCTTCCCCGAGGCCTCCTCCCAGCTGGACGTGCCTGGAACACCTCCCTAGGGAGGCGCCCAGGAGGCATCCTCACCAGATGCCTGAACCACGTCAACTGGCTCCTTTTGACGCGAAGGAGCAGCGGCTCTACTCCGAGCTCCTCTCGGATGACTGAGCTTCTCACCCTATCTCTAAGGGAGACGCCAGCCCCCCTCCTGAGGAAACCCATTTCGGCCGCTTGTACCCTGGATCTCGTTCTTTCGGTCATGACCCAGCCTTCATGACCATAGGTGAGGGTAGGAACGAAAATTGCCCGGTAGATCGAGAGCTTTGCCTTCTGGCTCAGCTCTCTTTTCGTCACAACGGTGCGATAAACTGAATGTAATACCGCACCAGCTGCTCCGATTCTCCGACCAATCTCACGCTCCATAGTCCCCTCACTCGCGAACAAGACCCCAAGGTACTTAAACTCCTTCACTTGGGGTAAGGACTCACTCCCTACCCAAAGAAAGCACTCCATCGGTTTCCTGCTGAGAACCATGGCCTCAGATTTAGAGGTCCTGATCCTCATCCCAGCCGCTTCACACTCGGCTGCGAACCGATCCAGTGAGTGCTGAAGGTCACAGGCCGATGACGCCATCAGGACCACATCATCTGCAAAAAGCAGCAATGAGATCCTGAGCCCACCGAACTGCAACCCCTCCCAGCCCCGACTACGCCTCGATATCCTGTCCATAAATATTACAAACAGGATTGGTGACAAAGCGCAGCCCTGGCGGAGGCCAACCCTCACCTGGAACGAGTCCGACTTACTGCCGAGAACCCGGACACAGCTCTCGCTTTGGTCATACAGAGATTGGATGGCCCTAAGAAGGGACCCCCTCACCCCATACTCCCGCAGCACCTCCCACAGTTTCTCCCGGGGGACCCGGTCATACGCCTTCTCCAGATCCACAAAACACATGTAGACTGGTTGGGCATACTCCCAGGCTCCCTCCAAGATCCTTGATCCGAGAGTGAAGATCTGATCCGTTGTTCCACGACCAGGACGGAATCCGCATTGTTCCTCTTCAATCCGAGGTTCGCCTATCGGCCGAACCCTCCTTTCCAGCACCTTGGAGTAGACTTTACCAGGGAGGCTGAGAAGTGTGATACCCCTGTAATTGGCACACACCCTCTGGTCCCCCTTTTTGAATAGGGGAACCACCACCCCGGTCTGCCACTCCTTAGGCACCGTCCCAGACTTCCACGCAATGTTGAAGAGGCGTGTCAACCAAGACATCCCCTCCACACCCAGAGCTTTCAGCATTTCTGAGCATGTGGTGCTGCAGATGAATCAGAACCACAAGCAGCTGGACTATAAAAATAAAACAAAAACGGTTGTTGTGGCGTAAGAGGCTCAGGGATGAGTCGCAGGAAATGTCCAAAGTGAACCTACACACGTGTGTCTGGAGGATGAATACAGCTGCTCTGTGTGGATGACAAATGTGTGTTTGTGTGTGAGTGTGTGTGTGTGTGTGTGTGTGTGTGTGGGAGGTAGCTACATATGGAAAAAGCAGAGGTGGAATGAATACCGGAGGGTTTTTTTTTTTTTTCTGTTGTAACACCTCTTTCTTTCATTCTTGATGGTCTCATTCTGCCTTTGTGGGGAGCGATGTCTGTGAGCTTTATTGTCTTTTCATTGTTTTTTTTACATTATTCTCAACGTTTTTGTTGCCTTTTCAAGGCTTTTTTTTTTTGCTGGTTTGTTCAAGTGTTACATTTTTGGATCGGTTTGGTTTTAATTAGTTATTTTATGCTATAAAAGCAGGGTGAAACTTCCTGATTGACAGTTGTGACTGACTCGCGATTGGTCGGGTGTGTGTATGGGGAGTACTTTGATACTGCAGCTCGATTTAAAAAAACTTCAATTTTTCCTTCGTTTATCTGTACTTATTTCTGTCCTTATGCTGCTGCAGCACCTCTCTGGGGATCAATATCATAATATCTTATTCCTGTTTTTGTCCGCTTACTTACAAAATGGCTGCAAGTGATAAAGCTAAATCCATTTCTTCAAAGCACATTTTTTCTTCTTCTATTTCTCGTATATACGTACGTTGGCAAGCCTGCAAAGCCATGTAAGACTACAACAAGACAGTGATGGCTATCAAAAGAGAAATCCAATCTCTTTCTCCATCTCTTCTCGGTCAGCTGTGGTAGCCGTCATCTCGCTGGGCTGTTGTCAAAATCTGCACGGCTTTCTACGTCACTAGAGATGAGGTGGTTAACACACACACACACACACACACACACACACACACACACACACACACACACACACACACACACACACACACACACACACACACACACACACACACACACACACACACACACACACACACTACTTCCTGTCCCTGTTCTGCAGGTATTCCACAAGTGGCCCTCGTCTAGAAGAAGTCTCCCAGCTAATCCTGCCTTGGACTGACCAAAGCTGGAGAAAGAGTTATCTAGCTGATGGGATCTTACCGAGCTACTGAGCATGTGCAGCTCCCAACAAAGATAGTATAGAAGTGAGATGTTTCACTCTGGAGCTAAAACAGAGACCCAAACACACAGGGTGAAACAGGATCTGCAGCAATGTGCAGTACAACAAAAATATAGTGTTTTATGAAATTGAAACCTATTCTGGTACAACCTCAAAATACAAATAACCTGTGCTCCAAGACTGCAACACATCAAGCGCTTGGCCGCTACGGAAACCAAAACTGCTGATTTAAAATTTGGAAGCGATGATCAGATTTGAAAGTAAATCCTCCAACGATTCCAAACAATTCCAATAAAGATATTATTCCAAATAGGAATCAGTTCTCGATGCCCAATTGTACTCATGGGGCTTCTAGCGTGGACCCGAGTTAACCGACCAAGGTGTAGAGACGCGTGAACCCTCCCGCTCCCGCCCCGTGAACCCTCTCCCCGTAAACCCTCCCGCTCCCTTTAAACCCTCCCGCTCCCTGTAAACCCCTCCCGCTCCCTGTAAACCCCTCCCGCTCCCTGTGAAGCCTCCCGCTCCCTGTGAACCCTCCGCTCCTGTGAACCCTCCCGCTCCTGTAAACCTCCCGCTCCTGTAAACCCTCCCGCTCCTGTGAAGCCCTCCCGCTCCTGTGAAGCCTCCCGCTCCTGTGAACCCTCCCGCTCCCTGTAAACCCTCCCGCTCCCTGTGAACCCCTCCCGCTCCCTGTGAAGCCTCCCGCTCCCTGTGAAGCCTCCCGCTCCCTGTAAACCCCTCCCGCTCCCTGTAAACCCCTCCCGCTCCCTGTAAACCCTCCCGCTCCCTGTGAAGCCTCCCGCTCCCTGTGAACCCTCCCGCTCCCTGTGAACCCCTCCCGCTCCCTGTGAACCCCTCCCGCTCCCTGTGAACCCTCCCGCTCCCTGTAAACCCCTCCCGCTCCCTGTAAACCCCTCCAGCTCCTTGTAAACCCCTCCCGCTCCCTGTGAACCCTCCCGCTCCCTGTGAACCCTCCCGCTCCCTGTGAACCCCTCCCGCTCCCTGTGAACCCTCCGCTCCCTGTAAACCCCTCCCGCTCCCTGTAAACCCCTCCCGCTCCCTGTGAACCCCTCCCGCTCCCTGTAAACCCCTCCCGCTCCCTGTAAACCCCTCCCGCTCCTGTGAACCCTCCTGCTCCTGTGACCCCTCCCGCTCCTGTGAACCCTACCGCTCCTGTGAACCCTCCCGCTCCCTGTAAACCCCTCCCGCTCCCTGTGAACCCCTCCCGCTCCCTGTAAACCCCTCCCGCTCCCTGTAAACCCCTCCCGCTCCCTGTGAACCCTCCTGCTCCCTGTAAACCCCTCCCGCTCCCTGTGAACCCCTCCCGCTCCCTGTGAACCCTACCGCTCCCTGTGAACCCCTCCCGCTCCCTGTAAACCCCTCCCGCTCCCTGTGAACCCTTTCTCTTTGTCAGACTCAGCTGTGGTCCACTTTGTATGACGCAGGTTACAGAGATGAATGGAAAGAGGCTGCAGGTGTTTGGTTGGCTGAAACCTACGGCTGGTGTTGGAGTCCATGTCCTCTGCTGAGCAGCACAGTGGACAGACGGACACAGACAGGCCGACCTCTACAGTCAACCCTTTCTTTTGTACCTCCATCTCCTCCATTACCACTGTAATCCTTACTCCCTCTTTCTTCATTGTACCTTTTCTTCACATTACACACACACACACACACACACACACACACACACACACACACACACACACACACACACACACACACACACACACACACACACACACACACACACACACACACACACACACACACACACACACACACACACACACACACACACTAAGTAGGGTACGTTACATACACAAGGGCTCTAATTGTGATAATTGTGGTAAAAAACAAACAAACAACAACCTCATAATCAGGCTGTAAATCATCTCATGTGTACTCGACTTGTAAACTGGATGTCTTGGATTGTTTGATGTGTTTTCAGCTGATATTTAAGAGCTCTTCCTCTTCTTCATTTTTTTTTCTCCTATCTAGTTATAAATCCAGACATATTAAAGCAGCAGTAACAGTTTCCTCCTCGTGTCTACGTTAGCTCCCCCCCTCTGTGGCTGAGTACAGGATATCGATTGGCTCGGTCAATACACGCCTGCCTTTAAACTCAGTTAACTTAGTTTATGGCTGGACTTAAACACCTGCTGCTGCTGAGAGGAGCACAAAAACAACATCATTGTCCCCTCCTTTCTATGAATTACAAGCCTGCATTTGATTAAATGCTTGCTGGAAGACAAGTGTTGTTGTTTTTTTACATATTATATCAACATATATCAACATATCAATACAAAATCTTGGAAAAAATCAATTGTGTTATCTTCTCTTTAATAATTTATTCTTCTTAGGTTGGGTTTGGTTCTTTTATCCATTATGTATTTATTCATTTTTGTTTGTTTGTTTGTTTCATACTTTTACGTGTGCTTGGTGGTTTGCTAACCTGTTTATACCTGATCATTTAGAAATGCTTTGATTGACTGACTGCTTTAAGATCAATCATGTGTAAAATAACTCTTCTATAATAATTCTTGCTGCCATAAAAGTACTGCCAGTTATGTTGTATATTATTTTAGAGAACCAATACTTAAAAGCTTTAATTCAGTCATTCCAGTTGTTTTTTTTTTAAATGTGAGGATTTGTTTTATTTCTCTGATTCATATCACTGTAACCTTCGGGTGTGGCAGTAGCCCAGTCCATAGTGACTGGAGGGTCACTGGTTCAAGTCCATAGTACGGAGTGCGGATTGGTAGCTAGAGAGATCCCTCATCACCTCCTGGGCACTGCCAGATGCTCAGGGCACTAGCAGCCTCCTCACTTTGACATCGCTCCATATGTGCATGAATAAGTCCTGAGCGTTTGTGTATTTCAGGCCTGTCTGTACTGATTACTAACTAAATCAGAGTGTAAACTGTAATTTCCCAACTGGGGATAAACAATTATTAAATTATCACAATTAAAAACTGAAAGATTTAAAGACGGCATTTTGAAGAAGGAAAAAAATGATTGCCAGATGAAATAATGTTGCTGCGGAGTTAGAAATGTATTAGTCTATATCGACGACAATTCATTTAGGGGATTGCTTCGGTGTCGCCAGAAGTTCCGCCGGATGCCCCTGACTTCGTCCAGATGTCCGTCACCTTTGTCTTTCTTTGTGGTGGATTTCCGAGGACTATGGTTACCTGGTCCTCAGATCTCTGCAGGGTAAATCCAGACAGCTAGCTAGACTATCTGTCCAATCTGAGTTTTCTGTTGCATGACTAAAACTAAAAACAACTTTTGAACGTACACAGGTTCCACCAAAACAAGTTCTCTCCCCGAGGCTATTTTGCGGAGGAATCGTGGCTCCGTCCACCCATGACAATTGTGATTGGTTTAAAGAAACGCCAATAAACCAGAGCACGTTTTTCTCTCATCCCAGAATGCTGTATGGACTAGCCAGACCTTCTTCCGCAGCCCTGTGGAGGACTGTCTGGCAATGCGAGACTACAGCGGAGTTAGAAATGTATTCGCTCAGACGGTGAGTTGCGTGTCACCCTCAATGAACTGTGTGCTGGGTTTGTTCAGTTCCTCCTCCACATCAGCCAGTCGCCTCCAGCTGTACTTTGCTGTGACATTAAGCCTCTCAAAGTCTCAGTCTGATCATTTTTTTATAAAATGAGTCTCCAAGTTTTCCCAGCAGGGCTCGTGGACTGGACCTTTAAGAACCGGCTACACACCGCGATAATAGACACTCCTGCTGCTTCTAAAGCCACAGAATCTGACAAACGGCTGGAGCTGTGTCTTCTGGTCGATATATACTGGTGAACGGAGCTGAAGGTAAATAACCAGCCCGGTGGGAGAGACGGACCCTTAAAGCTATTGCAGGACAGATACAGAGGGCGTAAATGTATAGAGCAGCACAGGACAGCAGCGGAGAGCTAAAGCTAAGGTGTGAAAGAAATGGCCTAAT
Source organism: Percina caprodes (assembly GCA_013375575.1). Lineage (NCBI taxonomy): Eukaryota > Metazoa > Chordata > Actinopteri > Perciformes > Percidae > Percina > Percina caprodes. The sequence continues at coordinate 5,676,269 of JABXJD010000017.1, read as the reverse complement.
GGGAAATGGAGCAGATGGAAACTGTAAATGAATTAAAAGGTCAAAGGCTCAAACATCACACATATGTGATTCACAAACATCCCAGCATGTGACAGTGCTGTTTGCAACAACAACAAAACGTTACGTTGATGGTGCAGTACGTACAGTACGTATGCAGTGCAGAAACACTTTCCTATCCGATCATCTCGTCCACACATGATCTAGTTTGATTGTTGTGGGCAAAGAGAAAATGATATGACCAGTAGAGTACAGTTTAACTGGGTTTATTCTCCATGCAAGGGATTCCTGTTGGACACTTCACAGGTGTATCAAACATGATCAGGGTAGTGTATTTTTACGTTAACTGTAATCAGTGTGTGTGCAGAGAAAACAGACAACTGTAGAAGCTGAAAATGAGATCTGAGTTGCAATAGGAACACAAACTGTAGCCGTTCCAAAACTTTCACCTTTGTACTAGGGCTGCACGATGTGAGGGAAATATGCAATAACATTGTTGAATATCGCGATACAGATATAACTTGCGATAATTAAACAGATATTATGTACTCAGTTCTGTATTTCTGCTGCTTTCAGTACTTTGCTAAAATACAACAGATTGTTAAATTTAAATCAAAGGAAAGGAAATCATTTCCAAATTTCTTTTACTCAACAAATTGAATATCAAAAGACACCACTAAGAAAAAAACAGTTACAGGTGCAGTTTTCAGCTCATCTTTTCTTTTAACTAACACATGATATTTATGAGTGTCTTTCACCATATGTTGCAGCATTTTTTTATATGAATATTGCACCAGTTGATATTGCTATGATGATAAAAAAAGTGATATACTGTGCAGCCCTACTTTGTACTTTTATTTAATTTTGATTTTTATTTGCCAGTCAAAGTCTCTTGTTAGCTTCAAATATGGATGTACTGCACACTTTTCCTATTATTATTGTTATTATTATTAATAATATTAAGATTATTATTTATATACAGTATATATTATATACAGTATATATATTATATAATTTCATCTATATAATCTAATATATAATCTAATCTCATCATTTTCCATTTACTAGCTCAGGGTGTGAAATCTTGATCTTGCCATTGTCTGTAGCTTTCTTTTTTTTTTGGGGGGGGGGTCAAGGTGGAGGCTGGCCTTGACCAACTGCCACTTTGCTTCTTTGAAAGCCATGATGTCTCTCTTTCTCATGGGTGGGCCAAATTCTCTGGCCAGGCAAAGCAGAGAAAATGTAGGTAACCTTCCCCTTTATGACCTCATAAGGGTCGAAATTCCAGATCTGATCTTTCATTTTCTCAAAGGCAGAGCAGGATACCCAGGGCTCTGTTTACACCTATCACCATTTCTAGCCACTGGGGGACCATAGGCAGGCTGGGGGAACGCATACTGAAATAAAAAAACTCAAAGTGAAATTTTCATGCCATGGGACCTTTAAGTCGTGTTGGTCTTTAAAGTGTTTTATGCAGCGGCAGCTCAAGCAGAACCGGACTGAGACCAACTGAAATCGGTCTGTCCAAACATTTCCAAAGTGCTCCACACCCTCAGCTTCACTGGAATTCAGCAGACTTCAAAAGACTCTCAGATGCAATCTTCAGCTGTGAGAGCGATAAGGTTCAGCTCAGCGCCGCCCAACCACACACAGGAAGGTCAGCCCGTCACACGGGCACTCATTCTGAGGTCGTTTGTTTTTGGTACAAATGAATAAAAATGGCTTACCTGATAGGACCGCATCACAGGAGGAGAGCGAACATGGAAGAGAGAGAAAGACAGAGGAGGATGAGTCAATTTAAAGGAAACTAAAACATTAATTCCATTGTACCAAACATATATTTTAGTCCTTTTTATAATAACGTGTATATTATACATCAGACTTTCAGGAAGCAAGTACCAAAATCTTATTTATATGTTTATTTATTGAGTGACTTGAAAAAAGAAAAACATGAAAGCGAGGTGAACATGCACTTCATTAGTCTTCCATCCCCCATATTTGAAAATGCTGTCTGGTCAGATTTTCTGATTTTTTTCAAACTTGATTTTTCTTGTGATGATGACTTCTTTATGTAGTTTTCAGGAACTGTTATGTGAGCAATATTATGTAGGACGTAGTGGCAGTCGGGCCAAAGATGAGGCTCACAGTTTACAGCTTTTCCTCATAATAACAAGATGCTGAGTTATAATTATATTCAATACAAAACTATTACTTATAACAAGAAAACCCTTTCTTAAGTCATGTAAGCAGTGTGCAAACCCCGAGCAAAACATAAAGCATTTGTGATGGACAGAAATCATCAGAAATCATTAAAGCCTGTGACAGAGATTTAACATAAAGTATCTAACGAAGCAGTGATGGTTGGCTGTTCCTATCCAGGGACTCAATATGGCGGAGTCAGCATTACGTCCACTTGGCACCTTTTTTTTTGTTTTTCCTTTTACAGAGAACAAGTGGTTTCTTCTTCTTTCTTTTTTTTTTAAATCTTATCGATTCATTTAGAGAGGCTGAAGCTTGAGGGGCCACAAGGATGTTGCAGTCTTTCAGGGACAGCCTAATCATTCAGAGAGGCATGTTCGTGTCAGGAGTTAAAGGGTATCTAGTGTTTTTTTTTTTTCAACCTGGACCATATTTACCTATGTTTTTGTGTCTAAATGACTAATGGGAACAACAACAATCTTTGACATTGGGCCAGTATTAAGCAAGATTGAAACAAGCTACAATGCAAGTTAATGGGGCAATTTTCCAACTTGTATTTACCTTCACAAAAGTGCTTGTTTTGCGTAGTATCTGACAACATAATGGAAAGGATCCCTTCAGAGACTTTTAAAACCTCTTTCAGACCTTTCTGTTTAACTAGAAACTGCTCTGAAGTCACTAACACTAAACCCACCAGACTCTATTTAAAAAAGCAATAATTTTAGCGTGTATAGAGTCAACTTATTTTCACATGTAAATCTGTATACTATGTGTGTATTTCAACCAAAACTAGAGTTGTGATGGTTGGAAAAGTGGAAAGACGACCCAAAACAGCTTTTCACAGTTTTATTTTGTTTCTGTCAACTTTGAATAAAGTGTATTTTCCGATGCTAAAATTACTGTTTATTTACATGGAGTCTGGTGGGTTTAGTGAACACAATTCCGCGGATGCTTTTATGTTTAAAAAAAGGATCTTACTCTTTAACAGAAAGGTCAACCTGTTTAGAAATCCTTTCCATAATGTTGTCAGACACTTAGAATATTAATCTGAGCCTGTCAGTGGCAAAATGAGCACTTTTGTGAAGGTAAATACAAGATGGACAATTGCCCTATTAACTTACATTGCCGACTGCAGAAATCTTGCGTAATACTGGACTAATTTCAAATATTGTTGTTCCTATCAGTCACGTAGACACAAAAACATGGAAAAATAGGGTCCAGGTTGGGAAAAAAAACAATAATTACCCTTTAAGGACTGGTTGATGAAGGAAAAGGATACACACATGCAAAACCGTAGATAAAAGCAAGTATTTCTTCGCCTTTAGAAAAGTGAACTGCATGTTTGGTGGAAAGATTGAGGAGAGAAATGTGTGTAAAAACCTTAAGATGTCCTGAATAAACTGCAGCTATAAAGAAAGCGAGGATGACTCTGCTTTGCTAAGAACACAGTGACTTTCCTTTGTCGAGCAGCCAAGAAGCATTATTGTGCACTTCTGAAGTAAAGCAACAGCACTGGCACAGCCCTAAAGGAAATCTGGAAATAAGATGCATTGACTCCCAGAGTAAATGTGGGTGGATCATTTAGCAACAGAGAGGCCTGCTGAGTGGGACGAACCGCTCAGAAGATTACAATATCTGTCATAATTGGCCTGTTCTGCTTATTCATCCACAATAAGAGACTTAAAGTGGAAGCCTGTAATAAGCAGCTTCATCTCAAAATATTAACTTTGTGGTCACATAAAAGATTCTAAACCACATTATAATATCATATCTTCCTTAGTTTACCCTTGTGTGGTGTTATTTTATGTTCTTCACAGAAAATGAGCCGAGGCCAGTGAGTTTGAGTTAGAATAAATAATAAATAGCATAATTGTTCTTTTTGCAAAACACTGAAAACGGGGCCCACAGACCCAAACACCATACCAGGGTTAAGTGAAGTAAAAGCACATAAATAAACAAGGGTTTAATCCTTCAAATGGTTTGTTTAGTGGAAATCACACTATTTTTTCTGGTAATCAAGAGTAGATAAACTCATCTGGGGCCTTTATGTATCTGCATGCAGTTTAAAGCTAAGACAGTGACGTTGGCCTTTTTTTTAGCTTAGCTCATTTAGTGGATGTCAACGGGATCCATGGGAGACTTTCTTTGTAAGTGTCAGGCAGACATAGAAATGTTTCCACAAGAACACAATACTTACAGTCCTAATTAGTGCTAAAAGTACAAGGCTGTTGGGAATTTATTTGGCCATAGGGTTGCACTACAAAAGTTAATGGATCACCAAAGACATGTTTGAACCAAATATCATGGCAATGCATTCAATAGTTGTTGAGATATTTCAGCCTTGCATTCCCTATTGCCAACACTTTCTCACTCTCCCATCGCGTAAAATACGAATGCTTTGTCATGTCACTTTGGCGTTTGTTATTCATGCTAAAAGTCTCCTTTAGCGTCAGGAATCTTGTCGTCACTTTTGACTCTCTGAGTCAGAACGTACTGACCGACATGCGGCACAAGAACGTGACAGTTAGGTTTAGGAAAATATCGTAGAAGGGGTTAGAAAATGTACCGTTTCTGGGACACGTGGGACAAAAACGGGACATGAATCCCTTTCTCCTGGGTGAAAGCCCCGTGTTGTTTGACACATCCACCCCCCAACCAACCATCTTACACAGAATGTTGGCCTAATTTCATATTTCAATTTTGGTCTTTCATACTATTCGCTACCGTCACTCTTAATACTTTGTCATCTTACAGCGCCGCGGCCGAGCTGCTGCTCTGCCCGGTGCGTTCCACACAGATGCTGAATGGTGACTTTTACGTTGTATCTGATGCTGAGAGCCACTCACCAAAGAGTCTGAGTTTTATGAGTTGGGAGTGATAACAGGTTGCTACTGTATAGTAGAGCTACTGGATTCTCACAAAACCACGCGAGAATCAAGGGATCACGTACACAATAACATCTTGTAACGCTTTGAGTAAAAGTGTTTGTGTCTGAACTACCAGCGAACTGAACCAATCAGCATATGTTGAGAAACTACTGGCAGACGTGATAGACAGATGGTTCATCCAATCACCTGCTAGGTAATTCTTGAAAATGCCTGACTATTTCCAAATGGTTTCCAATGACGGCTTCTCAGATCGGTCTGTGTTAAACTATCTGGTGCGTTGGGTTCCAGTAGAGCCGCTAGCGTGGTTAAAAATGTGAAACATTCTCTGGTTGTAGCTTCTCAAATGCTTTTCTCCATTCAACATCATTGTAAATTTAATTTCTTTGGGTTTTGGACTGCTGATCAAACAAAACAAACGAATCCAAAAGTAAAGACATTCCCATCAGCTTCAAATGTAGGCTACTTTGGGTTAAGTGATAATTAGCTAATGTTAGCATGGTAACACACTAAACTGCAATAGGGAAAATGGTAAACAAACCTGCCAAATACTCGAGGACATTTAGTTGATATGCATAATTAATTAACGATTATCAATGCAATTTTACTTGTAAATACTAGTTCTACATTGATCTAAATACTTCTTCCTTTGAAGGGACTTTGTTTGTCACGGTGCCTGTGCTTTCAACCTTCACTTTACTACTTTTTTTATTTATTGCGCTCATGAAAACAGACACATTTTTATAATCCAACCATAAATCATTGCTACACTACATTACATATCCATTATCGGAAAGAATCTGGATGAAAAAACCTGTTCTTCCAGACCCTTTCTTAGATTAAACAACAGAAATACATACTGTCGGTCAGTTAACAGTCAATTTTACAGAGAAAAGAGAGAGAGAGGAGACCAATAAAAAATATAAATAAATAAATAAATAAATAAATAAAGGAGCTAAAAGCTCATCTTATCCAGGAGGATCAACATGCTCAATTTCATCAACATGCTCTCCCACATTTACAGCCACATCTATTCACACCTCTGAGCTGCCATATGTAGCCCGAACGAGCCAATACGGACAGAATCAAGGGCCAGCTGTCTTTTTACAACATCTATGTATAGAGATATTTCATTTTACTGCATCATGCCAGATTCAGTGCGAAAAACATTCAATACGAGGACAAACAACCGTGCTACTCACACTTTATAACAGATCAAATGAGCTATTAGCATCGTCTACAACAAGACTTTAGCTCTACTTGTGCCGTTAGCAGGAATAATTCATCTCCGTTGACAGCGGGAAGGAAAACCCTGGTTATTCCCCCGACAGGGCAGAGTACAGTAGATTAGAGCAGAGAGAGTCGGTGACCAGAAAAGGAGAATGTGTGTCGAGATGTTTTTAGCTGGAACACAAAAAGTGAGTCACACACACCTCAGCCTGCTGGGACAACACGTCTGCAGACACAGATACAAGGACAGAGGGATGGAAGGAGGGGCTGGAGAAGGGATAGTTTCATCTTTTAGTGGATGGACGGATCGTATGCGTTCTTGCAGCTTGGATTTAAGTATTTCCTCTCACTGCCAACCTCTACAAAATCAATTAAACTCTTTTATTCCAGGCCTACAGCATCACCATCTAATGGAAAAATAAGCATTTTTGTCTTATTGTAGATTAGAGGCTGTCATCAGACAGTGGGGCAGTGCTCTATGCCAGGACGCCACATGGGGTCCCAACATGCTGTTTTCCCTGCAGACAGATGGCCACTCTCTGTTCCTGACAGAGGACAGAGGGCCAGATCCGGTTTGTTTTCTTTCTTTACGTCTGTAATTGTTGACAGTGAAGAAGAGGAAGGGCAGCTGCTGGCTGGACTCCAACATAACAGGATTGTGCATCGTCTGCTTTAGCACTGCTAAGATCAGGACAGATTCAGAGCATCAATATGCATGTTCACGTCTTCCTCTGTCCTACTTTTTCCTCTTAGCAGCAGTTGTACTACCCATGACAGTAGCACAAGTAGCAGTAAGAGGCTCACATGGTGTGTGTTTGACTTCCTGTACATCGTTAATACGCTGTTAGAGTGGTTTTTATTATACTGTTTGTCAGCGCTAACCATCCAGAGAACCTCAGGATATGTAGGTTGTTGGTGGGCACATGTTTTTACTACCACAAAAGAGAATATCTTGTTAATGTAGGACGAAATCTCTCCACCGGCGTGCATAAAAGCTTGCTATCGTTACTAAGTAACAGTAACAGTACAAAGGTCACACAAAAAAGCTGAATAAGAAATGCAGAAAATTCATTACAAATGTTGTGGGCTGTAACTACGTTAAAAATTGATCATGATGTTGCAAAGTGATATTTGTAGAATTGGGTAGTGGTGGTAGCAGTAGTACAGCAGCAGCAGGAGTGGTGTTGGTAGAAGAATCATAGTAGTGGTAGTAAAAGAGCCTGAGTTGTCTGTTAAACAGACCGTTTCTCCATGACGTAAGAAAATGAGTCCTTATGTATGTGACTACTCACGTTTTGTAATCACCATAGTTTACTTAGACAATGTATGCCCGATGACAAACTTTCCGTCAACTTTAATATCACTTAATGTGAGAGAAGGCATCTTAAAGCCATGAAAAAGCACTCTAAATGCAATCATCGAGTCACATTTACATCACATAAATGAATCACTTAATAAAATAAAGTGCGTCCAGAGCTAAAGTATTATGGTGAGGTCACAGTGTGAGGCACATTTAAAAAATTGTTTGGCTTAAATGGACAAGTAATTACATTTCTCACTGTAATTGAGCTTTCTAAATTAACATTTCGTCCTGCTTTGTGATAGAGAACAACATGTCTATAAAACAAGCTCCTGAAGCTGCAGTAATTCTAAAATACAAGTGGAGTTGTCTGAAAGATCTTGTTTTCTCCAGAGGGGATTAGCCGACCTTTCCGACCACATAACACTAACAGCTGTTTTCAGTTAGTTTGCACACAGTATCTTAAATCATAAACAGATGTTGAGATCCAAAAGTGATTCAGTATGCATAGTCACTTTTCATGTTTTAAGTATATCCTGTATTAGTTACAAATGAATGAAACATAGGCATCTAATATAAGTCATGTGTTTGCCATATTTTCATTAAAAACAGCAGGAGTTGCTTAAAACAATCTTAACCCTTGTGTTGTCTTCTCGTCAACCATTAAAAAAGTTATCGCATTTACTGACATTTTTGTCACTTTTTCAATGTAGTGGGTCCTTTTTTTTATGTTTTTTACAAAAGTTATTTGATATTTCTAATGATGACATTTTCAGCTTATTTCGAAGGCCCATTTTTTGTGATGAAAAAACTAAAAATGGGTCAAATTTGACCTGAAAACAACATGAGGGTTAAAAAGAAACGATATCTTGAGTTCAGACATAAGAAAGTATCATCATAATAAAAATAGATACTGCAAAATTCAGTTGGAAAATAACTATTATCTATGCATTGAGTAAATAGCAGGGGATCTAATATTGATCCTTGTGGGACACCTTTATCAACCACCTGAGGTCAATTTGAACTTTTAGTTTTTTAACAAGGTTTTCAACATGAGTTTTCCAACCAAATATCCAACCAAAGTATACTTAAGTACTTATAATGCTGCTCTGCTTAAGATTTCCATTAAAAGGATGGAACATCAAGGATCTGTACTCTGATGAAATGCACACATTTTGTCTTTTGGAGTTTAGAACACGCTTTAGTGGTAAAGTCGATAGCATATAACATTGTACCGTCAGCATTGCAATGTTCAGTTGTAAAATGAATATTATTTATGTAGCTTATAGGGTATTTATCAGGGAGCCTAATATAGACATTGTCATAAATAAATTGTGGATAGGTTTACCATTTAAATTCACTTTTGCATCATTGCTGAAAGTGTCAATTTATAAACTGACATGACAATCAATCAATATTTCTTTCTGTCACCTGGTTGCATGCACATTCTCAATTGTTTGTAAGTTGAAAGCTCTTCTACAGTGAATTTATTGTGGCAAGATTATTTAATATTTGTGCAAAACGGCAGTTCTTCCCTTGCCATTTCTTTGGGACTAAAACCAAAACTTGTTCAACGTTGTTCTACAGCCAATATTTTTAGCCTTCTGGAAATGTTCTGGAATCTGGCGTCACAAGATCTACCTTTGTCCAGGTATCCACAAGAATAGAAACGGGTTTAGGATGGATTTGGATTTTAACAGAGCTATTAATAGCTGTCTGTGAACATAGCTGGAATTTTAGCCCAATAAAAACTCAAGTGAATTGTAAAGGCTGCATATTTCTTGTGTTTGTAAGTCTGTCTGGAGGCTGAAAATAGTTTCCCTCCCATACACTCTTTTCTTCTTCTCCTCTTGTACAGTTCTCATATCTTTAATATCCTGAATGTGTTTTTAGCTGAACAAATGTGACTTAACTGACCTGGTATGCTACTGTAGAGTGATTACACTTTATTGCACCAAATTTTGTTCATGAGATAAAAGCCAGTTTGAAAAGATATGTTTCTGGATGCTATTTAAACATAAACACAGAGTGGATGGTGCGGAATGTGAACAGTACTTTAGTCCACTGTTTAGTTGCCATGAGAGCAAATGAATGGTTACCTTTGGTTAACAATCCTAAAAACTGCAAAAGGAGGTTTTTCTGTCAACCAAAGTGTGCCTACTTGTAAGTATGAGCTTAGTAGGTCAGGCATATACCTCAGAGCAAATCCATGTAATGCTTTATAAGAGATTAATAGAATTTTGAACTATATTCTGAAAGCAATGGGAAGCAAATGAAGGGATACTAAATTGGGGTAATGTGTTCTTGTAGTTCCAGTTAAAAGCCTCGCAGCTCCTTTTGGACCAATTGAAGTTGATTTAGTGTTTTTTTACTAAGTGCTAAAGAGAGGTAAAATAATCAAGATGGGATGAAATTAAGACATGGACTCCCTCCATGTTAGCTGGCAGACAGAAATGATGAGATAACACTGAATAACTCTTTGCACTTGGTTGTCAAAGTTCAGGTTTAAATAAAGATGTTCCCTGGAAAAACATACAGGACAACATGTGCTGTGTGTACATGGGGGGGTGATTCGCTATTATAATATGTGTGTTGCTGCCACGCTTGAAAAGCTTTTTGAATGAATCAGTGTGACACATTTATGACTAAAAGGCTGTAAATCGGAGTGACTGAGTTGAGCGTAAAATCTATCCATCCATCTCAAACACATTACACCATCAACTCTAATGTTGCCAATGTGTTTTATACAAAACATATATGGACGTTTACACTATGTTGTATGTGTGCCATAGCTGAGCAGACTGACTGTTTGCTTACACAAACAGACAGAGGAAAAGGAACAGAAAATAAATGACTAACAAAAGAAACCAAAAACAGCCCAAACTAAAGTCTCCAACAGCTGGCGGAGCGTGACAACACCGAGCTCTCCTGCCGCCTTATCGCTCTGCTGCAGACCTTAGAGACCTCCGCGATCTGCTGCTCACTGCTGCAGAAACTCTCCAGCATGTGCTCATCATCTTCTCAGTGTGGCTATAGTGATACTGTAAGCGTCAGCGAACAGAGAAGTAGGCCAGGAGAAACCGTGCAGTCTCTATACCGAGGCTGTTTCACACACATTACACCTTAAAAAAGGTAAATCGGATTTGGATCTATTGTGGCGAAAAAAAGAGCTGAGCCAGAACGCAAAGCTTTCATACCCTCACCTATGGTCATGAAGGCTGGGTCATGACCGAAAGAACGAGATCCAGGGTACAAGCAGATAAAATGGGTTTCCTCAGGAGGGGGGCTGGCGTCTCCCTTAGAGATCGGGTGAGAAGCTCAGTCATCTGAGAGGAGCTTGGAGAAGAGCCTGCTGCTCCTTTGCGTCGAAAGGAGCCAGTTGAGGTGGTTCGGGTGCCTCCCTAGGGAGGTGTTCCAGGCACGTCCAGCTGGGAGGAGGCCTCGGAGAAGACCCAGGACTAGGTGGAGGGATTATGTCTACAACCTGGCCTGGGAACGCCTCGGGATCCCCCAGTTGGAGCTGGTTGATGGGAAGTTGGGGGTCCCCTGCTGGATCTGCTGCCCCCGTGACCCGATACTGGATAAGCGGATGAAGATGGATGGATTCAGATCCTTATTCAGATTCATAGAGGATAAGTCTTCTGATATTACAACACATTCTCATACCCAGCGCGTCAAAAAGCGGCGCTTGGTCAGGGGCCTTTGCCGTTTGTTACAGACGCAAAAAGTCTCTTTTAGCGTCTAGCTCTTCGCTGTTATATTTAGACATGCTTGGTGTCACTTTTTGTTGCCCTGGTTCGGAGATTATGTGTTTGGTACATGTGGTACAAGAACCAGACAGTTACAGGGCGTTCCATTTGAAGTCGGAAGTTGGAAACGGCCCCTGACCTCGGATTTCCAAGCTCGGAACTCAGACAGCTCGGTGCATCAACAGTTGTGAAAGCTGTAGTAACACACAGTTTATTAGCACTTCTGTCTTATTTGTGTCTCACTAAATCAGCCGTATACACAGTCCTGTTCAACTTCTTTCTGTGCACATGTTGTTAAGTTGTTTGTATGCACAAAAAACAGCCTAATGCGTTAATCGCCAACAATGGCTAACCAAAATCTAAATTTATTTAATTTTTACTTAATTGACCTTAATTGATCTTAATTGAAATACACGCATGCTCAGGTCATATACATGCATTAATGGATAGAGAGTGAATGGGCTGTGACTGTTGAGCGGGGTTTGGTGCCTTGCTCAAGAGCACCTTGGCAGGGCCCAGGAGACAAACTGGCATCTCTCCAGCTACCAATCTACACTCCGTACGGGGGACTTGAACTGGCGACCCTCCGCCTCCCAACCCAACTCCCTACGGACATAGCTACTTCTTCTCACTGTTTTTCTACAACTGTGTTTATGTGTGCGTCTCAACACAAAGCAGCTGTACAAAGAATTTGCCAAAATAAAAGACAGACTTAAATGAACCAAACTTGGAATTTGATGCGCAGAATAAGTAAATAACAGGCCTGATAAGGAACTGTTGCAACACTCGAGTCCAACATGCTCTCTGCTGCTGAAACTGAATTTCTGTTACGTCAACAGAAAGGCTTCTGTTCAAGAGTAAAGTGGAACACTTAACCTCTATAGTCTCTCTATTTGTTTACCTCTCTCTACCTCCAGCCCTCTGCGATCGATCACTTTCAGTGAACAGTTTGAACGTTATTAATCCCTGAGGGGAGTGGGGGCATTACAGAATCAAATAAAAGGATGAAGATAAAACTACACTGGAGGGCAGCCGGAAGACACATTAGGGCTGAGACAATGTGTAGTATTGAGAGTTTTCTTCTTTAACAAAAATAGAAGTTAAATGATACACATCCTAGAGACAATATATCATGAGAAATGTCTTAAAACTAAAGGTTTTCTCAGAAGAATACACGTCAGTCTGGCATTTATTTCATTTGTATAGATTTTTTTTGCATTTTCTGCTTTCAGTCTGTTTCTCTGGAAATGACATTGGTAAAAAAAAAATAAAAAAAAATAATTGATTCTAGGAAAAAGAATCACAAAAATCATTATACATAAGTGTATTGTTTTTTTTCCCCTCAACCCCTATGATACAGTGTTGGTCCTTGAAACAGAATTAGCTGAAGTGCCCCTGTGCCGGCTTAGTCATTCATTTCCGTGATTGTCAGGCGCCTTTGGAAATTCTGGTGGACGTTACTTAATTTGGCTGGATGTCAAATACCTTCTGCTTTCTTTGAGTTGGTGTGGTGGATTTCTGAGGACTCTGGTTACCTGGTCCTCAGATCTCTGCAGGGTGAATCCAGACAGCTAGCTAGACTATCTGTCCAATCTGAGTTTTCTGTTGCACGACTACAACAATTGTTGAACGTACACATGTTCCACCAAAACAAGTTCCTTCCCGAGGCTATTTTGCAGAGGCGCTGCCATTAAGTCCGGCACTTAGCACCGCCCAAGACGATTGTGATTGGTTGAAAAAGAAATGCCAATAAACCAGAGCACGTTTCTCTCCCGTCCTGGATTGCTGTATGGACTAGCCAGACTACAGCCCACGGTTTTACCCTGCTGAGTCAGAGCTGTCTCAATACTGCCGACGTTATCTCACATATAAAACATGGGGATTACTTCTGCTGACTGGGAGCAAAATGTCAATTTATAAAAGTAATGAGCCGCCAGCCGAGCGAGATTAACAGACATCTTCAAATCAGCTGCTTTAGCAGAGAGCTCCTGACTGCTAATCCCTCCAATCTGTGATTCCACTATGATAATTAGATTAATGGAGCGTCGCTCTACGCCTTCAAGCTGCCCACAACAAACCCACTGACAGGGAAACACAACCTCAGCTGGAGTCCCACCGTCCTCACAGTAAGTACTGCACCTACATACAATTTTCAGGTATAAGTATTTCCATTTTATGCTACTTTATACTCCTACTCCACTACAATTATCTGACAGTTTTACAGATTTTACACAAAAAAACATGTTTTTTATAAAATATGTCAATAGTTCATGCCTCCTGAACACCTGATGGACATTAACCCGCTTATACCATGGTGACTTGCCAAATAACATTTTTAAAGACCATTCAATCATACTTTGATGTGTTTTACAATCAAAATCTTAAGTTTTTTTTCAAACAATACTGTAACTTTGCTTCCATGGTTACGCCTGACAGCTTTACAGATTTTACATGCAATTTTTAGTAGGTACTAAGTAAAACTCGTCAAAATTGTCAAACTTTAATGTACCAAAAGTAAAAGTACTGGCCCATAATATATATTATTGATTATAATTATTAATGCATTAATGTGTCCCTCACTTTATTGTTGCAGATGGTAAAGATGGAGCTAATAGATGAATCAATAACATCACATCAATCACGTCATTTGTTAGTTGATAATATTTTGTTTTAATAATCTGGAAAGTAACTAGGGTCGGCCATCGTATGGATTTTGAATAATTCTGATTCCAATGCTGATTCTTCATTTCTTCGAGCCGATTCTTTGAGGGGTGGAGTTGAAACGCGTCACATGCTTATTTGGATTCAATGGTGGTTTGCAGTTTAACGGGGCTTTTTCAATGTAAAATAAAGCCACACTAGAGCGCCGCTTACTGGTCTCCGTGGCTGCAACACTACAAACGCCTCACCGTTACGGAAATCCAAAACTTGCACATTTTAAATTTGCAAATGATGATTGGATTTAAAACCAAATCCTCTTATATCTTATAATTTTTGGAACGATTCCAAGTAGGACTCATTCACGATGCCCAATTCTAAAAGTGAAGTCAGACAACTATAGTGGAGTACAAAGTACAATATTTCCCTCTGAAATGTAGTGAAGTTTAAAGTAACATTAAATGGAAAGATGGAAAGTACAAATACCTCAAAATTGTACTTAAGTACAGTACAAGTAAATTAAATTATGTAACACTATTAAATTATTCAAATTCATTTCCACTATGAAAATTAAAATGCTGCATACAAGTTAATACATTAGTAATGATATACAATATGAGAAAAACACTCTGGTTGGGACCATTTTGCAGTATATTCTGCAAATACTAGTTCTTTTACTGACTCAATGCAGGACTTTTACTTGCGGTGGAGTATTTTTACTGTAATACTGTAATGCTACGTTGACCTAAAAGTGAAAGATCTCAATAATTCCCCTCCACCATAGCAGATTTCACACATTTTCCATGTAAACATCACAGCTCTGTGTGTGCAGCTCGGGACTCTGAAGAACATAAAGGGAGGGTGTGAACATAACACAACGTCATTCGGCAACACATTGCGTGGGCCAATCGTATGCATGTAACCGCACATTTCTAGTACATTACTGTATGATGAGCCTGGATGGTTTTTTATCTTCTCACCTGGTGTGTACCTGTTGGAACAAATACACACAAACACAGCCCCGTGTGTATAACAGAGCTATTTTCATTCTCTCTTTCCTTTCTTTCTTTCTTTGTACAGTCAACCTCACACCTTTCACACTTACAAATTTACATTTTGTTCTGCAGCTTTGAACATTACACATTGGCAACTATACCATCTATTCTCTAATGTTTCTTGCTTCTTCAAGATACATCTTCAAAGGCTTTTTTAAAATCTTAAAAGGCATAATGATTTGTGAAACGGTAAATAAAGTTTTAGGCCTGTTTTGTGAATCTATTTTCTCGCTGCTGCTGTCAGTAGCTTTCTCACTCTGTCTCACAAACAGACTTTTATAACCTGGCTTAGCACCTTTGGCTCTCTGTGGGAGTCTGACAGAAATAGGGTGAGGTGTGGCAGCCTGATTATTTGTTTACCTCCTGTCTGACTCTGTCACACCGGACCTGTTTAGTGGGAGATTTATCGGATCTCTGCCTGTTAACAGCCTTAGATGGCTTCTTATGTCTGGGGGAGAAAGACGTCAATCCAACTCGCGTGGCACCAAATTAAGATGGCAAGGGTGTAGGTTTTGTTTCAACATTGAAGGGCGATAAATTAAGCAGGGGACCTGGGAGTAGGGCTGGGCAATATATCGATATTATGTCGATATCGTGATCTGAGACTAGATATCATCTTTGATTTTGGATAATATCGTGCTTTTTGCGTGATCACTGACGACATAGCGATGGAGCCAGAACCGGCACAACAGAGCCAGGGCAGAAATGCGTTTCTATCTTGGAAATTCAAACAGCATTTCACATTCAAGAAAGAACGGAGAGAACAAAATATAACTGTGCAGTGAAATCTCTGCTTGCCAGCAACCAACCGTCCAAATTACTCCGCCTCCAACCTGAAGCATCTTAAAGTAAGTTATTACTCATAAGTTAGGGTAGTCGTCTCCTGTAGTTGTACTGGTCACCTTGCTATTTTATAGTTGTATCAGGTAGCTACCTAATTAGTTGACGTGCGACTTTACATTCTCCTATGTGCCGATTGTGTAGCTCCGTTTGACATGCTAGCTAACGTTAGCTCGTGGTAGCAAGACTGCGGTTAGATTTTTGTAGTAGGCTATGCAGTTTGGGACTACAAATACAAAAATCTATCTGCTTATTCATGTACACTTTCAGCCATTTCTAACAGAACACACCAGAATAGGCATGATTACTAAGCAGTATTTGATGGCCGCATTCCTACACTTATAAAATGCAATTCAATGTGGAAGTAATCCAAGTATTCAGAATACGTTACTCAGATTGAGTAACGTAACAGAATACATTACAAATTACCATTTTTGAGCATGTAGTCTGTATTCTGTAACAGAATATTGACCGCGGAGGACGGCCAGTGCGAGGCCGCTGCATCGCTCTTGGGTTGGGTCCAGACTAGGTTGGCGTCCTTTCATGATCAAAAATAAATAAATAAAAAGACATAAAGCGACACAAATAATGTGCTGTGATGTAAGAGCATGGCCACGATGGGTGACGTTAGTGATAGGAGGACATATACTGTATCTGCATATCTGAAGGACTGTGAAGGAAAACGATGCCGCTCAAATAGGAAGTTATCCTGAAAGGAAAAACCTCTGTAGTCTGGGCCTCAAAATCATCTCCCGACATATTGTATGTTAGACTCTCTGCCAAGTAATACAGCTTCTTCATCAACGGGATTGCTGACAAAATGAAATGCCATGTTCGTAAAAACAACATTTTATGGTTTACCTAACAGTTAATAAACCAACACTGTTTCTTTATTCATGCAGATAACAAAACTCTGCTAAAATGCACCTGATACAGACTGAATGAATGAATGAATGAATAAATAAATGAATGAAAGAAAGCTGAGACTGACAGAAACTTAGTGTTTCTTGAAGATAACCCGCTCCCGACCAGGTTAGGTTCACAGGCTCAGTTACCATAGTAACTGATTCTGAGGTCTCTCTCTCTCGCTCTCTCTCTGAAAAATCTGGGTTTACTAAACCTACTTTCTGAAAACGGGCATCACATAGTACTAATCCCGTGCGAAGAGGCCTTTTGTTTAACTAATATAATTAACTAATCCGCTACCCCAACGAGGCTAATCCGTACCGATTTATGGGAGCGTTTTTCAAGGGAAGTGAAAAGTCACGTAATTGCAGGGTTTATGGGTAGAGAGTGCCTGATTGACTCAGATGCTTCATCCCCATCTAGAGGCAATTAGAGGAACTGTATGTCAAGGCATTTTTTTGGCTTCTACGTCCAGCCACAGTGGTTCCATCCGAATGTGAACCAATACAAGACTCCATCCAAAGAAAAACGAACGTTACGTATGACCACATCCTGTCTTTGTCTCTGGCTTCCTCTATAACCGTCTCCTTCTCGCTCTTGATCCCTCTAGACCTCTGCTAGGAAGTGAAGAAAATTAGAAACAAGAGACTAAAACAGAAGAAAAGACAGACACAGAAGAACCCCCTGTTCTTTTCTGTCCCACCACATCCATTTTAAATTACAGGTACAGTCCTGTAGGGTTATTTTTAGCCTACACTGAATATCTATAGCCTCCTTTCTGAAGCATCTGTCACAGATGCTGCTGCTGATCCTTCACCTTTTCTATTATTTACACCCACATTTAAATTTAACCCACATTTCACTGATGCGCTGATCCAGAGTATTTTACCAGTGCAAAAGCAAAATAAGCTTAAATTTGTATTTTCGATGAAGAGCAAGCATTCAAATGGGTTGAGCAGGGAACAGAGCTGCAGTAAACCGGCTCTATTGAGTGCTTATGTGGGAGGGAAGAGGTGTCGGAGCAGACAAATTACAGCTCAAGCAAGAGGTTATTTTTTTTTACTTCAAGATAGGAGGTTTTTACAGCAAGTAAATCAGGGAGATGTATCCAGGGGAGAAAAGGTAAGATGATCTGTGAAAAGATGAGTGTTCAGAGGTAATTTAAACATAAGAGAAAGGTTAGAAAACTACAACCATCATGACAAAAATAGGATTTCTGGAAAATACAAAATTTGGATGTTTACCTCCTCTATACAAATTCCACACCCAGACCAACTGGTGATACTGGTTAGTGTGTTCTCCTTCTACACCAAGGGGGTCAAACTCAATTTCACTGAGAGCCACACTGGAAAATGAGAATCACATCGTAGGCCAGTTCATTGTTATTGACATGCTTAAAAAAAAAACTGTATTATTGCATGTCTCAAATCATAAGAAAGCTGGTCGGTTGCAGCAGAAAATGTTTCAGCAAAGTAAACCATAACCGTCAGATTCTAAAGATCAGATTTTTTGCATTCAGATATCCTCCCAGTGATAACAGAATTGAGCGAGCACTAAACAAAATTGAGTGAAATCAATATACAAGCCAAGATATGAGAGTAAACACATGGGCAGATTTATTAAAACAAAACACGATTGTGATGCTTGATTTTGAGAAATTTCTCACTACAAAATGCATGAAGCATGTGAGTGGAGATAAAAAGCTTTTTCTTTCTGTAAATTTTGCATTTAAAAGTTGACTTTTAGAATACGGGAGTATCCAAAACATATGTGTAGGGCTGTCCTCGACTAAAGAAATTCTTAGTTGACTAATCGATTCAACATACTTCAATCAATTAGTTGATTTTATCGACAGAGCTGTGCACTTTGAGAGGTGGTTAAGACTAGAAAAGCACAATATAAATGTAATTAATGAACCATTTGTAAAACTGAGTTTCTACACAATTAATCCTGCAAAAGCACCATTTTAAATCTTGTGTTCACCAGAAATGTGCTCATAAGTTTCTAGGAAATGAGTAATTAAGCATGAATAAGCATAAAAAATGACTAAGAACTAAAGAAATCTTAGTCGACTAATACCAAAACCACAGATTAGTCGACTAATTGACTAAGAGGGGACGGCCCTACATATGTGACATCAGCCAGAAGACAACATGTGCAATCAGAGTTGTATCGCGCTCAAAGCTTCGCTACATCATGAACAAAACACTGCACCACTAGCCTAGAAATCTAGATGCACCCTGCTAGCAACTCTCCGTTGGTTTGCGAGCTGGAAAAACCAACTTCTGGTCTGGCCAATCACATCTTGTTTAGAGTCGGTGGGCGGGCTTAACATAACGATCGCAGAGTTGCTACAGTTCCACGTGAATTCCCAGCAACTTGAAAACGAAGATGGCGGCTGCTGCTGGCAAACAGCGGTCTTTCAAATCGGCTTTGTCCGCGACTCTGGAAGACTTGAGTTAAGCTTTTCTTTGAGAAAAGAACTAAGAACGGCGCTGAAGTCATTCTTAAAAAATGAAGAAGTGTTTGGAGTTTGGCCGACGGCAGGAGTCGAATCTATCACCCAGCGTTGCTCTGGTCGGTTGTAGCGCTATCCTATTGCGTGCAGAGGGAATTTGAAAGACAACCGTTTCTCCCGCCCCTCAGATTGAGCCCCGCCAATGGTGAGTACCCAGACCCAACATCTTGATGTGGGTCTGTCTTGTCAAGCTACTGCACCACAGCTATTAAACTGATCCAACTCTGATCCAAAATCGGAAAGTGAATTGATCCAAATCTACAAATACCTGCACTCCAGCAATGGCTGCACAGCTATGGTTGTTTCTCAGGGCAATGCCTGACGTTGTTATGGAAACTACAGTATGGAGAGGAAAAGTCCCCCCCCCTTCCGGTCGGCCATCATGGGAGCTTATTTTGGAAATATATGAGCAGTAGTGAACAGGGAGATACAAAAAATGTTTTGATCCCATCTGAATTTAGCGGTGGATTACACATATGATGTTCGTCACTTTAAAAGATAATTTAGCAAGTTAAGAAAGTCTGTTTGTTGGGCGCCCAGATAGCTCAGTTGGCGCCCATATAAAGAGATTTACTCCTCGACACAGTGGGCCAGGGTTCAAGTCCGACCTGCGGCCCTATGCTGCATGTCATTCCCCTTTTCCTTTCAATTAAAGGCCTAAAATGCCCCCCCAAAAAGAAAAGAAAGTCTGTTTGTCATGTAATTGTAAAAGCATAAGATTGTGAAAATAGGGCATTAGAAAGACTACACACTTCAAAGTTGCATGGATGACGTCTCTCTAAAGCTACGTTGTCCTTTTGTCTCGTACCAGATGTAACGTTAGTCACATGAGCTGAGGATCTTGCTCATCCTTTCACTTCTCGGCTGATAAAACATCGCTGGATAAAACACGTTGTGTAAGATAACGTTGCATGTGCTGTGGAACAGCGCTAAGCCAGCGAGAAAGCTAGGTGACGTAAATTGGGGGACGAGAAATGAAGTTCACTCAAAAATAAGTGGTGCAAGACAAACCAAGACTTTCTCGACTTGAACAATTATCTTTTAAATTGACGAGCATCATATGTGTAATTCATGACTTACTTTAAATGAGATCAAAAGATAATGAGTCTCACCGTTCACTACGGTACATATTTTTTCGAAAAAAGGTCCCATGAGGTCCACCAGAAGGGAGACTTTGCCTCTATCTGCACACATCTTTTTATTTTTTTACAATTAAACTTCCAGCTTCCAGTGTATTATTATTAGTGTGTACAGGGGAGTTTGTATGAGAGTACTTACAAATATTTCTCCAACTGACCAGCAGAAACTTGGATTTCCTATCATTTTATTAAAGGGATCGGTCATCCTTCTGTGTTTGATAAAGCCTCAAATACTTTCCGTCCTCAGCAGGACATGGTATCAAATGTTAGAGTCAATACTTGCAGCCTATTTTAGTCTCCTCTCTCTCTGATATCAACCCCAGAATCTGCAACGTCCTAAAAACCCATCAAGGATGTTCTTGTTTTGCAGCTAACAGACTCTTCTTACATCTGAAAAATACATGGCCAATGACCCATTTAAATGTTTCATTGTGAAATAAAAGTATTTTACATTAATGTTCAACAAAACAACTCTTGACACTGAAGTCAAAAGCATGCCATTGATGACATCTAACTCATTTTATATGGAAAAGCTTTTGGTTTGAAAATATGGCCATAATCGGGTTGTTACTCTGATAACAGTCCGCTCCTGCATAGATGTGCAAAATGTGGAAATGGCCTTTATAATGCTGCAGATATCTGCTCATGCAGTGTGTGTGTGTGTGTGTGTGTGTGTGAGAATCAGGCACAAACTGTCCCAGAGTGCAGAGTAAGCTTCATATTTTTACATAATAGCATTTTCCTACGTCGCACTCCAGCTCCATGCTGTGCCAAAAAACAAAACATAATCCCTTTCGGTGGAGGGGGAGCTTGTGTGCCAACACGCCGAGGAGATGAAAACCACCTTAAATGACAGAGAGGGAGAAAGGCAAAGCAACAAAACACACATTTTTTAATAACTTTTTAACACTGTAATGAACAGGTAGGAGCCTCCTGCTTTGAAACTGAAACAGTTCTGTTATTTATGTCCTTCCCTCTAAATCCTTCCTGTCAACTCAGTATTTTACTGTTGTGAGGCTACAGCACTGGTATGTATATATATTTACTCAAGTGCTGTACTTATATACAAATGTTGAGGTACTTGTACTACACTTGAGTCTTTTCTTTTCATGCCACTTTCTACTTCTACTCCGCTACATTTCAAAAAGAAATATAGTACTTTTTCCTCCACTACATTTATCTGACAACTTTATTTACTAGTTACTATACAAATTAAGATTTTTTTCCTCAAAATGCATGTTTATAAAATGCAATATTTTATTATAAATGGAACTACTCAACAATATAACGGCCTACAAGCCCAGCTTGTAAGCAGTTTAACGCTTTATAAAATGTGAATATTTTTCCGTATTTAGTACTTTTAATACTTTAAGTACATGTTCCTGATGATACATACATACATACATACATACATACATACATACATACATACATACATACATACTTTTACTTGAGTAACATTTTTAAATTTTACTTGTAATATTGTAGTATTTTTACAGTGTGGTATTACTGCTTTTACTTAAGTAAAGGATCTGAATACTTCTTCCACCACTGGCCTACAGGAAGAGTTCCAGACCTCAGAGGCACTTGTTTTACTTGTACTGTCAATTATTGTATAAGTTGTAATAACTTTAGTCTGCTGCATGTTAAATATTGACGTTAAAGGAGAATAAAGAAATATGTGAGTACAAACCCCTAAATTTGACCGCAGTATTTCTGGTTAAGACCTTTTTGCTTCCAACGTGTTCAGGTATGTAAGGAGAGAAAGGACTAAACAGTATATTACTGTAAAAAAAGTCACCCAACAGAGCTACACATGAGGTGATAAAGTGCCGTGGATGTAATTTGAGACCCGACAAGACATAATGAGGAAAATGTAGAGGATATACCAAGATGTAAAGCTGGTCAATATATCGATGTTAAATTAATATCGTGATATGAGACTAGATGTTGTCTTAGATTTTGGATATAATATCATAATATGGCATAAGGCTGCATTTCAGTAAAGTGATGTCATTTTCTGAACTTACCAGACTGTTGTAGTTGTTCTATTATTTGCCTTTAGCCCCTTTAGTCATTATATCCACATTACTGATGATTATTTATCAAAAATCTCATTGTGTAAATATTTTGTGAAAGCACCGATAGTCAACACTACAATATCGTTGCAGTATCAATATCGTGATATGATATTTCTGCATATTGCCCAGCCCTACCAAGATGTCCACGACAGAGCGATGGAATATCTTCTGAACAGATTGAAAGACGGATTCAAAGCTCCGAGTCAGAGTCCCGGCTGTAACATACCCATCTGTTTTAAGTTGTGAAACTGAGACCTGTTGGACATTTGGTGCACGCGTCACTCGTCATCGCTGCTGCAGCGGAGGAAGTGACACGTTGACAGCTGAGCGAGCCACTGACCAGAAGATTCAGAGCAGGGACTTTTAGCTCGCTCTGAATACAGAAAGAAGACGTCTGAGTGAGAGTTCACAACTGCGGCGTGAAGATTCTTAATTCATACTTTATAGTCGTTTAAATTTATAATAACAACATGACATGATGGGGGCGGTTGCCTGCCAATTGGAAGGTTGGTGGTTCAATCCCTGGCCCTGCAGTCCCATGTCGAAGTGTCCTTGGGCAAGACACTAAACCCCAAGTTGCCCCCGATGCTGTGCATCGGAGTGTGAGTGTGTGTGCATGTTTATCTGATGAGCAGGTGGCACCTTGTACGGCAGCCTCGGCCACAGTGTATGAATGTGTGTGAATGGTGAGTGTATCCTGTATGATGTAAAAGCGCTTTGAGTAGTCGTTAAGACTAGAAAAGCGCTATATAAATACAACACATTTACTTCCTCTCCTGTAAATTATGGGGATAAACTTCATGTAGGACTTTCCATTTTGTCGCTAATAAACAACAAATCACATGAACTTAATGCTGACCATTTCTGAAACCGACCTTAGGATTGATTTCCCAAAATGCAATCTGTTTAACGTAACGCCAGAACACTACGACAATCAACTCGCATGAGATATTGCAGGTAAGCTTGCAAGGCTTTTGTCTTTTGGGTTTCATTTCAATTTGTGTTTAAATAATATTAATTTGAAAGAAAAAAAGAGTTTTTATAGAAACATAACGCTGTGACATTTCATCTGACCGTTGCCAAGACATTTCACTCAAAACCACAAATATCAAGCTGATGGTGGCATTAGAGGAAAGGTCAGGGGATCCCCAAAGTCTCTAGGGTTTATCTTCTGGGGCAACCCGTTCTCACTCCCAACTTGTAAAATACTGACGCTTGGTCAGTGACTCTCGGCGTCAGGATACCAACGCCAAAATCATCCTTTAGCGTCTGTGTGCAGAGCAGCAGCTCAACAGTAGTATTAAGAGCGACAGCGGGTAGTATGAAAAACCAAAATATCTGTGTAAGGAGTCAGGTTGGGCGGTGGATTGGTAAAAAAAAAAACACAGGACTTTCACAATAGACAGTTAAAGAAATGGACCAACAGATCCCGTTGCCTCCAACTGAGCTTGAAGACGTAGATGTGACGTTAGCAACCTGTCTGAAAGTTGTAAGTCTTCTGGTAGCTGTGCAAGAGAAATCTCAATCATTCAATCAGCAGAGACGGAGAGGTATATGTTAGGTGATAACATAGGAGAGGAGAGATAACAGGAGATAATATTGCTAACTAAAACCTAGTAATTAAACATAAATAGTTGATGTAAGTCCAAACTGTCTACGAGCTTCTGCTGTACTATACGGCAATTCCTCTACTATGCAACAGTAAGTCGCGTGTTTATGACACAATCGTTAGCCTATTTTTACAAAAAAAACGTTTGCTATGGAGCCATAACGTGAGCTACAAGGTAACGGAGCCTTTTATACATTGTCGTGTTTCTTTAGAAATAAACAATGGACAATTAGAGTCTTTAAAACCTTCAGATGTAAAGTTATTCGCTGTCAAAGTGGCGCCAAAATGAATGGCGGTTAATGGAATGCTAACGGCGGTGGCTTATTAGCATCAAAATGGCACCATAGGAGCTACGTTTAGAGAGGAGAGGCTTACCCCCTTGACTTTCACCCAGGAGACCGGGTGTCAGTTGAACGTACATTACCCGTGATCTTTCCCTAAACCTAACAACCCCATTCTTGTGCCGCATGTCAGTTAAACAACAAACCCAGAGCGTCAAAAAGTGATGCCAAGAGTACCGACTAAGCGCATCGAAATATGACGCGAAACGAGAGATTTTACGTCAATAACAAACCTGACCCAGAGTTGCAGAAAAAGAAGAAGTCTGACCTTAAGTTCCAAGAAAACACTGGATCCTACACTTCCCATGATGCAACCGGATAGTGTCTCACATTGGACCGTATGCAATATACACTGTAAAACTGCACGGCTGTACCAGTTAGCTTAGCTTAGCCTAAATCCTTTCAGCTTACACACAGTGTTTGTCTCTGATGTTAGCACACAGCACAGTGTTTTGTAGCTGTGTAATGTTGTCAGGCGTAAGATGAGAGAGGCAGCAGCGTTAGCTGTACCCCGCCAGCACCCAGATGCTCTGAGAAGGATGTGTGAAGCGCAAAAGTAGGAAGGAGGATGAAGGAAATACAAGGCGGTAAGTTTTGGTTCTTCCGAGTAAATCAAAAAGCCTGTGAACGCCACAAAAATAATACAAAACTGTAAGCAGAACTACAATGAAAGATTAATAGTAGATAAAATATTAAAAGCAAGGGGATAACAGTAATTTATGTACAGAGAGCTGTAGATCTTTCTCCTCTGGCTTGGACAGGCCATCTGGAACAAAGCTGTGTACATTAGGCTGCTACCACGCTCAAATAGCTGCGAGGCATCGAGCGTCAGGGGCGAGAAAACCACCGACTGTGAGGAGCTGTAGGCAGAAGATATCTTCCTCTGCATAGGAAGGAATATGCAGGAAGAGGAAACATGAGCAAGGTTTCCACCCAGCTGTTTGTACTGTGTTTGTTGTGATGTGAAATGCACATTAATTGAACTGCTGTAGCAGAAACACTGACTGGAAATCAATATAGTTTTTGCCAAAACATGTTCATGCTATTTTGAAGCAGGATAACATTTTGCTTCTTGAAGATATAATAGCATAAATCATGGCTAGATACTAGCTTCGGTTGGGTGCATTAACATCTTTGACTGGTGTTTATGAAAACTGACATATGGTCTCAGGGCCTTCAGACTGGAGGGCCTTCACATTGCAGCCCACTCTGCAGCCCTGTCAGCTGCATTACATCTGCCATCATTAGAACAGCAAATGTACACCTACAGCACTTCTCAGAAGGATTTAGCCTTCTTCTGTGGGCGAGACGGAAAACTGTAAACCATAAACAATGAGATCTGGACTGGACAAAACCAACCAATATTTCTCAAGCAGAGTATAAGAGGGGGGAAACCTTTAAAACACACTCTAAAACCATATAGCTGAATAACTTTATTTTAACTATCAAATCTGCATTTCTTAGCCACTTCGAGGCAGCAGGAACAAGCTGCCAATACTACATAGACATAATATTACATAATTAAGTTGATTCAAGTTATTTAAAGAGCTGCTGATTTATGCATCCAGCAGACATGGAGAAACATCAGCATTCATTTGGAGTTGTGTTTCTGGTCAATAGAAGAATATAAGTCTAGTATCCACTCGCTTTAAACTCTGATTTGGTCGCCACCAGGGAACTATCTGGCTCTTTGGCTGCTAGATATTCCACTATATTCACCAGCTAGTTAATAACTTTGACTGTATGCAGCCAAACAATGCCTCATGGTATTTAAATACCCAACAATGTCATCCAACACTAAAACTGTACTTTTATTGCATTACTTGCATTATCTTATCACATCCAATACATGCATCATTTCCTGTAAATCCCTTGCACATTCTGCAATTTAAATCCATTAAGGGGCGAGCACATGAAGGTCACTATGCAAACTACCCTATAGAATAGAAATACATTGGGAGCTTTAAAATGCCAAAATAGCACAAAAACAAGGTGAAATTAAGGTTTTAAGGATTACAACTTTAAGACAAGGCAAGGCAATGTTTATTTATAGAGCACCATTCAAACATGAAGCAATTCAAAGTGCTTTACAGGATCGAAAAAATACATTAAAAATAGAATATTAAAAGGAACAAGGAGCATCAGAGACGTCAGCTTTAAAAAAGGCATATGTAAATGCAATTTGAAGCATTAACTCCATTTTCTCCCTTCAAAATGTTTGTTTATTTTCGTACCTTGTCTCGTGGTTGGTCGTACCCTACCACTAATAAATAAATGGTAGTAGAGTACTACAGTTGGTGGAGTAGACAGATGACACCATCAAATACAGCCAACATGGTGGACACTGAAGACCAGCAATAACAAAAAGAAGAGGTTGAGACTAAAAGGAAGCAACACATTCTTACTACCATCTCATAAAATACGGACGCTTGGTTATGGATGCTCCTAGTGTCCTTTAGCGCCATATAACACGCTTTACCTAAACGTGCTTGGTTGGGACTATTGGCGTCCCTTTTGAAGTGCTTGGTTGAGACAATTGGCGTCCCTTTTGACGCTGTTAGGTTAAGGAAATGCTCGTGGGCGGGCTTACGGTTCTGTGACACGCGGGAATAACGGGCCGGTCGAAGAAGAAAGCAGCTTCCCTGACACGCGGCAATAAAGGGACGTTAATGACAAGGGGGACACGAACCCTGCTTTTCTGGGTGAAAGTCCTGTGTTTGACCCATCCACCCCCCCGGCCAACCTCCCTATGCAGAATTTCCCCATTACATACTACATGCTAAACCCCATCTACATGCTGCTCTGTCCAGTATGTTCTTCACACACAGACCAAAGAGAACGGGTTGAAAGAAGAGACAGGGGGAGGTGATGCACTGCTTGTATCCAGGCAAAGGGAGAAAACCTGTGAGGCAACTACCCACAATGCCCCTGTGGTCTCGCCTAAGCTGCCCTCCCTTCTATGAAAAGACACACACACACACACACACACCAATAAGGCAGAGTGCTTAACTCAGCAAACTGCAGCCCAAGCTGCTATCACTCATGTTTGTCTCTCGGCTCACCCTCTTGTTTTTCAGTATTTTCCGTCTCCATTTCTGTCCTTGTGGTTCTGAGAGATGCCGTTCATGTATCTTAACATTATGAGCATTCAATTTTAAATGGCTTCTTTCACTCGTATCAAAACATTAAACTTCTGCTATTTGTTTGTTGCATGTTTCAGAGGGACAGTTTAAATAAATAAAAACATTATGTATTCTGTGCTTTCAATATATCAAACTACTTCTTTTAAATATTGTTATAATAACAACAGAACCTCATTTGTGGTTCTATAGGTCTATTATGACCAATGACTGTAAACAGAGGTTTTTACAATTAGCTTTAATGTAGCCTGACATTAAAAAAAGATTAAGCCTGAAAATCTGATTGGATTAAAAACACAGAACTATATGTAGACAGAAGAGAAACGGAAAAGAAAAACTAATGAAATGACTGGAAGCCAAAGACTTACCAGCGTCATGGTACCATCGCAATTTCAAGCTTTTTTTTTTAAAGCTTTAAATTTTGGATTAGTACAAAGATCGAACTGACAACTCTAAACTCACTAACTCGAACATGACTTTCGGCAACTCGAGATTTGGTGTTGCAGACTCGAGCTTATTGACTCGAACAATGCTTTGGGGATTACAACATGATTCGGCAACTATGACACGACTTGGCGTTCATCGGCATGAGATCGATGATTTGTTGGTGACGCCAACATAAATTGGATGACCCAAACAATAATTGCAGAGATTAGCTTATTGATTCAAGCAATGCTTCTGTGATTAGAACATGACTTTCATTCTTTGCTGACTTGGAAGTGAGAAAGGCGATTTTTTTATGACTTGAGTGACTCGCACATGACTTTATTTATTGGCATTCGTCACTCAGACATGAATTTGACTCAATGACTCGAATATTAGATAAAAGGACTCAAACAGGACTTTGGGAACTCAAGACTTAATTTCAGCAACTCTGACAATAATTTGATGACCCACAGCTAGATAAGGGACTAGACCATGATTTTCGCAATCGGACATGGCCTTGGTGGAACGGACATTATTTCATTGACTCTGACACAAATTTAATTGACCCGAATGTTAGATTAGAGACTTTAACATGATTTTGGGATCTTGTACATTACTTTGACAACTCGGAAATGGCTTTGGCGACATGGACGTTGGAGACTCGGACATTTCTATACTGACTCGGACATCAATTCGATTGCGCAACAGTTAGATTAGTGACTTGAACACCATTTTAGAAACTTGTACATGACTTTGGTGATCTGGAAAAATCTTGGGGGACTTTGAAGACCTAACTTTCAGATTAGTGACTTGTAAATGACTTAACGGCAGTTCGGATGGATTCATTGGGGACTTGAGACTCAATGTTCTGTGCCGTTTATTTCTGTAATCTACGTATGACCAATGCAGAGCATCAAACCCTCAAAGTGGCAGCTAATGGCAAACACCTGTTGTGGTTTTGTTGTTTTCCTGGCACGACTTTCTGTTTCTTCCAGAACCATTTGTTGGTCAGACCCCTGTGGTATGGTGACGGCTGGTTTTGGCTCCGGTATCAAAGTTTTGGTCTGGCGGCAGCACTACCACAAGGAGCAGCAGATGTGTAGTTGATTTATCCTCGCTATCAGATAAACTGTTCTGTGCTCCGCTCAACTGAAAACCACACCAAAACAAAACTTGGTCCTTGGAAGCAAACAAGCTCACAGAATACAGAGCTGTATGGACAGGGAGACAGAGAGAGGAAGAAAATAGAGCCAGTTTTCACTGTTTACAGTTCAAACTGTGATGTGATGTCTTAATATAGTGCTGAAAATCACTGAGATGAACACCAGACAGCGGAAGGGGGTTAGGTTGTACTGTAGGACTGGAGTTCATTTTCTTTATTAAAATCAGCTCCAGAGATATTGTGTTAGTACTGAAAGACATTTTTTTTTCATTAGATCTTAAGTTGTCAAGTGAATGTTCCTTGATCCTTGGGCTGATCATTAAAACTGCAAAAGAAATCCCATATTTCAGAAATATGCAGCTGTCAATGTTAAACCAAAAGGTGTAAGGTCCAGTTCTGACTGCTTTGAGACTGCAGTGTAACACAATTTGTCCGTCAAACCATGTATGAATGTGGTTTGAATCTCTTTTGCAAAATTTCAATTCAATGTGTTTTCTGCTGATACTTGACAAAAGCAAATTATTCAAACTCAGAGAGGCCAAATTTCTGTTTTTGAAAATGTTAATTTGACAACCGCTACCACCAAATGCTAGTGTTGAACTTTTGATAACAAAGCTTTGAATCACCCGTCAAGTACACGGCAATTTCTGCTCGACCTCTGTATCAAAGCTTGTACCACTTTCTAATAACCCCTTGACTAAACAAAATGTGGTCTTGGGTTGGAGATACATGGTAATGCCAATTCCCAAGTTGTATACACACGCTTTTTATGCCCAAACAAATGTTTCCAGATTTATTCAATTCTTACTGTTCTCCTGCAGTTTCACTCAACATAGTTAGGGTTTCCCTTAAAAGGAACCACCACCAGGCCAGTTATATTATAAAAATACTAATGTCAAAAATAATGCCAAATATCCATTGTGTTTCCTCTATATTCCTTCTGCAGCGACGCACTGCAGTGAGTCCATTAATAAGGAATGATCATACTTTACAATTAAGCTTTTCTAAATACATTCTGCCAGTAGCTGTCACATGTGAACACTGTGTCAAATGACGTCTCGGGGTAAGAAATCTGTCCGCAATACATTTGACTTAAAGCTTCAGGAAGCCCCATCAGTTTAAAAAATCCTAGTCCACTATGTCCACTTCTGGGATTGCTCCGTTGGCGTCACAAAATTCCGCCAGAGGTCCTTTTTTTCCGGCCAGATGTCCGTTACCTTCCTCTTTCTTTGTGTTGGCGTTCTAACCTCCGGAGGACTATGGTTAACTGGTCCTCAGATCTCTGCAGGGTAAATCCAGTCAGCTAGCTAGACTATCTGTCCAGTCAGAGTTTTCTGTTGCACGACTGAAACAACTTTTGAACGTACACACGTTCCACCAAAACAAGCTCCTTTCCACGGTCAAGATGATTGTGATTGGATTAAAGAAATGCCAATAAACCAGAGCACGTGCTAAATGCTGTGTGGACTAGGCAGACCCTCCTTTGCAGCGCTGTGGAGGACAGTCTGGCAATGCAAGAATAATGTCTACTAGTAATGTTCACATGTGAACACTGGGTCAAATAACATCTTGGGGCATCAAATCCATCAGCAATAACCTACATTTGGCTGAAAAGCTTCAGAAAACCCCATCAGGTTAATAAAGGCTAAGGCCGATGTGTCAGTCTCTTTAAAGCTACAAAACCAATTCCTCTGCAAATCACACTCAAAAGACAAAGATAATGGTGAGCAGCAAGAAAAAAGAAAAAGTACCACAAAAATCATCACAGATTATGGCTTGAATGCGGTTTTTACCTTTTACTTGCTACCATCACATTTTTATTCCATCCCCGACAATAACCAGAGAGATCATTTCTTCTATGCTTAAAATATGTTTTCCTGTCTCGTCAGCTGTAAGGAGTGAATATCAGTCTGGTAAATAGAGCCTGTCCCAGTCTTCCGGGACTCAGAGCCGAAGCTTTCACTCCTGCTGGGATCAAACATGTGCAGCCAAATCTTGCGCAGCAGACACACTCCTGCCATCACAAATCCCTGTTTAAAACCAGGACATGACAGACTAATGGAGAGGGAGGGAGGGAGGGAGGGAGGGAGGGAGGGAGGGAGGGAGGGAGGGAGGGAGGGAGGGAGGGAGGGAGGGAGGGAGGGAGGAGGGGCAGGACACCTGAACATCCCCTTAACATCAAACAGGACCGCAGACAAAGCTACGAGGAACACAACTGCATCACCTTACTGAGCACACCATGTTAGGAGATGTCTTATTAATATATTGGTATAAATATTTCACATTTTATTAGATTTTTCGTGACAGATGTGTGGTTGGTTATACCTTTTTTTGCAGTGGTGGTATGTAACCAAGTAGGTTTACTTAAGTACAGTACTTAAGAAAAAAAAAGGGTTGAATTGTACTTCTTTTCATGCCACTTTCTACTTCAATTCCGCTACATTTCAGAGAGAAATATTCTACTTTTTACTCACTGCATTAATCTGACATCTGATCTTTAGGTACTAGTTACTGTAAAAATTAAGATTTTTGCACAAAAAACACAAAATACAGCTGAAATTATTACACCATTAAACAGAAAACTGTTTGGAACGTTTGAGTACTTATACTGTAAGTACATTTTTCTGATGATACTTGCTTTTACTAAAGTAATATTTCCAATGCAGGACTTTTACTTGTAACAGAGCATTTTAACAGTGTGGTGTTACTACTTTCACTTAAGTTAAGGATCCGAATACTTCCTGCACCACTGCTTTTTTGACAGTTTTCCCCATCCAGTGAAATCGGCCCATCTTAGGTTTGCTAATTTGAACATTTAATGTGATTTTAATCATTATAATAGTAGAATATCCTGATTGAATCTGTTTTGGAGCATCTGTCGGGCTAAACAAGCCATTTGAAAGTGTCACGACGGACTACAAACACTTGTCCTTTGAGTTGTTCACTATTTTCTGATATTTTGTAGACTATACTTTTAGAAGTATAGCCTGTATCCCTCAGATCAGCTCAGGTCCACTATGACTCTCTAAAAAGTAAGATGGTGTAGCTAATGGATGGATGAATGGACTTTAAGAAGTTTATCGATTAATGAAAAAAAGAAAACAAGTGTTAGTTGCTACTTAGCTGGTTCCATTTCAAATTTTCCAAACTATTTCTTGAAAAAGAAGCTTGTGTTAAAGTCTAATGCTACTGTGACATCTGACATCATCTTCTGTGGAATTTGGAAACTCTTGGTGGGTTTACACAGCCTTATCTCCTACAAACATTTAACTTGAGAATCTTATAGGGCTGCAACTAACAATTAACAACTAATATGATGTCAAACTTACCTACAAATGAGGATTTTCAGTTCAGGATTCCAGGATTTTCAGTCAATGAGGTTTGACTTTTTGCAGATGACGCTCTTATGTTTTTCTGTTAAGACATGAGGCTATCGCTGTTCATTACAACTGCTCAGGTGCTCTTCTTATATTTAGTCCAAGCATTTATGCATTATAACTACTTAAAATTTGAAAATAATTCATAATACCATTGTACATGGATCCTTTTTTTTTTTTAAATGATTGGAAATTGATCATTTGGTTAGCACATGGTTCACATCATTTAAATATATTTTAGAATAAAGCTCATATCCTGCCTCTGCATTTATATAAGGAAAAGATTTCAAATGCATCGTACACTTTGTATTTCTGCTTTCTGCCTGCAGCTGAATCCTGTGAGAGGATAAGATGGACCCTTCAAAAAGGCACAAAACAAAAAAGCCGACCATCAAACACCATCACAGCACAAAACCACCCTCACAGCTGCACATGCATTCACACATGCAAGCATCCAGGTGCATTTTAACTGTGTGTGTGTGTGTGTGTGTGTGTGTGTGTGTGTGTGTGTGTGTACACCCTTCAAAACCAAACACACAGCATTTCCATTTCATCCAATGCTCCTGTGTGTGTTTTAGTCCACCTGAGGCTTCAGGAAAACATTCAACAGATTCCCTCTCTTTAGTCTACAGGGAGAGAAAATGATCGCCCTGCAGGCCCAAAATAACAGGCATGGAAACAAGATTTCTCTCCCGTCGCCAGCCTTTGTTTCATGATCTGTAAAATACTTTCAGCATGAAATGAAATCTCATCATGCAAGGAATTGTTTTACCTTTTAAAAAAAGGAAAATGAAAAACTAAATGTTAAACTGCAGCACATATGATGTACAAATGTCATCTCTTCATCACAGTCAAATTACAAAATGTGATCTGCGCTGGCTTCCTTCGGCTCTTAATTTGTATTTTTTATTTTTTTACAGCAGAGACTGACAGACATGAGGACATGCAGGGGATCAGCTGTCTGGATGCACAAAGAGGCAAAAACAAATCAGGGCCATGTTTCCTCTCCAAGAGACAGCATAAGCTAAATCATGCAGAGTTAGTTTCGTCAACAAACTGAAGGGCAAACTGGCGCTTAGGTGCTCCACATAAACTGCACAATCTCCTGGCTGCATGATTTGATGAATATGCTTTGTGGAAAACACAGTTGCTTCCTGGATTGGCAACATTTTTTGTTGTTGAGTGAAGGAGGTGCTACATTTATACTGCATGGAAATTGTACGTAGGAGGTTGAAGTAGATGTTAAGTAGGACTTTTATTTGTTGCTTTTTTTTCACAATTTTAAATGGCAATTTTTTCCGACGCTTTTTTCGCCTTTGTGACACTTTTAACAATGTTTTTATATTTTTTTTTTCAACCTCTTTGACGTTTTTTTTTCTCAATGATTTTGCTGCTTTTTCCCCCCCCAGCAGTTGTCGGTTTATTACAGCATTTTAAAAGTTTTTTTTCTTTATGTTCTGTATTTTAATAATAATAATAATAATAATAATAATAAGTAACCGACACACATCATTTCCGTTTTGTAATTACTTGACAACATCTGTGTAATGAGCTGCCAGTACCTTTACTGTTATTTTACAGATTTATTTATTCACATCCTGAGTTCTGCTTGTACTGCATCACATTGGTTAAGTTCAGGAATGGCCGCATGTCTCGTTACCTTCCGCTTTCCTTGTGTTGGCATTTTCACCTTAGGTCATCCCTAATGTGTCATGTATAAACTTGCCTGATGCATTTAAGATAAGAAATTAGATATTTATTGACTTTGGAAAAGAAGAAAAAATGTCAAAATACCACATCTGAGGCCCTGTTTTCCTGGAACGTGGGCACAGAGGTTTTCTGTTAAAGTTGCTGGTTATTTTCAGTGGCCTGTATTTCTTAAAACACTACAAGTGGAGGGTGTAGTAGAGGGTGGTGCCAGCTGCACAGATTATCTCCTCAGAATGATATCATGTATTGATTTGGTGAAGTCAGACACTGGACTGTAGCGGTTACACAGAGGAGTGCTGACTCTTTATGGACAGCACTCCAAGTCTGATAAGTCACGCTGTGCTCAGCTGCATGTGTGCCAGCACGCCTGCCGGGGCTTATGGGATTGGACAGAGAGAGACAGAGACACTGACATTTACATCAATTAGTCCTAATAATAATAATAATAATAATAATAATAATAATAATTCAGTTTGACGGGATAATTTTGAAAAATTAGTTAAAAGTTGGGAAAATAAACTCTTATCCTGAGAAACTTGTGTGTGAGATGAAAATAAGTGTGTTATGTTCACAGCTGGAGTCAGAGCCTGGTAAGCCTAGCTTAGCATAAATACTTTAAACAGGAGGAAACAGCTAGCCTGGCTGTATAAGTTAAAGAAAATACACCTACCAACACCTCTAAAGCTCACAGATTAGGACATGGTAAAGTATCTTGATTATTTTTTGACACACTCTCAAAAAGAAGTTTTTCCCAAAATGTTGAACTCTTTGAATTAAACTGTTGATGGGTTAACATTGCCAGCCATCCAGTGGAGGTTTTCAGATCTTTACTTGAAGTACTAATACCAATACTACTGTGTCTAATATGTAAAGGAAGTATTATGTTTTTATTGAGTTAAATATAAAAGCTCAGCTGTCAGATAAAAAGTAGCATAAAATTATGCTCCGTAAATGCTGACAAAGGACCTTAGAATCTCACTTTGTGACTTTGCATCACTGGCTAACACTAGCATTCACGTGGTTCCCAACCTGAGGATGGTGACCCAGGTGAGATCACTTGATAAATCTGAAGGGTCAAGAGTTGATTACAGGGATATAAAAGAACCAATTTATTTGTTTTTTGGCTTTGTTCTTATAAAACAAAGGATATTGGATGCCGTACCCCCCCCAGGTCTCTTAAACTACAAAAGATAGTAGGCTTAGATTTCAGGGTGGATGCAGGGGATAAGACTCCCCCACAATATTTAGATTTGTCCCATTAAAATATATGAAAGACAACCTGCTCCCCAAAAGAGGTTAAAAAAAAATAGCCATTCAAGGAACTCAAAACTTTGGAGCTTATGGCTTGACAAGGTGTCATTCTCTAATAGATTTGTTGAGATGTATACGATTCCTTATATAAAAACTTCCCAAAACACCTATGATTTAAAATTACGTTTTGAACAATAAGTGATAATAATTAATAACACTTTCCTTTACAAAAATAAAAGACATGTGCTCCATAAATTGATGCAGAAAAGGCACAAATTGTTGCAGAATAATGTAAATGAAAGCATGAAAACTGAGAATTTCCTGGGGAAGGAACCCGCAGTTATGCCCCCGAATGTTGAAACAGAACTTACGCCCTTGCAAAGGATAATCAGTCTTGAAACAGGACAGAAGCAGCATGTAAAGCTTCCCATTGGCTATATTTCCAAGGGGTCCCAAGCCAAAAACATAGGCAACCACAGGTGTACACTACACTGAGTGACAGCACTGTACATTATTGTTAAAGAGCTGCATTCACGAAGGAGCAAATCCCCTTGAAATATATTCATATTCTTTTATTTTATAAAGTAAAATAACACTGTGCTGTCACTGATACTGAATTAACAGCTCTGCTCAGTCGCTCTCTCTCCTAATCCAGGCAACAGGAATTAATCATTGATAGACATTTTTATAGTATTACCACATGTGGAGATAGAGAGGGGCGGGGGGTGGTGGAGGAGAGAGAGAGATGAATATTTAGGAGTCAAACTAGAAAGAGAGACATTTCAGGCACAAAGAACAGAGGGTAGATAGAACGGATGGACTACTTTCAAACCACTGCCTCCGTCTTCTCCCTGTAACCCACATAACTGCCTCAGCGCCCACACACCGACCATCAGTGTGTGATGAGAGAAGTGGCAGCTGAAATAATAATTCACTGCCATATTTAGCTGAGAAGATCAAATATACTTTGTATTTTTAGTGCAAAAGAATAAAAAAAATAAATAAAAAAAAACACATTTTGGTTTATTTCTGTCCTCAATGCCATCACTATGTGCCGATTGATTTGTAATCTGGGTTTAAATTAGGATTTATTTATTTATTTATTTATTTATACCAAGGAGGTAAGATTACTGAATCAATATTCAGGTAGAAGGTTCCAGTGTAGTGCTGCCTGTCTGTGCTTGGTCCTACTGTTCTTTGTTAGCAAGAAATTAGTGAGATGATAATGAGCTGAGATGCTTAACTATCATCTGCACGTCAGTCTAACATAATCCATAAGTTTTGGCATAGCATACTCATTTATATTTCTGAGACTCACCAGAAATATTACAGCATTGGTTGTTCAAAAGCCTAAAAAACATCTGATGCTGAGATTTATTTCTGGGAGGATGAAAAGGTCAACAAAGTGGGTGATGTTGACACATGAGACCAAAAAGTCCTTAAAATGAAATGACAAGCAATTATGGCTCATATTTACATATACAGTGGTAATAGACGTGACAACGTATAAGCGCCAAGTTCCACATCACATAAGGAGGCGGGTCAACACAGGACTTTTACCCAGGAGAGCGGGGTTCCTGTCCCGTTTGAACCATAAAAGGGCAAGTTGTTGTTTTTTTTACTTTACAGAACACACGTCACAATCAGTGTCACCTGTAACCGCGAGTGTCTGATTTTAACTCAAACCACCATCTTTTTAAAAACTTAACCAAGTAGCTTTTGTGGCTTGAACATAATTTCCCCTTGCAGGATTAATAAGGTATACATTATTATTATAAATCCAGTTTTATGAAACACTCATGATGGTATTTTTTTAATCGAAATATTAAGAACTTTAGTTTTGCATATGGATTGGTGTAAATTGCAGAGACGGAGCACTACAGGAAGCTCATATGGTTAAAACCAAAATATATTTGTTTCCATTCAGGGCTCCCACTCACCAGGCCCATACTCTGCTAGCTGTGTGTGTCAGACACTACATTGGACTGAATCATGCTTTGGAATAATAACCTATTGCCACATCTTCCTACTAAAACCAAAATCAGAGCTGCTCTGCTGCCTTTCCACTAAAACTGAACACCCCCACCCCGAAAAAAAGAGACTGTCCTCCCCCAGCATTATGTGTCATCGATACGTTTACAGTGGCCGCGCCCTCTACTGGCCATAGTAATTACGACGGAAGCAAAGCATAATGTAATGTGACCAATTATAAGAGAGCCAGGTTCTACATAAGGATGCAGGTTGTGGTGGTGCATGGGTCAAAACAGCAAGTTTTTAACTTTACAGAACAAACAGAACTACGTCACATTCAGCGTGATCTGCATAACTGGAAGCAAGTTGTGATTGTAACCCGAACCGTGACGCCGATACGTAACCAAGTAGTTTTTGTGCCTAATAGTCCGTTCCATTTGTACTCTGAGTTCAGATTCTCCGAGTTCAAAGTCGGAAACACGCTCCCTGACCTCTGATTTACGAGCTCAGAACTCGGACAACCACCAAGTACTCCGAGCTAAAAATCCAACATGGCTGCTCCGTGCATCAACAGTTGTGAAAGCTGTAGTAACACACAGTTCTAAGCACTTCTGTTTTGTGTCTCACTAAATCAGTCGTACACGCAGTCCTGTCCATTTTCTATCTGTGGGCATGTTGTTACGCTGCATGTGTACACAAACTCAGCGTGTTATCAACTGATATTGCTAACTACGGATAACCTGGCTAGAGCTAATGACAACAACGAAAATCCGACTTGTAAATGGAACGCATTTAATTCGGGTGTAACGTCATTCCCTGCTTCCGAGTTTAGAGGTTAATGGAACGCACTGTGAACCTAACCAAACTGTGACCGTTTCAAAGCGTTGACGACATGTTTTAAACCGCGACTGTTACGTTCCCGTTACGTTCTCTGGTTGTAGATGGAAAACGCTGCTGTGGGTCGTATATCCTGCCACCGCTAGAGGTCTGTGGGTCGTAATCGAGGGTAGGAAAAACAAATCCTGTCGTATGGTTTGGACTTGTTGTCAAAAACAGTGGACTTTAAATACAATGAAAAAAGTGTACTCTGCTTTAAATAGCAGCCCCCACTTCTCTGTCTGTTTCCTCCCTGAAATCAGTCAGTTAAAGTCTCTTCTTCAAACTCAAGCTCCGCTTTGATTTCAATTCTTCCCAATAATTGCCTGTTAGACTCATTAAAAAGCAAGCAGCGCCTGTGTTTCCTTACGAAGAAACACCCTGCGCGTCTGCAGAGCCTGTAAGCCGTGCTCCGTTCCATAAATCACTTGATATCTTTCGGTAAATCCCTGAGCCTCAGCCGTCATCCAGCGAACATATGATGTGAGGAGACAGAGAGAGGCCTCGGCAGAAGTGAGCATTTCAGTGGTGGGGGGATGGCGGCATAAATACGGGTTTATTTCAGTGGATTATAGCACATCTTTCCACCTGGAGTTCATTTATAGACATTGTAGTATGTCAAGTGAAGGGAGGCTCCCTCTGCTAAAACATTATATTCTGGTTGGGGGGGGGGAGAA
This sequence comes from Percina caprodes, assembly GCA_013375575.1. Lineage (NCBI taxonomy): Eukaryota > Metazoa > Chordata > Actinopteri > Perciformes > Percidae > Percina > Percina caprodes. Next base: position 5,637,172 of record JABXJD010000017.1, on the reverse strand, counting down.
AAGGGCAAGACGGAAATGGGGCAAACTGAATTTAATTATGGTGAAAATTAAGTCAGGCAAGAGGAAGATGACGAGGAAGAAACAGATGGATAATGATGAAGAGAGGAGGTTTCAGCTTCCAGGGCCTTTCTGTGTGCCGTTGATCACACAGCAGAGCCGAGAAACAGGAAGCCGTGGTTAATTTCATTTACTATATAGTCCACTAGAAAATACCCAAAACGCACTGCTGCATATGATGGTTACGCTTCATTTTATAGCTGTATACCCACAATAGAGCTTGTACGATAAAGGCCGATACCGATACGAATATATTGTCATTTAAAAATCCAATATGCCGATATATCGGCCAATATATATTTAAAAAAAAAAAAAACAGAAACACGTAACAAACATAAACAGATTTCCCTAACGTTAGTTATTTGTAGTTATTTATGAGTTCTCACTAAAATAATATGATTATAATAGCAGAACAGAGGAACATCAACATATATTAAAATTCTGATAAATAAAATGTATAAAAATACAAACTTAAAATATGAAACTTTGAATTAAAAAAAAATTAAAAATAAATAATCAGTGTTGCCAACAGGGACGTTGTAGAGCGTCCTCCGGTGGACAGACTATGCACCGCCATCACTAACAGGGACGTTGTAGAGCGTCCTCTGGTGGACAGACTATGCAACGCCATCACTAACAGGGACGTTGTAGAGCGTCCTCTGGTGGACAGACTATGCAACGCCATCACTAACAGGGACGTTGTAGAGCGTCCTCCGGTGGACAGACTATGCAACGCCATCACTAACAGGGACGTTGTAGAGCGTCCTCTGGTGGACAGACTATGCAACGCCATCACTAACAGGGACGTTGTAGAGCGTCCTCTGGTGGACAGACTATGCAACGCCATCACTAACAGGACGTTGTAGAGCGTCCTCTGGTGGACAGACTATGCAACGCCATCACTAACAGGGACGTTGTAGAGCGTCCTCCGGTGGACAGACTATGCAACGCCATCACTAACGGGATGTTGTAGAGCGTCCTCTGGTGGACAGACTATGCAATGCCATCACCAACAGGGACGTTTTTAATTTTCATTTATCAGAATCATATTTCATCATTTTTTTTTTTTTTTTAAATCGGCCATTATAAATGCCAATACAAATGATTGCAAAAAGGTGAGTAATATTAAATCAAACTGCACAGGTACAGTAGTTTAACACACACTGAAACATCGATAGGTCGCTGGCTTCAACGTTGTGTCAAAATCGTCAACTTTCTAACTAAAACAAGGGCCTGCTTTCATGCTGTTGAGCCAGGCAGCGTTCACACCCACAGCCCTGGTGTTTCAGTTGTTTCAGTCAGCAACACATCACCAAGAGTGTTAAAAACAGGTCCTAAAAAAAAGAGTTTTAAAATAGGTTTTGATATTTCACAGCACTCACAGCTTTTTAGATGGGACCAATTAATATTTCACAGGCTGCATATTCTCCAAAAGGCGGAGCTTGTCAGTGGCAGTTTTGCACCAGCCATCCTGCACCACTTATAGGAAAGGAAAAAAGCAGCAAGAGCAGCTTAGACCTGCAGGTAAGACCAGAGAATGTTAATATTAACGGACAACGCATCCAGTTTGCATCAAGTGCCTTAAACCTGCTTTCTATCTGAATTCCAGCAGGGGGCGACGCACGTTGCAAAAGGAGGTCGGTTTCTGTAGAAGTCTCTGAGAAAGTGACCCACTTCTCACTTGATGTATTACCTCAGTAAACATTTTCATAATGAGTTTATGGTCTCAATCGCTAGTTTTAAGTCATCAGCAACACAAAATGATGTTCATTCTTTGAATTATGTTTTTTTTTTTTTTTTTTAAATCGCCGATAAAGCAGGGGGTGTTTTAGGGCGTGGCATGTGATTGCCAGTGAAAGTGTGTAACGTAACGTGGCTCCTCCCTCAATCGCCCCTCTCGTCTAAAATCGTCACATCCGTAACCAGGATGTCTGCGCCCGTAACGGCAAACTCGACGACGGATAGCAGACCTCCACAAACCGATTGGTGACGTCACACATGCGCCGTCCAATAATATACAGTCTATGGTCAAGACATGTCCACACCTGCAGGGAATAGAAAGTTGCTGCAGCGACACTTGCAGGCAATAACTGTTCCAACTGCGTCTTTTTTGTTTTGTCTTAAAGATGATTTAAGACTAAACAAAATAGTCAGATACCCATAGAAATAAAATGGATAGAAAGGCCATTTCCATTCAAATCAGTGTAGCAGAATGGTCAGAGCGGGAACATTTTTTGCAGTAACAGACAAGCAGTGGAGTAGTAGCGTTATGAGTCAGAGAGCCAGCTGCTAAATGAGACAAATTTAACAACTTAAATGACCCCAATGCGTCATTAGATATTAAGGAAACATGCTAAGTTGAAATACTATCTTTTCTGACAACAATACTAATGCCAGTATTTTCTCCTTTTGAATTTTCAGTTCAGTTCTCTTTATGTTTTGGCCTGTGTGTTGTTATCAACTGCTCAGCCAGATATATACCTGTAAAAAGGTAAACCCAGTGCGCTACACCTGTAACGTTAGCTTAGCCATGAAAGCAACAAACAAACAGGATCAACAGAGATAGTCTACCCGACCTAAAAAGCACGGCATGTTTCACAACAGTTGCGTGACCAGAGACGTAACAAACCCCGGGTAAATATTGGAGATGTATTTGACAGATGGAGACAGCTTGGAGCCCAAAAGGGACGCAGAACAGGTAGCGAAGCATTAGCTTCAGGCTAATAATTATCACTTTATTTTAATTATGTCATTTCAACATTCATTGAATTATATAGCTAGAATACCCAAGTTGTTTCCTCAACAATTGAGACACGGCCAGTAAAGTGATCCTGACTGATGCTGGCTAACGCCGCCATGCTAACCCTGCTAACCCTGCTAACTGCTAGCATTAGCAGAGGACCAGGCAAGCAACGTGTAGCCTGTTCAACGGCAGTAGCAGACAATGGTGAGTTACTTTAAGTCAAGAGACGGGGGCTGTCAAACGGGAAGAAAGGGCCGTGAGTTGTTGTCGTAATTCTAAGCCAATAAAGTGTATTCAGTCGGGTGAAGAGGCCGGCAAGAAAATGTTATTTTTAGCAGTTACTACCATAACCATTGGGTGGCAATGACGGCAATGTTGTTGTGTTAACCTCTTTACCTTCCCTTATTATCCCTCAGAAACACTGTCCAGGGAATCACAGATACTGTTACAGATCGGGAGATCACTTTCCTAACAAGTCAGAAATTAGTCTTAATGGTAGTTTTAGCTTTTGAATTCATTGTAAAAAAAAAAAAAAATCTTAAATCTTCCATGATGAATTACCGTGGTTGTTCTATTTTTGCTTTCACAGCACAAAAGAACTGCCCCAGAGCCCGAGCCAGAGTGTGAGCCCAAACAAATCGAATAGGCAACCACACCACTTTGTTTTAACCCAAACCAAACCAGTGAGGTATGAAAGCATCCTTGGACACTGAAGGATGTTTTTTTTGCAGACTAAATACTGCATGCAAGGACAGAGAAGAATATATTTGTCCCATCTGGTGTTGGCGCTGAGCTGCAGTGTGATGCCTGAGATGTACAGTAATGTCAATGCAGAACGGCAGCCATGCAACGCCCAGTGAAGAGCGCCACTCCGGGTTATTGCCACTGGTCTGAGAAGGGACGATATAATGCGGATGGAACACCTGCAGCCCCTTCACTGACATTACCACAGCACAGAAATGCACAGTAAGCACCAATATGGGGATGTAGACTTTTAATACTGTATCAAGATCGCCATCATGAGTGATGCATTTCATTCCATTTTTTGCGTCATTGCTTATTATCGCTTTACATGGTTTGCATGGTTCAAGAAAATGGCTATAACTGGTGTTGCTTGGCTGCAGTGTTGTAGTATTCGAGATCGGTTTGGGTCTTGAGAGCACCTTTTTGAAGGTTTCAGCATTGTCTCGGTCTCAGATAAAAGAGGACTGGTGATTTAATTTCACGAGCGTCAAGACCACAACTGCTTTGAGTATCATATCAAGGCATTTAAGGATCGAGGAATCTAAACTTGTTTTCTGTAGGTGTTTTTTATGGAAATGTGGATCTTTCAGATCAATTTTAGGAGTGCCTATGGTTGGCATTTTCCACATTTTACCGTGTCATGCAGTGTGGGTCTAGTCTTGGTCTTGACTCAGTCTCAACCCCTCAAAGTCTTGTCTCGATACAGTCGGGTCATGGTGATGACTTGGCTTGGCACACACATACTTAACCTCCCAGGGCAAATTTAAGCCTCCAAGAGTAAAAACTGTGACCGGCTAATTTTGCGGATTGACCAACTAACCGACAGAGCGAGCTATAGCTGGTCGCAACTAAAGAAATTAAATAAAAGAAAGTTTAAATTAGCTCTACCTTTACAACATTATACTGCTGCTTACATAAATGCATACATATTATTTTAGAGTACATAACACTCTGGTTGGGGTCAATATGCATAAGGAGTATTTGTGATGTGAAGTACATTTATACGCAAAAAATTTAGTACGATTTTGAATCCTGGCTAAAATCCTGACTTACACATTTACACTCTTACACGCTACACTTTGTCAGCCTGATGAAGCAGAAACGGAGATGACAACACCGTTACAGGGGGAAAAAGCAGCGATCACAATGAACTGGACCATCCCGTCTGTGGTCACAGCTGTAGCTAAAAAGGAATCAGATGGAGAGAGGTGGTTCTGGAAAGTAAACAGCTCTGCAGTGATTGTTAACACAAGGAACAGTCAGCAGGACACACACACACACACACACACACACACACACACACACACACACACACACACACACACACACGAGGCAGACCAACAAGACAGTAGGTGGACAGTAAAGTGTGTGTGTGTGTGCACACCAAAGCTTTCTGACCAAAACAACACGGGTAATGTGTCCATGTAAGGCAATTTCCCAGCTTCCTCTCTGATTCAACATACAGCAGCAATTTGCGCTTAAAGCATTTGAGCTGAGAGAGAGCTCAGATTTAACACTGCTTATCAAAGCTTTTAATTATTATTTTTTGCACATTGCATATTCTTCATACTGTGAACATTTATTCCACCTATTATAAATTATAATACATAATTGGCATATTCCATCCACTTCATTTTAAAACGCTGTATAGTAGGGCTGGGATGATATGCTTTTGTCCCGATCTCGATTCTTTCACGAAACATGGGTGCCGATTTCATTTGTATATTTGGTAATGAAGTATATGTACATACATGTATATTTATGTGTTTTCATTTTCATTTCGGTCAGAAAACGGATTTGATGTAGTTTCCCTACATCAACAGGAAAACAGAAAATATTTAGGTGAACCATTGGTAAAAATTGGGGGACCAGTGGATTTGTCGGTTTCCAGTTTTTTTGTCACTATTTGACGTTTTAGCCGATTTGTTGATTTTGTTCCCCGCGTTTTTGAAGGTTTTCCCAAAAACCTTTTACTTTTTTCACTGTTCTGTCAATTTTCTATTCTTCAAATGCTATAAAATTAAATAGAAAACCCAAATTCAATAAAAGTAGAGTAGTGAACTGATAATTTATTTTACCTGTGTAGGGCAAGGGTAGTATGGAACCATCCAGCTTAGTTTCTTTGACAATTTGGTTGAAAGAAACCCAAATTTCTGATATGGAAACCTTTTAAAAATGTGTCAACTGTGACCCGAGGACAACAGGAGGGGTAATTCATCCCCTCTCCATTGCTGTCAGCTTATAGAGACGGTTAATATGCAAGTGATTCTCCAAGACTTTTCATTCTGTCAGACTCTCATGATAAACTGAACCTTCTTTGCGCAAAGAATACATACTTGAGTGAAGCCTTATTTCAGAGCTCACCCTATGTGTTTCTACCACACCACATATCTGGGACCAGCATTGTTTGGGCTCCCAACCCTCTAGCCTTTGCTAAAGAATTGGGGGACCAGTGGATTTGGTTTGGAGGGTTTAACGGCCAAATGTCTCTGCCGGATTTGTACTGAAAATCTTCTAAAACCTGTCACCCCTGGCTGTGAAGATTAGACTGGGATTTTCTAGCCTGGCTCAAAGACTATATCTCAATGCTGTTCAGTTTTCTGTCCTGTGTAGTCTATATCGATGACGTTCCACTTCCAGGATTGCTCCGTTGCCAACGTAAATTCTACCGGAATTCACTCATTTAGGCCGCAGTCCGTAGCCTTGGGCTTTTTGGCATTTTTCATGAACTCAGGTGGATTTCTGAGGACTACTAAACAACTTCCTGCAGAGGCACCGTTGCTCCACCGGTGCGTAGCCCCGCCCATGACGATTGTGATTGGTTTAAAGGAATGCCAATAAACCAGAGCATGTTTTTCTCCCTTCCAGGAGTGCTGTATGGACTAGCCAGACCCTCCTCCGCAGCGCTGTGGAGGAAGGTCTGGCAATGTGAGACTCTGAGGTTTCTTCTGACAGGAAGACAAGGCGTTGAGTCTGCAGCTCTGGAATCCAGAGGCTGAAGAACAGTTGTGAGGAATTTATTGTCTGTATATGAGAATAAATGTCTGTCTGTCTCTCTCACATGGACCTGGTCCAGTTTAGAGTAATTTGAACTGTGGTACCTCCACTGGGGCTTCACAGTGAAGTCTGAGGGTTTACAGTAAAGCCCTACTGTTATATTAAACTGTCTACATGGACTTAATTTAACCTGCAGCTTCTTCTTCTGTAGGGTTGACTAAAACCAGAAAGAGTCCACATGTCTTAGTGATACACTACGAAAAAATCCCTAAAATAACAGAAAAACATTGTCCCGTAAGTTTAAACAAAAGGAAATTAGGTGTGTAGCAGAAACTCCAGTTTTTCAATCCTCCGTGTCCTCCTTGGCTACCAGCAACTGTGTGGAGATGGGCGGGGCAGTGGATTCATTCATATAATGTTGACGCACCGACAGTTCTGTTGACATTACTTAGAATTCCTCATGGGGAGACAGAAACTACGCACTAAAACAAGCTTTAAAACAATGTGGAGAAAACTTGTGATGACCTCATGGCAGCGAGGGGGGGGGCGACTTTGGAAACTTTTGTAACTCGGACCAAGCTGTACAGCTGTGTTGATTTTCTGACCTGCTCGGACCTCGAGCTTCGCCAGCTGCTGGCTGCTAAGTGGCCCCAGTGAATCGTTGTGTGGAAATGGAGGAACAGTCCCAGCTGTGGATGACTCACAGAGACGCGCCTCGCCCCTCGGATGGATCGGCAAACAGTCAAAAAACTAAAAACTGAAACCTCATACCTCCACCCCGCCTCCATCTTGAATGAAATAAACAGTGACGAGATGTTTTATTATGTGACTTTGTCTGACGTAACTAGTTCAATACAAATAATAACATAATGAGTAGAACACTTGTAATAAAGCGTACCAGTTGACAAATAATGATACAATGAGCACATATTGGTTAATTTGTAAGCCAAGAAGGTAAAAAGTATGTAGAGAAGTGAAAGATCTGAGCTGGATAAACGCATAACTCACAATTTCACTTAAAAAGATTTGTGTTTTTAGTTTTAGAGTTTAACTTTTTATTTATTTTGTACAGTAAAATTCCACATTTGAATGCTGGTGTGACTTGTTTAACACGCTGTCTTACAGGCTTAAAGAGTCTGTTTGTACTCAAATTGCCGTGGACAAAGTGCAGCTGAGGAGGGCTCTCTTTAAAAATTAAAATTAAAATTAAAAATCTCCATGGCGACACGTCATCTCATGTGATGACAAGCCTTGAAATGTTTTAAGAACAGAAATGCAGATGATCCTAATTACACACACACACACACACACACACACACACAGCTTTTGTCAACAGCTTTTGCAGTATTTACACCCCCCTCCATTGACCTCTTTAGCTACTAGTTTCAGTTTCTATCCCTTTCCAATTCCTCATCAGCTCCCTGTAAATCCCCTCTCCCCTCCCCCATCGCTGCACACTGCTTCTCTCTGCAATTCTGCTTTTTTGTTTCTTTTTCCTTTAGTTTCATGTATTTGGGAGCTGCTTCAAATTGAAATATAGTCATTGGTGTGCTGTTAAAACATGTCAATCCAAACGTCTAAAAAAAAAATCCCTTTTCAACCAAGATGTTAAGCAAATATACTTCCAGGTTTTTTCACCTTTGGTGGTATTCTTGTAGTATTCTCATTGATTACAAGAATCATCAATAATAACAGTCTTCAATGTAGTGTCACAGAACAAAACCACTCCTGGACACAGCGGAGTGTTAAGTCTTTACAGCCCTTTTATCAGCTGATCCAAAAGGCTTTTAAAGACTTAATTTAGCTTAAAGAAGTAGGAGACTTTTCTCAACACATAAAGGAACACTTCATGCTTCAGTTTATCACAAAGATTGATAATTAGCCCATCTGGAGATACATAGTATAGGAGGTGATAGGCAGTGATGGCACAGTGGATATGACACATAACTTTGGTGTTGGAGATCTGGGTTCAATTCCCACTGCGGTACATAAACCAATGTGTCCCTGAGCAAGACACCCCTAGTTGCTCCAGAGGCGTGCAACCTCTGATATATATAGCAATTGTTAGTCGCTTTGGATAAGAGCATCAGATAAATGACATGTAATGTAATTATTAGTAGTATAAAGTTACACTTAAGTACTTGCACTTAGTTACCTTCCACAAAAAGGAACATGATTCTACATCCATCTGTAAATATAACTTTTGATTTCAGTTGTTTGTCCTTGAGGTGAATGTACACACACACACACACACACACACACACACACACACACACACACACACACACACACACACACACACACACACACACACACACACACACACACACACACACACACACACACCATCATAGCCACTCATCAGCCCTCACACTAAAAACACAGAACAATCAAACACAGAGAAAAGAGTGATGTTGTGTTTCTCTCTCTCTCTCTCTCTCTCTCTCTGTCTGTGTGTTTCTATGTCTCTCTCCCTCTCACTGTCCCAGGCAGTGTCGGTGTGACTCAGAGGTCCACAGAGGACAAGCATTGGCCTCAGTCCCTTCGTCCTTTGTTTACACAGAGATAGAGAGGGATGACCTGCATGTGTTGGCTTTTAGGTTCAGTTTAAAAGGGCTAGAGAAAGGGAGTAAGAACAAAACATTGCTAAAAATCTAAATTCATCTTTCATTCAGCTCTCCTGAAAAGGCCAAAATAAAAGGAGCGATGCGGACAAAAAGAAGAAGCACAGGGAGGGGAGAGTTTGAAAAGAAGTGCAGTGTTGAGGCTATAAAGGCGTTTTTCCACTACATGGTACCTCCTCGACTCTACTTGCCTTTTTTTGGTTTTCCATTCTGAAAAGAAGCCCCTGGTACATGATAACAGGTACTTTTTTAGTACAGAGTGAGCTGAGGCGATACCAAAAGGGGACGTGAAAACCTGCAGACTACTGATTGGTCGGAGAGAATCGTCACTAATCACTGCGTCATCATTGTTAGCGACAGAAGGGGAGGGGGTTCCTGAACAAACCCGCCATGTTTAACCCCCGTGTTGTCTTCCCGTAAAAATTGAAAATCAACATCGCTTTTTAAATCGATTTTTTTTTAACTTTTTCATGTGGTTTTGTCCCTTTTTTCAACACTTTTTTTGAATATTTATCACTTTTAGTTTTTTTTTTACTTTTAACACTAAGTAACACTAACTCATTAACTTTAGTTTTACAGTTATTTTTGGAATTTATGGTCAATAAACCTCATTTATAGGAAATTATACCTAATGTTTGAGTTAGAAAAGCAGAAATTAGGAATTATTTAGACTAAAATTAAAAGAATGGATGTTGATGGATAATCACAGACTGGAATATGTCAATTTTTACTCAATACTATTTCAAAACACTTCAATTTGTTTTACAAATGCTATAAAATTGAATAAGACACCCCAAAATTAATGAAAATAGAGAGCGTTGTGTGGAATCAATCATGTTATTTTAAGTAATTACAATTGGGTAATTAAAAAGAACATTGATATAGGAAGACGGGTCAATGTGACCCGAGGACAACATGAGGGTTAAATAGTTTAGCCAGCTGGGTTTTTTTTTGCTGCCTCCAGCTTCTTTTGAAACTAAATTTGTCTTCCGGCGGTGGCAAAAAGCCACATGCCGGGAATCAAAAGCAACACACTTTCAACGTTGTGTGTGTGTGTGTGTGTGTGTGTGTGTGTGTCACGTTAGGTCACACGGCAGTTTGCTGCTACGACGACCAGCCACGCTCGCCTCACGCACAAGGCGGTGCTAATCTGCAAAGGAAAAGGAGGACGGGGCACCGCTGTCAAGTCGAGTTGAGTCAAGTCAAGCAGGTACCATGTATGGAAAAACACCAAAAGGGATACACCTATGGCCGGAAGATATGCAAAATCTCGCAGTTTAATATAATAATACAATTTTAATATTTTCACCCAGGAAAGGCATGCTTGTTCATCAGGTTTTTTTTTAAATCCAAACCACAATCACTATTCCTAAACTTAACTAGTCATGTTGGTGCCTACATGTAATTGTTGTTGCTGTAGCTGTATCCTTCTAGTGCTGGGGGCGCCAGATGAGTCCAGGAATCACAGGAAAAAGTAAAAAAAAATAAAAAAACTTGAGGTGAAGAAGAAGAACGGGAAGGAAAGGAAATAAGGAGTGATGAAGCGTACGTGGACGAAGTACAACGAAGAAGTACAAGGTGCAACTTTAAACAGCCGCTCTCACCAGGACAAAAGGTCTGCAGTAAGTATGCATGATGAATAACATTCCTTTTTGTTTGCCCGGTGCAAGATAAAGTGTAAGTTGACCTTAGATGCCAATCTTTGTCATCATCTTCCTCATCAAACAGCAGATTCTGCAGAGGGGAATATCCCTAAATACAGTTACAGCTAAATTACCCTTTGCACAAAAGTTTAACTGGTTTAAAAAGCCATTTACAATCCTGCCCAGAGGTCAGATGAGAGGCCCGCTCACAGGGAATAGAGACTGAACTACATTGACTTCCAATCTGAATCCAGTCAGAGCTCCGAGCGGCGGCTTCGTGTCTGATGGCATTTTATTCAATAAAGCTGCACACTAAGTGCTATTAAGTGTCAGAGTCAAAACTGCCACCAGCGTTTCGCGAAGTTAGCTTCAGTTATTAACAACACTAGGGCTGCACGATATGAGGAAAATATGCGATAACATTGTTAAATATGACGATAACGATATTACTGCCGAAAAAATAGAGATATTTTATATATTTGTACTCCATTCTGCTGCTTTTTTTGAATATATTTGTACTCCGTTCTGCTGCTTACAGTATTCTGCTACAATACAACAAACTGCTTGTTGAAAAAAAAATGGAAATCATGTAAAACATTATTTTAGTGAACATATTAAACAGTGTATTGAATTAAAGATGCCCCCCCCCCAATCAGGATCAGCACCAGCCACTTTATGAAAAGAAGACAGTCTTCCTTTCATATCTTCATCTTGTATTTAGTTTTGCACTTTTCAAAATTTACTACAGTACATATTATTAGCCTACTTATATTTTCTAATCATATATTTTACTTATTCTTTATCTTATATGTACATATTACTTATCTGTTTAATATATTACTTTTCTTTTTTTTAATCTATTTGTATGTATTTCTTATCTTTTTATTTTACTTCTTTTTTGTTGTCCTCTTGCCACGTGGGTCGGAGAGAATTTCAATTGCTCTGTAAGTCTGGCACATATTGCAGAATTGACAATAAATTTGACTCGACTAAAAAGCAGCACTTAAAAATGAAGCTACATCATAAAGTACAGCGTTCTACTGATCTCTTCTCTCAACTAACACAAAACATCTCGAGTGTCATTCACCACTTGATACTGCGATGATGATTAAAATAGACATATTGTGCAGCCCTAAAAGACACTTTACTTCTAACCTGAGAAAACTGAAAAAGAACAGCCAAGAATATAACACACACACACACACACACACACACACACACACACACACACACACACACACACACACACACACACACACACACACACACACACACACACACACACACACACACACACACACACACACACACACACACACACACACACACACACACACACACACACACCTCGTTTCAGTAGTTTATTCACCGACAGCCTTGAGTCTTGTCAAACATAGAGGCTTACAATCCGACTCAGTACCCACTCAAAGAGCGTCACGCACTTCCAAATCATTTTAAAAAGGAAAAACACTTGTATCACAGCTTTCTTTCACCTTGCATAGTCACCCATCAATTTTCTCTTGTCAAACAGTGGACCGTCAGGACCGTGGATGAATCAGACACATATCATCCTTTCCAGGAGCCTCTAGAATACATTAATGACCCTTCTTCTGATTTCCACACTGGTAAAAAGAAAAAACTGGAGTGAAACTGCTGCAGAATCACACCCGCAGAACCCCTTTACCCTCACACCTCTCTTAAAATAAACGGTGTGTGCATGTACACATAGTCATTGTCACAGTACGCTGTGTTTGCAGTTAGTATACAAGAAATCAATTCTGACATGTGTACGACAGACGCCAACACATTAACAGCACTCAAAACGACAATATAAGGGTTGCACTTTGTAAACTGGGGCTTACAAGGACTGACCCTGTGAAATGATTCATTGATCAGTCCAGTGACAAAGATGGTCTATTTAATCAGATTCACTGATTCCAGTTTCTCAGGTCAAATGAATAGTGACCTTTCTTTTACATCTTTGTAAACTGAATCTCTTTTGGATTTGGTGATGATGACTGATGGCACCTTTAGATTCATGAATCACAACCAGCAATAGATTGATCTAACTTGTCATTTGCAGCCCTTGATGCAAGGTTTCTGGCTACTAGTAGCGCTAAGGAGTTAATATCAGACAGCCCGCGGTAGAGGCAATAAGCAGAGCAACGAACCAGCGAAGGTGAGGAAGAAAACGATGACATGGGCGTAAACTTGTGTTTTAAAATACAAAGTTTTGCGAATGTTTCAAAAGTAAAAGGAAGTGGATGTTTCTTAGGCCCTCATAACTAAATTGTTCAATTTTACTGTAAATAAAAGTAATCCAAATCCAAGAACGGAGGTAAATTCAAATTTAAAGACCTCATAGTATGCTTTGTGGCTTTTTCCCCCCCTTTCCTTTATTGTGTTATACATCTTTCTTGTGCACATTATAGGTTTACAAAGTGAAAAAGCCCAAAGTCCCCCCCCCCCCAAAGAGAGTTACCATCTCCAACAGAAAACATCATTTTGCGTCTCTTTGTAACACGTTATAAGGCTCGCCTAGTTGCTAGTGTGGCACGCCCTCAAACCAAGCTAGTTAGAGCGGAGGCCCCAACATAATAGATACTGCGCATGTGCGACTCCCAACAAAGATGGAACAGAAGTGAGATGCCTCAACTGAAACAGAAAAAGCTAAAACAGAGAGCTCTGGTACAACCTCTACGTACAATTATGAACCTCAAAATAAGGATAATATGAGGTCTTTAAGAGTTTGGAGTGAAGAGAGCAGATCAGCAGGGGAGATACTTTAGGCCTTCACTTTCAGTACAAAAGAATTTAATAAATCTGATATGTATCTCCTTGGAGGATCAACCCTTTGAAAACACCCAAATAAATTCACCACTGACATCAGAGCAGAGTTTAACATGAGTGGAGAACCTGCCCAGATTCTGCCAGATGTAAAACTGATTTGTGAGGAACGCTGAATAGTTTAAAAAGCTCTGGATAAAAATTCATTTTTAGTCCAGCGTTCTGCACCACCCAACAGCTTTATTTGTACAGACCTCCATATTGTACAATAAAAACAGAGAAACTTCATTGTGTGTCAACACAAGTCAGACTAACATCAAATTCATAATTTCAGATAGCATGTGTCTGGGGTAAGAAATAAAAATGACAAAAAAACAGCCTCTGTACTGAAAGCAGCAGCAGAAGGAATAAATGTGCTGACGTGTTTGTTCTGCAGAACCAGATTAGCAACAGGCCTGCAAGTATAAACTTGTTAGTGCTCCGTTTTTTTGTTGTTACTCATTGGCTGACACAACTGTCAATGTCATCACATCAAAAAATAGATGCTTGATATATTGTCCCAGCAGATGTAATCTGTAAATGCAGTGAGATCATTTTTTTTTTTTTTATATTTTGCAGCCCTTTCCTTTATTAAAGTGACAGTGGATAGACATGAAAGGGGGGAGAGAGATGGGGGGGGACATACAGCAAAGGGCCGCAGGTCAGATTTGAACCCCGACCGCTGCAGGACTCAGCCAACGTGGGGCGAATGCTCCTACTGGGTGAGCCAGAGGCCGCCGCCTAGTGAGATCATTTCAACCCTAGATTTAAGTATCAATATTTACTGATTCTAGTGTGGCGATCAACCTTATTCTGTCGTATCTCTGAAACCTGTTTAGCCGACAAAGGTTCACTGACACTTAAGTTAAGGCACCAAAACAACTACATGACATTAGAAAAAGATTGTGGTTTGGGGTAAAACACTGGTCCCCTTAAAGCTGCAATATGTAAAATATTTACAGCATTTAATCCAAAAATGACCACATTATGTCATCAGATATTAAGGAAACATGCAAAAGTTGAAATACTAATCAATTCTGATAATAATGCAATGGCAGTACTTTCTCCTTTAAAATATCCGTTCTATGATGAAATGTCTGTCTGTGTTTTGGTCTGTGTGTTGCTATCAACTAAAAACGCAAACCCAACGCGCTACAGCTGTGGATCAGCAAACAAATGAATGGGATCAAACGTCCACAGTAGCTCGGTAAGATCCCATCAGCTAGATAACTCTTTCTCCAACTTTGGTCAGTACAAGGCAGGATTAGCTGGGAGACTTCTTCTAGACCAGGGCCACTTGTGGAATACCTGCAGAACAGGGACAGGAAGTAGTTCTTTTGGAGATTACGGTCAACTAGTGTGTGTTGTAGCAGTGTTTTGCCATTAAGAACGATCTAGCATGCTAGCACTAGCATGTTAACCACGCCGTCTTGGCTAGTGACGTAGAAAGCCGTGCAGATTTTGAACAGCTCACCCGGAGACTGAAGGCAGAGGACATTCAGAAACCGGATCTCACTCAAAACAGCATGGATGGGTTTTTTTTTCCAAGTGTATATGCTTGTGGAAGCACCAGAGACACAAAATCCCAGAAAAAGTGATTTTTTTTCATAATATGGGCACTTTAATTAGTACACCAGGGACACAAAAACCTGTTTCCTTGGTGAAAGTTTTGTGTTTTCCACTTTACTTCTTTTGGGACACAAACTCCTTGAAAGCTCAGGAACCCTTTCTACAAACTCACAAGCCTAAGCTAACACTGCTCGGTGTGGCCACTGGTTTCAGTGTGGAATGCTATCAATACTAAAAAGCAGTGTTTTTCATTGTACGTTCTGTGAATCTTCCATTCATCTGACAAGTGTCTGGAGTAAAATATCAGAATAAGTGTTTCAGATTGTCCCTGTAAGGCCTGAGGCATGTCTGGTTTTGATTTGCTGCTTTCATTGTCTGGACTGCATCGTCTGCGTTAACATCACCCTCGTCATTCCTCATCATGACGCTGACCTCGGCCTGACACACAATCTCACGTTTCTCCGAGACATTTACTAAAGGTTACAACCCCATTATGGAGCTACGGCGAGTTGCCAGTCGGAAGAGAAGAAGGTGGTGAGGGAGAAAGATAAGATGGAAAAAACACAGGACAGGAGAAAGAGAGAAACGCAAAGCAGAAAAAAGGCTTTTTTAAAAAGGCTTTGTAATGTTGTGGCTACTCACAAAGTTTGTTTATGAATATTTGTGTGCTAATGTCTAACATGCTGGCCAACTGGGAACATACTAGCATGGACATTTGCTGTCAGTCATTGAGCAAAGACGGTATTTAAAGGCTATGAGCCATAAGACCGACAGAGGCAAGTTTGACAACAGGGAATAGAGAAGTGGTTTTCTTTCCAGGTTTGGCTCCTTGAACCCCCGGGGCCGTCAGCAGATAGGACAGGAAACTGTACAGCTAACTAGGCTACGGCAGCTAATCACAGTTAGCAGGAGTTAGCAGTTACTGTCACTACCCAATGTGAGTCGAGTGCAGATGTGAGTCGTGCATGCTCAGATTTAAACAGTTTACAGCATAACGTGTCATACATACATATATGTATGTAAGTGGAGAAGCTATAAATGTTAAAGAAGTGGAAATTAATTGTCCAGGGAAAAGATGTCCAACTGTGTTTCACAAAGCAGACATAATGAAGGTAAGAGCCTGTTTTGCATGCTGTACTCCTGACCCTGTTCTATATTAATCTGAGGAGAGTGCCGGCGCTGCAGAGAGAGCGGTCAGTGCACTGTGGATAAAAAACAACAACAACCAATGTCTACCAGTACTTCATATGGCACTTTGCATTCACTGCATATACAACTAGGAACATTTTTACCACATTACATTTAAATAGAGTAATCAGTATGAGATTATTATTATTTAATCCTGTTTCTAATGTGTGTATGTATTAATTTAATAATTTACTTGAAATTACAAAAGCACAAAAATACGACAAGCCCAGCTGCCTACAATTCATAAACAAATAAAATATTGATTGATCAATTAGTCGATCAATGGAAAATGAAAGTAGTTTATTAAAAGTGAGATTTTTTAGCTTTTTTTTTTTTACTTCTGGACTGTTGAATGAAATATGTTATTTGGGCTGTGGAGAATTTATGATGGTATGTATGTATAAAAATAATAATAATAAATGTATTTGGACATTTTATAGACAATTATAGAATAATTGATTAATCAAGAACATCAGCAGATTCATTGGTTACTCTAGCAAATGTATTATTTCACTTTCATAAAGTTAGGGGTCATGTATAAAAAAATATATATAAAGGAAACGGTTGACTTTTAGTCCCTAGAACAATCAAGCTCCAAAAGCATTGGATACTACACTTCCCATAATGCAACTCTATAGCATCATTTGTTATTGTGCGTTCTAGTTAAACTGGGAGATCGGCATTTCCGGGTTCACCGGTAGGGTGTCAACTGGAAGGCACCCTGAAGTCGGATTACATCACAATCCAACATGGCCGCTCCGAGCATCAACAGCAGTGGAAGCTGTATAACTATACTGTTTATCATCACTTCTGTCTCATGAAATCAGCCGTACACGCAGAACTGCCCATCTTCACACACACACACACACACACACACACACACACACACACACACACACACACACACACACGGTAAATGAAACGCAACTTTAGACCCTCCCTGTCTAGTAAACTCACGATTTTCAAACTCCACGGCTTCAGTTTGTAACACAGACTTTCTATTATGAATCTTTAGTCTCTAAATCCAACCTGATATTGTTTTTCATCGCATAAATACTTATCTAAGTACATTTCTGAATGTGGCTGCATATCGTCTGTTTGGTCAGTTATCCAGATGGCTGATCAGTGCTCCTCACTTAAATTATCCCCAAAGGTTTTCCAGTTGAGATCTGGTGACCATGAAGGCTAAAACTTATGGCTCATCGGTAAATCCTTGTATGAAAGCATCTGCATTCAGTACATTTCTCCACTCATTTATTCAGGTTTCTATCTTAGTAAATCCACCACCGAAGAACACAGAGAGCCTAGAGTGCCAAATGACATGGCCCATAGCAGTTTTTTTCCTTTGACCTCACTGCTATTCAGTGCTACATTAAATGGACGAACATCAGTGTGAATAGAAAGCTTTCTGAAGGGTGAATACAGGAAGTACTTTAATAAATAAATGTGTCAGAGCGGTTCTTTGTCTGAGGGCCTCAATTAATGAAACATGACTCAGGAGTTCGCCGACCCTCCTGCTCAACTCCTCTTACCACCGGTTCCTTCTTTTGTCAGGCTGGCAGAGGTGACTCGTCAGGTAATGGCTTCCTCAAAACAGCTGGAGGGGGGGGTCAAAGGGTCATATGACATTAGCCTTGGGCCCATCAACAGAGCGCTCAGCATTCCTGAACGTCTGCCAATTGTTTGATATTGGATAACCCCGATTCACTTAAGGCCCTTTTTCACAATGTCACCTTCACTACAGTGTGACATTTGTGGTTCAAGGGCCGACGTTCTTTTCTTATTCCTCGAGGCACTGGATGACATAATGGTAAGGCTGGAAAAGGCATCACCATCTTAGTATTACTCAGATTTTTACCAAGCTCACGTTCTGCCTTTGAATACAGACATACACACATCTGTAGCCGTCCGTCTCTTCTACCTGTATTATTTTTGAAAACTGTCAGTCTTATCAGTTTAAAACCTGATCTATAATAAAAGCAGGTTTGCAATAAAAGCCACTGCGCCATGCCTTCATATTTTAAATATTAATATGCACATCATCTTTGTGAAATACCGCCCAGCAGTCTTAATTTTTGACTGATTTGATGTCTCTGTGCAACCAAAATGGCGGCTTCCTGCTGCCATAGGATACTACACAACATGAGGTCAACAAGGTAAACAAGGGCCGGATATGCTCCAAAATGGGTGGATTGTGAATGTAGTTCTGTTTATAATAAACTGAATTGTTTTGCCTGCATGTGGATGCACAGTCCGCACTGAAAGTGGAGGGAGAAATGTAAAATTTTATTTCACCTTGCTGGATCAACAAAGTATGTCTTAATCTTTTAAATAGGGAGGACGTATAAACGAGCTGCTGGTCATCTCTCATAGTAATTCATGCAAAGAGTCTACAGCAGCTCTGTGAGTGGAAACGTCTGCTTTTGCAGGTATTTAGTCACAAACCAAAGTATTGGACAACTTAAAATGTTGGCCTGATGATGGGGCTGGATGAAAAGTGGTTACCATTCATCCCGAGGGGAACCAAATTATAATAAAACCCCAAAAATCAACCTCATGGTGGCTAGAGGAAAGATCAGAGGATGACCAAAAGGCATAAGGATTCATTCGGCAGGATTCTTGAATGTTTAAAAAAAACTGCATTACAATCAATCCCATAATGGTTGAGATATTTCACTTGTACCGAGAGTTTTTCTGTGCATAAAAGACTCAAACAATAGTGTGTCTTTAGGTTTTATTGTCCCACTTTCAAGCAGTCAGCAGTCAACTTTAGATTAAGTCTCCGGCTGAGTGGGCAACGAATTTAGATTATTCAGTATATCAAACGCCTCTGAAGGAGAGACTTCACGTCAGACAACCTGCAGCGACTAGTTTTGCTTCTGTTATACAAAGAGACACAAACGCTGTCCTTGGAGTTACGGTTCATGCTTGCCAACGATAACACAAATAATCACTTCATAGAAGGATAGTTGTGTTATTCCAATAGTGCTTTTCCGTAAAAGTACAAACTTCGTGTTCTCCCTCTACATCAGTCTGAAGCTAAGTGGTGGACCGACCAACGCTACCATCCAAGCGGCTGCACTGAGGTGTGTCTTTAGACAACGTATTCTAATGTACGGGTTTCTACAATGTCGTACGGAAATTAATACCCAAAGAAAGGTGACTTAGAGCCGGTTTGGATTCAAATAACTCCCAAGGAACACGCATTTGCTGAGTGAAAGTCGTTTCCCTGGGAAGCGAATTCCGGTCCGCAGCTTGAAAGCACTGTGTGTGGATTTTTTTTAATTATTATTAAAAACAATTTGTGAAATGCTTACAACTTAGAGTGCATACATTTTTTTTGTTGTCTAAATGGTTCATGAGAACAACCTGCTTTAGGTCTTATAAGCTCACACAACCTTCCTATATCAAATGAAGTATAAAAACAAGCCTCGTTTAAACAGAGTCCTTGTCCGGATCATTCTCCGCGTTATCAGTGGAGACGGGGCTTCATCCTACTCGAGTCGAGCCAACTCATCTGTCATCTGAAATCCTTCCTGCTTGTTATCACTTCAGTTTCGGCTGCCTGAACGCCGGTCACGGCTGCCGTGTCCATGTTGTTTGCAGGCAATAAAGAGAGCCAGAAAGAGCTCCAGGTTGGAGTCACAAGCTGCAGGATCGCAGGGCTGTGGATGTGTGAGTGAGTGAGTGAGTGAGTGAGTGAGTGAGGCGGAGATAAGGCCTGTTCACAGGAACATGCATTATGTCGTCGAGAACGTCATGTAATTAATAAACTCAACTGCTTTGTGTTTCATAAAAAAACATTTAAAAAAGTTTCTGACTGATTCCACTGCTGCGTAGGAGACTCTAATCAGAGCTTTACAAGATAAAGAGAACGCAACGGGAAATGAAGATGAAGAAGATGCCAAACTACTTCTGGCAGATGAACAACAAGAGTAGAAGCCTTAACGAAATGGGCTCTAAAACCAATTTTTTTAGGGAATTATTACTTTCATCTGAGTGGACAGTTTTTTTTGTCCCAGCACCTTCAGTTTTGATTTAGGCCAAACAAAGATTCTTTCATCATTGATTAGTCAATAATTTACCGAAAAATCCACATAAATGTCCGTTTCAATTTCCCCAAAGTGCTTGTTTTGTCCAACCAAAAGTCCAAACCCCTGAAATATGTGGTTAACTACAACTGGAGAAAAATAATTCCCAAAATGAGCATTTGAGAAGCTAAAACTACGAAACGTTTGGGCTTTTTGATTGAAAAATGAAGGAGTTATTTTTTCATTTACCACTGCACTAGTGAGACTGAACTGACTTTGTTTCGGGCTGCAACTGACGTTTTTCTTACTCTTCTCAGTTACTTTCTTGATGAATCGTTTGGTCTATGAAATAGTGACAAATGCCCGGTACATTTTCCCAGATTCTAAGTTAAGTCAAAGTCAGCTTTATTGTCAATTTCTTCCCATGTCAAGACATACAAAGAAATCGAAATTGGGTTTCCCTCTATCCCACGGTGGAGACAAGACATATTTTACACAGACAAACGGTGGAGAGTAAAACAGTTAGTCAGTCCAAAAGTATTAATCCAACATACTTTTGTTTCACGCTCATTAATCAGTGCCTGACATTTCCATCCAAATTACATCATTTCAGGTTGACAATGTTAGCATTGTCTGCCATTGTGTGCAGTTTGCTAGCTAGCTAGTTCACCCCTACAACACTAGCCTAGCCTCCTGTATGAATGAATGATTTAACAAAACGATTTTAAACTCAAAAGGGGAAATGTGGGAATTAAGTTAAACTGAAACAAGGAATGTGGTGTATAATTGTATGAAATGGATGATGAAAATGGGATAGCAATTTCGCCAAGCAAATACCAAGAAATAGGTTGCTGCAGTTCGTCTTTCAACGACACTGCATCCGCGATGGAGCTGAGCTCGTGGCTCCGGCGACTTTTTAACAGGACAAAATCGCTGTCAATCAAAAAGAGATGCAGCCTTTCGACAGACCCTCCAATCATCACGCAGAAGCCCAGAGTCCAGGCCAGCCCACTCCTCCAATGACATAATCGCAGCATTTATCCAATGACCATACAGTTTCAAAGCTGCCCCGTTGAAGTCCGTGGATGCAAGGCTATGTATGAGAAGTAAATCGAGTCAGCTGATTCTGAACGAACTAGTCTTGAACGTATTCCAACACATTTTTAGTCAATAAAGTACATATTTGACCATTATTTTTTGGGACGATTTAGGGCAGTTTAAAGAAATCGCCTCTGATTATGAGATGGATCGATGAACATTTCTTACTGCCATTTTTGTAGCCATTTACCAGTCACTATTCTTCATGTAAGATTATTATTAATACTACTTACAAAAGCTCTGATTGGTTGATTGTTTTCCATTAATGTGCATACCAGCAGACCTGTGTGAAGCTGAGCAACTCAGAGACAAACCAAACTACAACTGCTCTCATTTAGCTCTAAAAAGGTCTTAAATGGATAGATGGGTTTACCATTATTAGGACAGAAGGGGTTGGAGGGTGTTTTTTTTGGGGGGGGGGGTCCCATGTTGTTTGGGGTCAGCGGTGTTTGCAAGTCTCTGCCTTTGTTTAAAGCTCATCAAGTGTAAAAAATGGGGGCAGGCCTGAGGCCCTCTGCATCCTCTCCCGGCTCCACTGGGTCATCCAACAGAATAGGCAAACATTTGAAAGAAAAGCATTAATCATTTCCTCCCTGGATCGACAACTTAACAAGCACTCAACAAGCACGTCTTGCATCCCTCGAGAGCTCGGTGTCAGGCACAAACATGCCCAGGAAGAGATGAGAGAAATGAGCGCAGGACTTTATCATGTCTGACATAAGCCTGATATGTTTCTATGTTATAAATGTAAAATAGACTGTTGTCAATTAACCAAAAAACAACCCAAAAAGAAGGCTTTAGCAGTGTTGGGTGTCCAGCCTCAATGCTTATTGACCCAAAAGTGTCCAGGGTCCTTATTCTTTGATCAAATATTGCCTCATTTAAAAATCAAACTTTTTGTAAATGTCTATTTTGTTAAGATTTGGCTTCTGTGTTACAGAGGTTTGTCTTATTTTATTAAATTCAAAATGGTTTTGTAAAGAAATTGTTTTATATTCCTCAATATCAAAAATGAGTTTTTGTGGAGTTACCAACGTAATATTGGCGCTGGTATCAAAAGGTTTCAAAAAATCCAGCATAAGAGAACAGCCTGATGAGTCTCCAATTCTGCCTTCATTTGTTAGGGACTTCTAAATATGGTGTAACCACCCTTTAAATGTTTTTCTTCAAATGCCTGTAAATGTTATTTTGCACCCACACGGTGTTCAAATCCCTAAAAGCCCAACCAGCTCAGATTTTGGGGCTATTAATCTGCCAATTTTATTATTTAGTATCTAGACAGGAACATTAAACCAGGAACAAAATGTGGAACCAAAACCGACCACGGCTACAAACTGAAAGCAGAACCAGTGCGTTTGTTTTCAACCTCATTTGGACTAATGACCAGCAACAGATGGCACAGGTTCACATTTCATAGTTAAGATGGTGACTGGAGAGTGTTGGGCTCCAAACAACTCAAAGCAGGATCTGTAATGTGACCTCAAACACGCCTCAACCTCCAGTGATTTGGAAATTAGTGCTCACTATTGTCTTCAGGCTGTAAATTCAATGACATCACTTAAACCAAATGCACCCATTCATTTTAATGAAGAGGGAGGGATGACGACGTGGATGCAATGTGAAAGGGAACCAACACAGAACGATGAGCTGAATCTGCAGCTCCACTCGGCTTTATGAGATTTATAGTGAGTTTGAGCTCATTGTTTATCTGCAACTTTACTGTTCTGGTTCACGCTCATTGAATCGCTTTCAACTAAAAGCCCCACTGTACACAGCAGACAGACACAGTTAGAGAACAGCTGGTGAACATAATGGAGCATATAGAGGTGATGAAATTAATCATTGCATCGCAATCAGACCCGATACTGCATAGCTGCAGTGACAGACCATAATCGCTTATGGCCTACTGATGTTACTTGTTGATTTTCCAGTCACTGCTTTTTGTTTTTTCCTTTTGTCTGTTGTCCACTACATTCAGAAAGTGTCTTTTTTTAAGAGCAGATACAATAAAAAAGGAGTTCATATTTATCTGACTGCTTGAATTTGTTGACAAAAACCATGTGTAGCCATGTAGCAATACACAGGGTGTAAATCCCCCTTCCAATTGCTTGGATATTGTGCCACTCGGCCAGGCATGCTAAAACACTCCAAAAGGAAAATATACCCCGGAGTGAAATTGCCCAACATAGTGTCAACATAAAACACAGCGTGTTCAAGCGTAGGGTGTACATTTCATAATTCAGCAGAGCCAGGGATATGTTGACCAGAAAGGGAGAAATCCCATGCACCCCCCCAGACCCTGACAGTATATAATAACACTGAGGTGGTGGGCGCCCGGATGGCTCAGGCGGTTGAGCAGGCGCCCATATAGAGGCTTACTCCTCGACGCAGCGCGCTCGGATTCAACAGCCCGGCGGCCCTTTGCTGCATGTCATCCCCCCCCCCTCCCCCTATCATGTCTCCAGCTGTCCTGTCAAAAATAAAGACTGAAAATCCCCCAAAAATGATCTTAATA
The DNA here is from genome assembly GCA_013375575.1 of Percina caprodes. Lineage (NCBI taxonomy): Eukaryota > Metazoa > Chordata > Actinopteri > Perciformes > Percidae > Percina > Percina caprodes. The sequence continues at coordinate 5,613,137 of JABXJD010000017.1, read as the reverse complement.
ATACTGAGGTGACACATTGAGATATCGAATCGATTCATATCGTTGACAGGATAATCATGATCAAATCGAAAGTCGGTGGAGACCAAAAACAGCCAAAAGCGAGAGAATTTTGACCTGGCATTCATCAGGTGGACACAAACACAACTCCATATTAATAATAATGATGCTCCGTAGCTGCTGGATGTGTGAAAACGTTCACCATTTCAACTTAAAAGGTGACAATATGTCAATAGTGTGTACACGACTTGTTTCTGCTGCCCCCAAGAGACCAGGAATATCAATTATTGCAGTTCAGTTGAAACGGTGTTTAGCAAATGTTCTGACTTTGGCGTTACGGAGATGTTTTTCATCCTGTTACAGCAGTGACCGCAGGCTCATCATGATCAAGGACAACAGGTTACAGTTTAACTCCAAACCTTCAGTCCTGCTCAAAGTCAAATATTACCTCTTCTAATGGCTTTTACCTGCTTCATTAACGCCTAAAAGTGCAACAGGAGGGACATGACGGCAACACACACACACACACACACACACACACACACACACACACACACACACACACACAAATGGCACTCTTTTCCCTTTGGCATCACTTTAATTCACCTGTAACTTTCCTATGCTGGGTTCATACGCTGGGGGGACATCTAGGCTAGAAGGTCCTTCATAAACAACGCTGCATTCAGGTGCTGTTATGTCTGTGGGCTCAGATTATAAATCTGGTGGTTAAATATTAACTTCTTATTCTGGTTTACTGAAAAAAAATTACATAAAACTAATAAAATAAGGTGCTTATTGTGTTTTTGTACCAACGCGTACACAAACGGCACACAGCAACAACTTCAAAAATCCCACTCAAAATAGCTGCATGTCCATATTTGGAGACAATTTTCTTTGCTAGGTATTATCCAACTTTGTCTAGAATTCATATAAAATTCCCACATGTAAAAAAGAAACTTATTGGTCTTTTCAAGATCTTGTTTCATGAGGAACTAGGACATCCGAATACTGAGGTTTGAGCAGTGATTTCACTTTCACATCCAACACGTAGTACGTACAGCAGGCGTTTTATTACCACCTCTGGCACTTTTTCCAAGTGAGCAAAGGCTACAAAGGATGATGATGATGATGATGATGATGATGATGATGATGATGATGATAGCGACCCTCCCCCCCCCCCAACCACCAGCCACCCCCGGCCTCGCCCCTCTCCGCCCCTCGTTTTAGGGATGCAGGGGCTCATCAGTATCTCTGGACCAGGCCCGCTTGCCCCTGCTGAAGGCGCACACACGCACGCGCACACGCACACAAACACACACCGCTGCATCGCGTTGCATAAAAGCCTGAAATTGCTTCCAGCTGGCTGTGAGTAGACCTGGTCCCGACTAAGAGGAGAAACTCAGAGGAAACAAAGCGGTCCGCTTGCACAATTATGTGTCCAGTGCGCACACGGTGTTGCACTGCACAGCAGCACGTTGCCTCGACTCTGCAGTGCAGTTCAGTTCACACTAAAAAAATAAATAAATAAAAAATAAAAAACTGCTGTTGCTCTGATTTGTAACCCCAAAAACAAAACTCTGACTTTCACTGCTTTAAAGCTCCTTCCGACTCGTAGATGCGTAATGCGCTTAATTACGAACACATCACATCCAGCGTGTTGACAGCGTGTGGAGCAGTGAGTCTGCCCCGGCCTGCATGGCTGGACTTTTCACCACTTAAGGTATGAGGATGATGAGGATGATGAGGATATGATGACGCCTGCACGGTGCGCCCCTGTCCTGCGCATCCTCCGCGTGCACCAAGCCGGACAACAAAACCCCCAAGAGGGGAAGCCAAGAGAGCACCAACGCATCGAACCGGGGAGAAAAGAAGGGATGGGAGGAGGGGGGGGGGAGATGTCAGGGCCGGCCGGCCGCAGGACTCACCAGTCGGTGTCCGAGGTCTCGTCAATGACGTCCTGGTAGGCGGTCAGCAGGGCCAGTCTGTTCTTGCCGAGATTCACAGCCATGTTTCTGTCCCTGCAAGCATCCAGACCGCTGCTGATGGAGAGAGACGCGGAGTGAGACTACGGAGAGGAGGAGGCTCAGACTGCTGGAGACAAAGAGACGACAACGGTGTCCGATGGGTCCTAGCGCCGGAAGTTCACCGGCTCCTCAGTCTGACGGGTCCTAGTGCAAGAGGAGTCAACTTCTTCTATTACTTTTTTTTCACTTCTTTATTGGGAATTAACGGAAGAGGATTAGGGCCACGTCTAAAAAAATGTTTGAGTTCTGAGTTTAAAGTCAGAATTATTCAAATACGGTCAGATACAAATAAGAAATAAAGTTAGAAATCTAAGAAACACTTTTTTTAGACTTTAACTTAGAATTCTGTGAATTTAATCTTAAAATTGGGACTTCAAACTCAAAACTCAAATACATTTTGTCACATGTGGCCCTCATCTAATGGGAATTGTTGGGTTTCTGTAAATAACATCAGAGTACGCTGTAGACCTGCTCTTCTATGAAAAGCGCTGTGAGATAACTGTTGTTGTGATTTGGCGCTATATAAATAAAATGAAATTGAATTTATCACAATGAATCGCAATTTTATTGAAATCGCAATTTGGACCAGTGCAAGTATCGCAACAAGAAATCTACCACAGACAATACAACTTTTTAACACTGAGTACTCATATCTTTATAAATACTATTTAAGTAGGTTGTACATTTGTAGTTGCCATTTGTACATTCTTTCCTTTGTATTTTGTAACTTTATTTTTGAATATTTTGTAATAGTAATTGTTCTTGTATTCTATTAATTATTTCTTGTATATTCTGTATGTGTGTTGTTTTATTTTTGCTGCTGTAGCACGGAAATTTCCAATATTTGTTAACCCTCGTGTTGTCTTCCCGTTAACCCTGAACTTGCCCTTCCAGGTCAAAATTGAAAATTAATATTTTTTTGGGCTTTTCCAATGTCTTTGTCACTTTTTCTGATTTATTTCTCACTTTTTCCAGCTTTTGGTGCTTTTTTTATTTTATTTATTTATTTATTTTAAACCATAGCTGGTTTAATAACAGGTTTTACACTTTTAATAACAGGTTTTACACTTATTCTTGGAATTCATGGTCCACAAACCTCATTTATCTCAAATTATACATACGTTTTTGGTTAAAAAGGCAGAAATTATTAATTATTTTGACTAATCATCAGAGGATGTTGAGTGGATCTCAGATGAGTAGATGTCAAAGTTTAGTCCGGATATTGTTTTGAAACCATTAAAAAAAAGAATTAAGATTAAATAAAACACCCAAACATTCAATGAAAGTAATGTTGTATGGAGTCATCCAAGTTATTTTTGGACAATTTGGGTGAAAGAAATCCATATTTCTGATATAAAACACTTTGAAACGGGTCAGTTTGACCCAAGGACAACACAAGGGTTAAAGGTCAAACATGTGTCAACCCATTCTGAATGAAGTATTGCGATGCTGCGGAGACGTCCAACGAATCGCATCCTACAGACTGAAGAAAAACATATTTGGTACGGATCCACTATGCACTATCATCATTTAATATTTTTAAATGAGAATAATAATGCCACAAAAATAAGCATTTCCTCTTGTATCGTGAATCAAATCGCAATATCAGTCAGAATAATCAAAATTACATATTTTCCTTGTATAGTGCAGCCCTTATTGAGAATACTGAAATACAAACAAACACAGCACATTAACAAAATTCATTAAAAAATAAGAGCTTTTGCCCCGGTTCAAGCAGAGAAACAAAAAAACATATGAGCATATTTATAACATTTCAAAATAAATATCAAAACAACAAAGAAATATAAAAGGGCTATCTCAAATTAGCTTAAGTGTCTCAAGTAAAGAAATTATATGATATATTCATTCTTCCAATGGAGCAGGGACGGGTTAGTATTAAAATATCTACATTTATGTTACATTTATTTCCCAATAGAACAACTTCTTATGCAACTGCACAGGAACAGCTGCTGTCAAATTGACAGACAAAAAAATAATAGGTTAATAATTAATAGAATATACTTCATGCTTCACTACATTTCAGAGACAAATGTACTTTTTACTGCACTACATTTATTTGATGACTAAATAGGCTATCTATAAAAATGGGAGTGGGATTTGACCGACATTTGTACGTTTTAAGTTAAAGGTCTATGATGATAGAAGTACATATAGTTAATAAACCAAAATCTCAGTGACCTGATGGTCGAAGGACTACTCTGAGTTCTTTATGTGTGTTTAACCCTTGTGTTGTCTTCCCGTCAAAATGTGAAAATCAACACTTTTGTTGACACTTTTTATTGATGTTGTTAACTTTTTCTTAATTTTTTGTCCTTATTTTTAATCACTTTTGATGCATTTTTTTATGTTTGTCACTTTTTTGACATTTTCAACACTATTAACTTTAGTTTTACAGTTATTTTTGGAATTTATGGTCAATAAACCTCATTTATAGCAAATTGTACCTAATGTTTGAGTTAGAGAAGCAGAAATTAGGAATTATTTCGACTTAAATTAAAGGAATGGATGTTGATGGATAATCAGACTGGAATATGTCAACTTTTACTCAATACTATTTCAAAACCACTTCAATGATTTTTCAAATGCTCTAAAATTGAATTAGACACCCTCAAAATTAATGAAAGTTGAGATTTGTACTTGTGCAGAATCAATCATGTTATTTAGCGTAATTAAAAAGAACATTGATATAGGAAAACGGGTCAATTTGACCCGAGGACAACATGAGGGTTAAACAAAAAAAGTCCTCATGAACGATGGACTTAAAATGAGCTTCTTTTCTTCTTTTTCCTGGAAAAGCTGACATTTGGAGGTTTTCCCCCTGTCTGGTGGTTGGTTGCCAGGGGAACCTGCCTTGCCTCACAGGGTTGAACCCCACGCGGGCAGCCTGGTGTTGTTCTCCCAGGCCCGGCTGGCTCTGAGCCCACATACCTTCTCCCTCGGCTCTCAGAGCGAGACACTGGGGCTGGAGGAGAACAGGGGAGAGGGGCGGGGACGCTGCTCAGAGCTTTAATTGGCACAAACTGCGACGTAGCACAAGGTGAATATTTGCATAATTTATGTTATGTGGTGTGTATCCACCGTTCTGACGTGTGGCAGAAATAATATTTACCATTAGGTAAGCATGCTAACGTTGGCTAATTAGCACTGAACACAGAAACACAGAGTGGGCTACAGCTGAGGCTGACGGGAATGTCCTGTCTCTCTCTTTGCCCAATCACCACACACACACACACACACACACACACACACACACACACACACACACACACACACACACACACACACACACACACACACACACACACTGGCCACTCCCCCTCCTGTTAAGTGGGTTAGTATTAATTAATTCTTCTCACCCTGCAGGTCCTTGTTTCCTGTGTGTGTGTGTGTGTGTGTGTGTGTGTGTGTGTGTGTGTGTGTGTGTGTGTGTGCGGCCTGCAGTTACCATAGCTATTTCCTGGCTCTGATTATCCTTGTTGAAAACAACCCGGAAAGTAACTCAGAAAAGACATTAATAATCAAGCAGACGTCTTCCTGTCAGATGAAGAGACTGTGGAGAGTCTTCTCTGTTTTCTATGAAGAATAAAATGGCCGTATACACGTATACTGGACGAGGCCGACTCTGAAAGTGCAAATCACCTCCTCCAAAGAAGCTGCTGCAGAGTGAGCTGACACTAAACTGCCTGCTGTTAATGGAGCCTCTGACTGGGCAAATTAGGCTGTCAGGGCTGAACTCTGGAGATTACACCGACTCTGCAATATGCCAGCTTCATGGAGGAATAAATAACACTTAGAAAATCAGTGACTTTTAATCCGCCAAATGGCCGCGAAGAGCAGCCATAAGTCCTTCAGAATTAGGTCAGAGTCTGCGCTGAAAACGAAAAAGAAATTACTTTTGAAAGATGGGGAAGAACTCAATTTAAATTAAATGATTTATTTCATTTAGACGACATACCTGGAAGCATTTGTACTACTTACCTTGTAAATGTAAATGGGCTGTATTTATATACTGCTTTTCTAGTCTTAACGACTACTTTAAGCCCTTTAACATAGTACAGGAACCATTAATCACACACACACACACACACACACACACACACACACACACACACACACACACACACACATTCATTGTCATTGTTGATTTTCTCATAGTTTTTCCTGTTTTATTGTGTTAATTCATTCCCCATTTCCTTGCAGTTTACTGTCTCTTGTGTTCTCTGTTGCGTTTTCCCTGTTTTCATCCTCGTGTATGTTTTATGCTTCAGTTTCCTGTTTTATTGTGTAGTCTGTTTTCTCCTTTGTCAGGTCTTGTTTCACTTCCTGCCTTGTGTGTTTTCCCTCCTTTGTGATTGTCTGCCCCACCCGGATGTGTTTCAGCTGTTCCTGAGCCCTTGTGTCACCTTTCCCATGTTTCACCCTCGTTACCTTGTGTGTTTAGTTTGTGTTGTCAGATGATTGTGTATGTATGTCTACCCAACCCGTTCTCACTCCGAATGATGGCGATGGCGCAACTGCATGTCCAGGAATCGAACCAGCAACCTTCTGACCACCTCAGCCGTGTTTTTCTTTTAAAAATAGTTAGTCTTTCTGTGGGTCGTGAGGGGAGAGACTTTGTAGAAGCTAATACAGATCCAAATAAAAATACAGAATATGTATTTAGCCTTAGGAGCTCAACATATCCTTTTTCAAAACATTACGCCTACAATTCCCACAATGCAACCTGACTGCCGACAGTTATGCTATACTAGTTAGCCTGACGGAACCTGCAGCACATATGATTTCCACACCCAGTTGTTTTCCATTTTTTTAAGTTTTAATTTTAATTTAACCCTTGATATTATACCAGATCTTTTTATAAAGCAGAAATTATGAAGTGTTTTGACTAATAAGATCAGAGGCTGTTGAGTGGATCACAGACTGTATATGTCAAAGTAAAGTCTGTTCTTTCAAATGCTATATAATTGAATAGAACACACCATATTCAATGGAAGTAATCTTTCATTTTACCTGCAAAGAACGTTGTATCCATATAACGAACATCTCATGCATCCATGTGTTTTTGGGGCACTTTGGTAGCAATAAACCCATATTTCTGAAATAAAAAGAAATTTAAAAAATGGTCAAATTTGACTGGAGGACAACACATGGGTTAGCGCGTTAGAAGCTTAACTGTACATATCTGCCTAAAGATGTCGCTGCTTTTTCTTTTCTTTTCTTTACATCTTAACTACTCTTTTATTCTGGAGACTGTCCCCCAAGGAAGAACAGCAGGCTGGTTCAGCATCTGTTTACATTCATGTCAGTAAGTCCTCTAGATCATTTTGGGGGTGCAGTGCTTCAGTTTGATTGTCTGTTACTGCTCGCTCTCCGTGGCAGAGGGGGGGTTATTGATGGATTTTATTGATCAGCTTCTATTCTGGGATGCCTCTTAAGAAGGAGGCAGACAGCTGGACAACAAAGAAAAGGAAAAAGAAGTCAATTCTCCATCTGCAGTCTGTATGTCTTCCTTTGTCCTATAGCAATCCCAGTCTCTTTTTATATGTATGCTCATGTCTGTCGCTCACTTCACTTCTTTGCAGCAATAAATCGATGTGCGTCTAATCAAATAAAAGCTCCAGGCGTTAATTCTCTCTCTCTCTCTCTCTCTCTCTCTCTCTCTCTAAGCTCACGTCCTCAGAGGCGGCCTCAGAGTTAAGCCTGGTTTAACAGCTGAGGCTCATCCACACACACTGTCGGATTCTGTTGGAGCGGAGATCAAGTGAAAGGAAAGAAAGGCTTGGTACAGCACGGCGGCTCAGTGGTTCGCACGTCTGCCTCACAGCAAGAAGGTTCTTGGTTAGATTCCAGGTCGTTCCGGGCCGTTCTGTGTGGAGTTTGTATGTTCTCCCCGTGTTTGTGTGGGTTTCCTCCGGGGGTTCTGGTTTCTTCTCACCTTAAAGACATGCATGCTAGGTAGGACTATCGTTGAAAAATAGCCAATTGGCTAACACTGGCGCATTTACAGAAGTGTTGATTAATGTGCATTGTCCTAAGCAAATAAATAGATCCCCATCTACAGAGAGTCGAAGGGCTCTACCGGGCGCAGCTCAGAGCAAAGCCCGAAACAAGTTTCTAGTTTAAGACCGACGCCGTTGTCAATCTCCTGTCCAGCGCCCACGTCGTTTAACCCTTGTGTTGTCTTCCCGTCAACCATAAAAAAAGAAATTCGCTTTTTCCGACAATTTTGTCATTTTTTCAATGTTCTGGGAGCTTTTTTTTATGTTTTTTCCAAAGTTATTTGATATTTCTAATGTTGAAATTTTCAGCGCTTATTTTGAAGGCCCATTTTTTGTGATAAAAAAACTGAAAACAGGTCAAATTTGACCCGAAGACAACATGAGGGTTAAATAGCAAATGCACCTGCGGCCATCTTTGCGCCCATGCTGGTCTTACAGGGAGGTGCGTTCAGGTGCATTCTGGGCGTGTTGCCATCTTGAAGCAGCGGAAAGTGATCGCACCGTTGACCAACAAAAACCTGGTCTGGTCAATAACGCAGCATTTCATTGTTAATTTAACAGCGTATTAGTAAAATGAGCTAACACACTATGTTTTTTACATACAAAGGGACGCGCAGCAGCACACGAACATGCAAAATAAAAAATATTACAATGTGAAATAGTATAATTGGCTATTATGGAGTTTTGGTGGCATAGTGCTCGTGCCAAATATGATCTGCTAAAACGTATTATTAAACTTTGTCAACAGCAATTGCCACCAATCGGCCCCAAAACGTCCCAGAAAAACAGTAAATGCTGTTAACATAGTCCCAGAAAAAACCATCAGGCCTCGTTGCACGATCTTCCAACGATTTCTTCCAAACTTGCCATTTTCAGCGTGTAGCAATACGTTGAAATATTAGATGTCTAGATATGTGGAGATTGAGCGTCTGAGCCGGTCAACTGTCAAAGACAAAGAGGAGAGGCTTCAAAAGAAAATATTCATGAGTCTCAAAGGGTTAAAAGTCTGTCAGGCTGTACCGGAGAAGGACAACTCACATACCAAACCGGTGAGACGGAGCCCCGTGGTGAGGCTGTCATCCACAAAACAGAAACCGGACAGAGACAGAGACCGGACAGAGACAGAGACCAGACAGAGACAGAGACCAGACAGAGACCAGACAGAGACAGAAACCGGACAGAGACAGAGACCGGACAGAGACAGAGACCAGACAGAGACAGAAACCGGACAGAGACAGAGACCAGACAGAGACAGAAACCGGACAGAGACAGAGACCGGACAGAGACAGAGACCGGACAGAGACAGAAACCAGACAGAGACAGAAACCGGACAGAGACAGAGACCGGACAGAGACAGAGACCGGACAGAGACAGAAACCGGACAGAGACAGAGACCGGACAGAGACAGAAACCGGACAGAGACAGAGACCGGACAGAGACAGAGACCGGACAGAGACAGAAACCAGACAGAGACAGAAACCGGACAGAGACAGAGACCGGACAGAGACAGAGACCGGACAGAGACAGAAACCGGACAGAGACAGAAACCGGACAGAGACAGAAACCGGACAGAGACAGAAACCGGACAGAGACAGAAACCGGACAGAGACAGAGACACTGAAAGACATGAAATACTCAACACAACTAACGTAGTAAACTAGACCAGAAACCAGGCTATTTTTTTTATTTAGCTTTGTCCTGAGGTGGGATCATAATTATCTTGTCTTACCTAAAGCAGGCACGCATGCACTCACACACACACACACACACACACACACACACACACACACACACACACACACACACACACACTCACACACACACACAAAACACAGACGGACAGACAAACAGACCCACACACACACACACACACACACACACACACAAAACACAGACAGACACACACACACACACACACACACTCACACAAAACACAGACAGACAGACCCACACACACACACACACACACACACAAAACACAGACAGACAGACACACACACACACACACATATATACACATGCACGCACACACACACACACACACACACACACACACACATTCACACACACAAAACACAGACAGACAGACAAACCCACACACACACACACACACACACACACACACACAGTGAAGGTAACAATGCTGCAGACTGAGGAATGTGTTCATTTCCTCTTCGGTGTGAATGTTTACATTTTGGACGTTTTCTTTTGAAACACACGGGAGCAACAGTCAAAGTTATTAAAAACATTAAAGAATGAAACATATGAACGGGACAGCAATTAATCTGTAGGAATTACTGTTGGAAGAAAACAAAAACTCTCAAAAAAGTGAAAATGACAACTTTTTCTTTTAAAATAACTACTTTATTTTTCAACAACTTTAATTATCTTAAAATTACAACTTTTCTCATTAAATTATTTGTAAAATTACAACTTTTAACATCATGACTACTTTTTGCATGAAACTAAAGTGCTTTATTCTTCTAATTCAGTATCTCCAAATGCTCAAAATAAGTTATTTAAATAAATACTGTATTAAAATTGCATTTTTTCGTTTCAAATAAAAATGTATTAATCCCAATAATCGGGTTGCTGCTGTGATAAATTCCCCAGAATAAAAACTGAAATCTGTGCAGTCCCATTTCTTCTTTTAATCAGTTCTCTGTCTCCATCTTGTGTTCACCGAGAACCATCACAGGAAGTTCAGAGAGGCAGCTGTAGTCCGACTCCAACTATTATTGGTTTTTAGGTATTTTACAGTATTTTTAATTAAAATACAAACATCTCACAGTTGACATCAAATAAAAACTCAAATCAAATATTGATTCCTTGTCAGAAACTAAATAATACAAATAAAATCATTTCGGTCACAAGTTAAAGGGTAACTGCCGTTTTCTTTCAACCTTATTTTATTATCTTATTTTCCTATGATTTTGTGTCTAAGCGACTGATGGGATCAACAATCTTTGACATTGGTCCAGTATTAAGGGAGATCACTGCAATGTAACCGTGTGGGGAAAATGTCTTTTTTGCTACTTACAGGCTCAGATTATCTGTGTCTGACATTATGTAAAGGATCCTTTCAGAGAGAGACCTTTAAAACCTCTTTGAGACTTTTCTGTTTAACTAAAAACTGCTCTGAAGTTGCTAGTGATAAACCCACCAGACTCCATTTAAAAAAACAATACTTTTAATGTGTATAGAGTCAACATACTTCCACATGTAAATCTGTATACTATATGTTTATTTCAACCAAAACTAGAGTTGTGATGGTTGGAAAAGTGGAAAGATGACCCAAAATAGCTTTTCACAGTTTTATTTTGTTTCTGTCAACTTTGAATGAAGTGTACTTTAAAATTCTAAAATTAGGATTTATTTACATGGAGTCTGGTGGGTTTAGCAAACGCAATTACACAGATATTTTTAAATGTAAAAAAAGGATCTTACTCTTTAACAGAAAGGTCAACCTCCTTAGAAATTCTTTCCTTAATGTTGCCAGACACTTAGAATATTAATCTAAGCCTTTCAGCAGCAAAACGAGCACGTTTGTGAACGTAAATACAAGCTGCACAATTGCCCTATTAACTTACATTGCCGGTTGTTTCTCCGCTGCAGACTGCAGCGAGCTCGCTTAATACTGGACTAATGTCAAAGATCGTTGTTCCCATCAGTCACTTAGACACAAAAATAACTAAAAACAGTAGTTACCCTTTAATGTATGGTTCATTGGTTCATTTTTAAAAGGGTTTAAAGTACAACTCAAATCTTATAAAATTACAACTTTATTCTGATTCTGTTGTTAAGTCTTCTTTAAAAATAACTGTTCTCATGAAATTACAATTTTTCTCTTTTAAAATGAGATTAAAGATAATCTCATGACTTTTCTCATAAAATTACTTAATTCAAGTTTAACTACAAATTAAAGGCAACATTTTTATTTCAAAATTTTGGCTTTATTCTCTTAATGTCACAACTTTGGTCAAAAATATAATGTGACCCGTTTTAAAATCGCAACTTTATCTCATTTCTCATAACTTCCAGACCCGTTTAAAAAAAAAAAAAAAAACACAATTTCAACCTAAAACTCTCCAAATCTAAATATGCCATAAACATGACGGCAGTTACATTTTGTTCAACCATTATGTATAAAAAAGTAATAGAGCAGATATGAACCCAACTGTTTTCAGAAAGATAGGAAAAAACAGAACAAAAAACATAGTCCGGTTTTTATCAACAGATGACTTTTATTATAAATATACAGTGTTAATGGAATGGTACCCGACGCTGCCGTTGCACTTACACTTATAGAAACAAAAACAATGGAACTGGAGCTTGTGCTGCACATCTGCAATCGTCAAAAATCACACATCTGCAAGAACACAGAGGCCACGTGTCAGCCCGAACAAAACGTAGCAACACGTTTGTCAAAGTGCCCATATTATGAAGAAAGAAAATCACCTTTTTGGGGATTTGGGGGGTTATTTTGTGTCTCTGATGCTTCCACACGCATACAAACTTGGAAAAAAAACATCCATGCTGTTTTGAGCGAGATACGGGTTTCTGAATGTTTCCAAAACGCGGGGGCTAAATGATAGCATGTTAGCCCCGTCATTCTCAACGGCAAAACACTGCTACAACACACACAAATTCACCATAATCTCCAAAAGAACTACTTCCATGTCCCTGTTCTGTAGGTATTCCACTCAATGTGCCCTCGTCTCCCGGCTAATCCTGCCTTGTACTGACCGAAGTTACGGAATAGATATCTAGCTGATGTGATCTTACCTAGTTACTGAGCATGTGCAACTCCCAACAACGATGCAACAGAAGTGAGATGCCTCACTCTGGAGCTAAAACACAGAGCTCAACACAGGATCTAAAGCAATGTATGGTGCATTATAAATATGGATTTTTTGAAAGTTAAACCATGTAAACCTATGCCAGTACAACCTCAAAATACAATTATGAACCTGAAAATGAGCATAATATGGGCACTTTAAACTGAAACGGGTGCGTTCAACAGCAGGTTGCGTGCGCATGCGCTCTGCCTTTTTATTACCACTTTTAACAGACACCGTTTACAGACACACTCTGCTGATTGGGTGTCACCTGCGACGCAGCCAATAAATCAGAGACACACCCACCAGACGAGAGAAAACATACCTTAAAGCAGTTGCACGCCGTTGCGAGGAAACATGTCGTTCAACCAAGAAACCGTAGCAACGAAACGCTGCACACGGTCTTGAGATTGAACGGTGTCATTCAAAAGGTCAGACGGCAGACAGACTGCGATTCGACCAGACAGCGGCGGCTCACTTCAAAAAGTTCAGCCCAGTTTGTCAAAAGAAAAAGAAGCCGTGACCAAACTTTGGCTTTTTAAAGTTGTTTTTCGAGGAAGTAAAAAGTAACAAACGTGAGAAGAAATGGTGTCGAGTGATAAAGATGAGATCACTGGAAGATGTGACCGACATTCATTGGTCCTTAACATCCAACAGTTTACAAAAAGGTGCCACATGCAGCATGTTTAACATCCACGTGTCACGTTTACTGCTGGTTGTAGATGCCCTTACGTAAACCTTCATGAGGACAAACAGTCTTTTCTGTTCCAGGGACCAATATGTGGAATTAATTACTTTCTGAACTTAAAGTGATCCTGAGAGATCATATTAAACGTCTTCTGAAACTGTTTTTGAAGAAGGAGCAGTCATGCGGCCATGAATAATCCGGTGCTCCTGTGATGTATTATATCAGCCTGTGTTGTGTAGTGTTTTGTCTGTGTTTCCTTGTGAGTTTTTGCATTTAAAAGGTGTGTATCTATGGAGGACTGTGTGCTCTGTCTTACGCAAGTGTTGAGTTATTGTTGTAAAACAAAAAAAAGGGTCCATTAGGGACGTGCATTGGAAATTAGCTTCGGCTATAAATGCTGCGGTGTGTGGCATAGGTCTATGCTACATAATTGTCCCAATACAAATGAAATAAAAATAAAAGATATTTCAGACTACATCTCCCATAAACCATTCTGCTGTCTCTACTTCTCCCTCCCACCCTCAAAGTTTTAGATTTGAGACTTAGAGACCGGCCGGCTGACCGATTAAATAACCGATAATTCTCAAATGTAGAAATTTGCTGGATTTTTTTGACCGTGGACACCATTTTATTACATTAAATAGACTTAAAAAAAAAAAAGATTTGAAGTCTTTTTACACACAAATGTCAAATTAACTGATTCGGAGTGTGGAAATCTGTTTGGATTTCTTTGTCTTTATGATACTTAAAAAAAAAAAAAATAAAAAAACTTCACAAAGCTAGTCAGGTAAAAACATGTTGAAGACGAGATGGACAGTTTATAGAACAAGTCATTCTTCAAATTGAGAAAATCCTTTGCAGATCCATCAATAATGAAAATAAGTCCCAGCCTAACGCTGGGTTCCCACAGGCAGCTGAAGGAACGGCCGAGCCGAGCGATTCACTTCATTCCCATGTGAAACAGCAGTAGGAGCAGCGGAGAAAGGGCCCCGGAGCCACCAAAGGTCACCCAAAGGTCACTCCGAGCGTTTATATCGTGGCTAACACAAACCGTTTGGTTTTATACTCCAGTCACACACTTTGCCGCTTAAGAAGTGGTGTTAAGTTTGAAAATAATCGTAGTAACACAAGCTAGTCGTCATTGCTACAACGCTAGTGTTACTACAATGCTACTACTACTAAAACAAAATGTATATAAAACAAACCAGGATACCGACTGCCTGGACAACCTTTTGTTAGCTAGCTGCTAACGTTTCATAAAGTAAGACGTAGGAAAAGCAGCACAGTAGCACAAGCTCTCAAATTGCACGTATAGCGTGTGTGTATACAGGAGAGAATACATTGGCGGCACGTTTGCGACTCCGCCCTCTCATTGGCTACCGCTCTGCAGAAGTTGACCCCGCGTCCAATTGGGGAGAGCGATGATGATCCGGGACACTTTCGCTACCGTTAGCGGATTTCGCTCATACCGCTGTTCTCATAGGGAATGAATTGAATCGCTCCGCTCTGCCGTTACTTCAGCTGCCCGTTGAAACCCGGCGTGAAGACCTTCCACGGTTCTGTTTCATGACAACGCGCCACAGAGTTGCTCTTCTTCCGTCAGCCCGTTCGCTGTGGACACAAACAGTGCCCTCTTCCTGTTAAAATGTCACATGTTGCACCTTTAATTTGATCATTTATTCTAATGAATGTTGCTCACATCACTGAGCGCTCCGATGGCCAGTGGATGTCGAGTCCTGTAGGTCCAGTCTGCTCCGCCGCCCCCCGTGTGCTAAAACACCGGATCAATAAAAACGTCACATGGCAACAGGAGCCGTTGTTCAAGTCAATGGCATGAAGGCTTAATGAGCAAATGTCACTTCCATTTGCTTACAAGTAACTCAATTTTTTTTCACTTTTTAAGTAGCAGGCACTTCATTTTTAGGTACTTTCCATAGATGAGCAGTGCCGATTCAAGAGCGATACCGAAGTAGTGTGCAAAACACTGGATATTACAAGTCTGTTTGAACATGCATAACAAAATGTAAACACTTACATCTTTAACTTCATCAAACAGTGGAAAGGAGAAAAAGAAATATAATACCTAAAGAAACTTTTACAAACTAAAGCTTAAATAACCCAAAACTATTGTGACTCTCATTCCGGTTTAACTCTAATCTAGAAGAGCTCCACTTTGAATGACGCCCGGCGTTGGCGTCACCTTGTCATCAACATAAAAAATTAACATGCAGGAAAAAAAATAAAACTAACTAAAAGGCAACAAAATGTTCAGGATTCAGACTGAGATACACCGTTGTAGTGGAGCTGTGGTTAGACTGGGAGCCCCCCGCCCCCCTTGTTTGAGAGACTTCAAATTAACTAGTTTGTACAAAGTGTCGTCTGAAGGCAAAGGTGTTAATGCTAGGGCTGCACTGAGCATCGTTTTAACGTCGTCACAATATCGACTGGCACAATATACGACTAGACGGATGATGAATGTCGGGCCCGTATCTGCGTTTTATTTACCTGATAATCGAAAAAAAGTGTGCTACTTTGGCTCGGCTCCAGCTCTGTCTGTCCATTTCTCATCACTGAGAAAAAGTCATGATATAGTATGTCAAAATAAAGTTATGGTATAGTATGTAAAAAAAAATAAAAAAAAATAAAGAAAGTCAAAAAGTATTGTATCTTGAAAAAAGTAAAAAAAAAAATAAATCATGTATAGTATGTTAAAGTCACAAAAACTCATGGTATAGTGTGTTAAAGTCACAAAAAGTCATGGTATAGTGTGTTAAAGTCACAAAAAGTCATGGTATAGTGTGTTAAAGTCACAAAAAGTCATGGTATAGTGTGTTAAAGTCACAAAAAGTCATGGTATAGTGTGTTAAAGTCACAAAAAGTCATGGTATAGTGTGTTAAAGTTACAAAAAGTCATGGTATAGTGTGTTAAAGTCACAAAAAGTCATGGTATAGTGTGTTAAAGTCACAAAAAGTCATGGTATAGTGTGTTAAAGTTAAAAAAAGTCATGGTATAGTGTGTTAAAGTTAAAAAAAGTCATGGTATAGTGTGTTAAAGTTAAAAAAAGTCATGTATAGTATGTTAAAGTTACAAAAAGTCATGTATAGTGTGTTAAAGCTAAAAAAAATCATGTATAGTATGTTAAAGTTAAAAAAATCATGTATAGTATGTTAAAGTTACAAAAAGTCATGTATAGTATGTTAAAGTTACAAAAAGTCATGTATAGTATGTTAAAGTTACAAAAAGTCATGTATAGTATGTTAAAGTTAAAAAGAAGTCATGGTATAACGTGTTAAAGTCACAAAAAGTCATGTATAGTATGTTAAAGTTAATAAAAGTCATGGTATAGTATGTTAAAGTCACAAAAAGTCATGGTATAGTGTGTCAAAAAAGTAAAGTCATAGTCTAGTATGTTAAAAAATTCATAAAAAGTCTTAATGCCGCCCCCCCCCAATCCTTTGATTGGTTTTTAATTCAACAAGCGGTTTGTTGTGTTTTAGCAGAATACTGAAAGCAGCAGAAATGCAGAATTAGTACACTTTATTATCCGATTATTTTATTTTATCGCAAGTAATATCGCTATTATAACATTATCGCACATCTTCCTCATATGTGCAGCCCTAGCGGACGCCTCACTTGAAGGGTGAAACGCCTGCTGCTATAGAGGGAAGGTGGAGACGCAATGAATCGTTGGAACGGGGATAACGGGGCGCACTTTCAGACCGTTTCTCTGAGCCATTCAAGGTGTTTCACTCAGTTGTTCAAGAAATGACGTAGAGAATCATTTTTTTTAAAAAAAGCTTGAGGTACGTTCCCAGCCGTTTCGGAAAGTTACAGAAATTGTCGCAGGCGGCCCCGTGGACGTATTACTAAGAGATGGACAATGCTGACAATTTGTCACAGTGGACACTTGAGGTACTGCAATGGGAGAGAGAAAATCCCCTGCTGCCAAAAAAACATTTTTCCCATAAACCTCCTTTTATAAAAGAGATGTCTGTTGAACGGAACGCGGGGAGACAAAGAAGAAACGTACGGGATCGTAAACGAAAGGGTACGCATCGACACATATTAGAGATACTGTATATATACTGTACATATATGCATATTAGAGCTACTTTAAGTCCACGGCTGCAGAAAATAATATGGGGAAAGGTTATTCACGGAAGATTACTTTAACATTTAATTACATTAAACACTAAAAGAAATTCTACGTCTCTTCCAAAACTTAAAAGAACTTTTACTCATGTCTGAAAGTGTGCGCCGTCTTCCCCATTTTGACGTTAAGACACAAAAATGCATGCAGTTCATGAAGTTCTGAGTGTGTGTAACGAATGTGCGGTCATTATTCTTTGCTGGTGGTACGTTAGCCACGTAGACGCTTTTCTCAGAGCAGCTACCAACACTTCTACCTTCAGCCGCAGTCGTACAAACTCCTTCCTTTGAAGCATCCCGAGGCCTTTTACGGCACAACGCACTGAGCGCGCTCAGAAATGTTGCGTCCATAATAAATAAGAAAGGTTAACTGACAGGATGAAGAAAGAAAATTTAACACGCGCAAGGTTTGGTTTCCGTCGCGGCCAGCGTACTCCCAGGCAGCCACGGAGCACAGTAAGCAGCGCTCCAAGTGTGGCTTTATTGTATATTGAAAAAGCCCGGTAATATGTAAATCACTTCATTGAATCAAAATGAAATGTTGCTTTTATCTGTGAATCAAGCATGTGACCCGTTTCAACCCCACCCCTCAAAGAACGGGAATCGAAAGGAGGAATGCCCGACCCTAAGAGCGAGACACAATATACATGGATCCTGTCGTGAGAATAGACGTTTAGTGAGATATATTAAATCTGCTGCATTGATAGTTTTCAAGACGTAATCACATAAAGCATTTCATCACCTGCCTCTTGTTAGAGCAACATAATGAGTTAGAATATCCTGAAATACTCACGACAACTCGGATGCCAAATGTTACAGAGAGGTTACGGAGGTCTGCTGATTTCTGGCGGAGTTACATGTGCTTTGGTGCATCTGCCTAGCTATGATCTACTGAGACTACATTTCTCTACTCATGCATTCATTCACAAACAATTCATATCCTTGTCACGCAAAGCCAACAGTCAAAGAAATCCACCCCCCCCCCAAAAAACTGCAAATATTTTCATAACAAGTCATGTTATCTTTTAATTTAGTTCTTAAATATTTTCTTAACTCTCTCTGGACAAATACATCTGCTGTGAGAAACGGTAGAACTTTGACTTAATGACTTGCTGAGATGAAAAGAATTTGCAGCTTTATCAATTAAAAACACAACAATATGGCTACATAACTAAGAATAAACAGCACCACTTATTTTAGGTGTCGGAGTTGATTCCACTACTAATAAAATAACAAATGTTGGCAGAAGGAAAAAATAAAATATGGCAAATATAAATATGGAAAAACAAAGTAAGCACGTGGGTACAGTAGGTGTGCAAATCCGAAACAAACCGAGGCGCGGCGGAGGAAAAGGCTGCGTTAAGGGGATACCTTGACATTTAAAGTTGGGTTTTTTCAAGTTTTTTGTTACAAGATGGAGTCGGTGTTTTGTGTCGCCACTTTAAAAGAAGAGGAAGAAGCCGGGGGAAGCAGTGGGAAATGGAAACAGGTTCTTTGGTGAACCTGGTATTAATATATGATCTGTATCTGGATATCAGAGACCAGATCGGCCCATCTGAGCTTTCATTTTCTCAAAGGCAGAGCAGGATACCCAGGGCTCGGTTTACATCTATCACCATTTCTAGCAACTCGGGCACCACAGGCAGGCTGGGGGGGCGTACATTAATGTTAAAAAACTTCATAAAGTGACAATTTCATGCCATGGGACCTTTAAAGCTATAGTGTGTATTTTCTGTCTCCCCCATGAGGAAGTCTTAGTGATGACAACAAAACTGTCGGCGTATTTTTCTACGGGCAAATGTCGCCGGCTACATATATTAGTGAAATTAGTGTAGCTTAGCACCAAGTCTGGAAGCAGGGAGACAGCCAGGCTGGCTCTACCAGCCACTCTGCAGCTCACCCATTAAAATGTTCCAATCTTGTTTTAATACACACAAAACGGAAGTGTAAAAACAACAATTTGGGGTTATGTGTCTGACTATTTCTTGGCTGGGACTCAAGGAAGTCATTGCTCCCAACCAACAAATAGTCCGCCCCCACCGTGTTACGTATCCAGATACAGATTGCAGATTAAAGGATCTTCCCGGTGATACTTTATTATATTATTGTCAACAAATTCCATGAAATGACAAACTTTCCCCTTGACAAACTGCAAATCCAAGTCTGTCACGTTCATGGACCAGCATCCAACCCTGCCGTCTTTCCAAATGCATGATGGGATAAGATCCACCCCCCCCCCCCGAAACAGATGAAGCAGGTGGAAATGTAAAAAGAAAAACCTGAGGTAGTCTGAATGTTTGGGCTACGTGCTCACGTTGCATCTCTACACACAATTCTCCCTCCTGTGCTGATTTCTTATAAGTTGAACAACCTGAACAGTGGGAGCGATGAAGGCGAGACAACGGCGCCAACGTGTGGCCAACTTTAACACTTTTTTTACTCGTGCTGTATGAAATGAGTCAGCTGGCATTGACTGTCTGGTTAGATTTATACACTTTTTGATTAAAAACCTACACTTTATTTGTACCAGTTTTATTCAGACACATTGTTGTACATCTGCTAATAATATTACGATTAAAATGGAGTTTGCCGTCTTTTGTTAAAAGTTTTGTAGGAAACGCATATTTATATTTTTCAAAGTAACAATATCTCAGGTATCGTATCCACACCAATAATTCAGAGACACCCAGCCCAAGTTAGGAGTGAAGGAAAACTAAACCGGTCCAACATCAAGGTATCTCTTTAACCGAATGTATTTGAAGCCGGCGATGAAACAAATCGCAGGCCACTTAAGGCACATTTGTGTAAGAAAAGTTTATACAATTTTAGCTAACGAGCAGGACTATAGAAAGGCTTCACTTAACGAGCTATACTGTGAAGACTGAGGAGCTCCAGATAACGTCCAGACACTTTATCAGAAAATAACTCTCTCCACAGAAGTAGAGTACAATTTAAAAATGAAAACTACCAAACTACAGTACACTGCAGATGCTAAATTATGAAGTATTGATGCATAGCATCACCCATAGATAGAATTGATTTTTTTATTTGAAGTAATATTGATCTTATTCAATATTTCACTGTAATATTGAATAGTGGAATTAATAGTGTTATGGAGGGTTATGGCAGTGTTTGTTAAATAGTCAGTCTCACTCCTCTGTTTCTTCTTTTTTTACCTTAAAGAGACAGAAACCAACAGAGAAAGGAAGAGAAACTGATTTGTGATTGTCATGAGTCTCAGTGTCGTCATTCCTCTACAAAGTTCAATCAACGACATGATCGGAAAATAAGCAACAACAAGGAGACAAAAATGGGAAATAATGAAAAGTTCTGAGTTCAAATGTTGCTCAAATAGGAAGCAAAGAAACATCCCTGCTCGGCAAATTTAGGCATTAAATCAGAGCCGATTGTCCGCTGAAGCATCCGGCGTCCAAAACCAACACCAAAGCCCCGCGGTGGATACGACTTTCCACATACCAAAAGCGACAAATCCCAGATTTATCCGACAGTTTTCTGATCACATAATGCTAATATCGACAGAGGGAATATTGCTAAAAACAGTGTGACTCAGTGTTTGAGGGCCCGGCTCTTTTCAGCTCTGCAGGACCGGGACCAGAGAGGCAGGTGAGATCTTTCTCCTGCTGATCCGACATCTGTAGTTTCTTGCTTCTCTCAGTTTCACATCGCTCTATTTCCACCACCTCCTCCTCCTTTACTTCTTTCTTTACCGCCACTCCTCCCTCTCCTGTCTCTGTCTCGGTCCTCTGGGTTTCAGCCATAGATTCTGGTGGAAGAAATTTCCCAAACCTCGTCCCGTTCAGATCCTCTTCGAATTTCACCTGGAAGGGTGGCAGCCCGAGCAGGAAGGCCCTGATCCGGCTGGGGGAGCTCAGGTCTGCGGGTTCCTCCTGGTTCTTCATCTCCACATCCTGCTCTTCTCCTCCTTCACTTCCTGCAGAGCTGGGCCGGCCGCCCTGGCCGAAGTCCTCAGCCTGCTCCATGCAGCCAGGTCTGGGTCTTTTGGATGGCGGTTGATCCGTGTTCCCGTTGATCGTTGCTAGGCCCGCTTCTGGCCCCTCTGTGCTGGGTCTCTTGGCCGCAAAGCGCTTGCTGAGGTTGAGAGGCAGTGCCTGCTCGGGGGGAGGGGTGATGGGAGAGCAGGGGGGCTTGGGGCTCAGGTCCTGGGACAGAGCCTCAGACAATCGGCGAGTGAAGGTCTGGAACTGGGACGAGCCCAGACGAGTCCTCATCAGCTGGCACACCTGAACACTGCAGTCCAAATTCAAAGGCAGGACCCGGAGAGGGGGCAATGGAGGCCGGTTCCTGGCGTCCCGATTGCCTCCTCTCTGGGCCGCCTCGTCCACATTACACCCGGAGCAGTGGTTGTGCTGCTGGTGGAGCTGAGGCTGAAGCTGGTCCCCGCTGGGATGCGACGTATCCGGGCTTCCAATTTTGGGCTGGAGGGTGTAGATGGTCGGATGGTGCTGGGTTGGGTCCTGGGGCGTCAGGGCTGGGCTCTCCGGGCCTCTCTGGAGGCTGATGCGGTTCCTGAAGACATCTAGAGGACAGACGCCTTTGATGGGGCTAAAGCCGCCCAGAGGTCCTCCGACAAAGTGGCGAGGCAGAGTGGAGAGGACCACGCCCGGAGCGTGAGCCACAGACTCCCCTCTGTCCGGCTTCAGCTCCTTCGGTTTGGGCTGGAAGGGGAGGAAGGGGGCGGACATGGGGGAGAGGTCGGGGGTGAGGGGCATGTTGACAGGGAGGATAGCCGGCTGGATGGGCTGCATGACAGGAGGAGAGAAAAAGAACAAGGAGGTTATTATTATCATAAAAACAACGTAATCATGTTTGTATTGTACTTCTCATAGTCTACAAAAGAAAAAATACCTTGGAATCAGAATCAGATTTTTTACCCAAGTAAGTTTTTCCTTGCAAGGAATTTGCCTTGGTGCATTTAATGAACATATTAAAAAGGGGATACCCAATAAAGCAAAGTACTGCTATTTATCGCAATTAAACAAAGGTATGTAAAAAGACACTAACAAATACGTACACAACATAACTGTTTAATAAGGGAAGGAATGAAGGCTGTACGGTTGGGTGAAATGTTCGTCAGAGAATGTACAAAAGTTCACAGTATAGGAAATCAAAAGGGAGGACAAAAAGGAAAAGTCATGGATTTATTAATATGTATTAACCGGTTGTAACTCTTTTTTAAAATGCTTCAACATGCATTGAAAAGATTCTATTGAAAGCACAAGGCTTATAATGTTCTATATTTTTCCTATTGTCAACAAATCTACCTTAAAACCACTTGATGCAATTTATGATTGTGCTTTGCATTTCATTACAGGAGATTAACTCATCACTGTACATCCTGTTACTTTTTAATCATCTTTCAAACTTGAATTTGTCATCTCGCTGGCTGATTTCACTTTGGTCTGACTTACAGGATAGATCTCGATCTCAATGAGGTTATAGGACTAAATAAAAAGGTAATTTAGTTTAAAGTTTGATCTGAATTGAGTGATCTGCTGGACTCAGCAGGACCGTTTCCATCAGTGTTTTTTTTGTTTAAAAAAATAAAAAATAAAAATAAAATAAAATCAAACTTAAACATCCTGTGAATCCCCTGACTATAACACAGACCATATACTGGAGCTGGCTATTCCATTACACAGCTACACCCGCTGAAATGATATCACAAAGAATGTAGACTGTAATATATTTATATTGTAGTTCTGTTAAGGCTATAAAAAAAGAAGGTAAAAACACCTTGTAATCAGAATTAATTACCAAGAGAGTTTCACACTTTTTGGAAATAACCTACAGTACAGTACTGATATATATTTTAATATAAGTATGCATATAAAAGACATTCTAACAAATACATAAAGGAAGGCTGTACGGTTGGAGGCAACGTGTGCAAAAACATTGATCAGGGATGTCCAATAGTTTACAGTATACATGATATGTGCAAAAAATATTGTGATTACATAAAGTGTGGGAAGCATTTCATACTGGTAGGATGAAGCATCGATTAAGTATGACTTTAATTCCTATAAAATATGTCTGTGATCATTAATCAGTCTGGATTATTGCACTCTCATTCTTACAAGAAATGATAAACAATTGCAAGGAGAGGGGTTTGATTTCATCCATATTATAACTGGCTTCCATCTGGTTCTAAAGAAACATTGGTAGCCAGATTTGACGCTAAAAGAGGACATTTCAGGAAATGACTGGAAGAAAACTTGTGATAAAAAGCAACAAAAAAAATGAAAAATGATGTCTGTGAATCTAGTTTCCCCTGCAGGCGAGTAGAGTTGGAGTGTTACCCTGGGTGTGCTGCTGGGGGTTGGTCCACCTCCGACTCGGCCTGGAAGCAGAGGACTCTGCAGCTGTGACTCGGCTGCTGCTCTGGCTTTAGCCTGCTGCTGAGCCATCAGCTTGGCCTGAGCGATCAGCGTGGCCTTGTTGCGCGTGCCTGGCGGCCGGCCTCGGCCTCTCTTCACCACCATGGTGCCGTTGGGGTTCACGATCTGCTCAGAGAGATGAAGACCAGTAGTCATATGTGGTTTCTTCAAGCCTATACTACTCAAGTGTATTTTTTTGTTGCTGCTGAAGTTTTTATTTACTGTATTTTGTACATTTTATGTATTACTGTATATACATATTAGCGTTACGCACATTAACCCTTGTGTTGACTTTCCGTTGACCATGCACTTGTGGCTTCATCTATCATCTCCAGTGTTACTGGGTTGTTTTGACTTGTGGGTTGAGTTGATTTAATCTTTATTAACTCACCGCCAAAATGATTGTTGATTGTTTCTAAACTCAGCAGAGTCTTAATGTTAAAAGTATCATTTCATAGTGTTTATTTAAAGACCTCAACGAAAAAGCCAAAGCCACGATTTTTGAAGTAAAACTATATAGAAAGGGGCTGAATTGCTGACGGCGTGGGTACATGTGGATACGGACCTCAACCCCAGCCTGACGTGCACCTCTCAAAAACTGTAATTACTCGTCGCGGTGGTCTGCTTAACCGGGGACTTGGGACCTACAGAGGCCTATAGAGTCGGTACTTTCCGAAGCTAATCCCTGACACTCTCTCACTCACTCTACCACACCGCGCACACGCATGTCGGCCCTGCTATTCTCTTAAAAGAGATGACACCAGCGCACAAGTATAAACCTCTGGCCACTTACTTAGGCTACGGCAAAAGCTCTGAGTAGAGCCCCCACAGAAGCATAAATCCTGCTTAAGTGTGAAGAGTAGCTTGTCACTAAATGACAAAACAAATAAAATGAACTATTCTTGTATTGTATTGGTCTGTCACTTACAGTACAAGTAGGAGCAGCAGGGGTTGTCAACTTCTTGTCCTTGGCTTTGGATCCTGGTTTTCTGCCTCTCTGAAGTGGTTTCCTTCCTCGTATCCCTCTGGGTTTCGGAGGCATGGGGGATTCTGGGATTTTGAATTCGGCTCCTGCTGCTCTGAGGTGCTCTTCGTAAGGAAGCATAAGCCTGACACACACAGTCACAGGACGCTTAGTGCATTTGCTTTTACATTAGGACCCTTTGTTTTAGCCGAAGAGATTCATTTTATAAATGTTATGGTTTTGTTTTGGTTGGTTTGGTTAGGTGGGGGGTTCTGTCTGACCTCTCGTAGTGTCTCCTGGTGCAGGTAGCCGCACTGGTGCTGCCGGGGCATCCTCCCAGCTCGTTATAAACTATTTTCCAGAGACGGTCCAATGTCACCTGTGAGGGACACACACACACACACACACACACACACACACACACACACACACACACACCTTTGAAGTCCTGTAATCCTTCAGAAAAACGTGTGTGCTGGTAGGACTGCCCCTTTTTCTTTACCATTCAAACAAGAGTGAGAAATGAAAATGATATTCAACAATATTCAATATGCAATCATAAGCTAATATTGGTGTGTTTAAATACAACAGGCCACATTCTTGTTCTCTCATTTTGTATTATTAATTTACACTTCATTTCTTATTACAGCTACAATTATGATACAACGTGATGTGTTTTTTGTTTACTGAAAAAAATACATTCACATAATGTAAAAATAAGTCAAACATTTTTTGTTAAAGTCTGTCTCTAGGACAAAGACTCTGAGTCTGCGGTGCAGTCCGCAGATGGAACTTATTTACTGACGAGGCGTCATTTAAAATTCATTTTAATAAAATATGTGTTGGCTGGAATTCTTTTATTATTTTTTAAGTGCCGAGTGGATTTTAAACAATCACATACGTTATACAACGAGTCATTAGGGGTGTAAAACTATGTTGTATAATGCAGTATTGTTCAGTTCAAGGCTCAGTTCAGCACAGAGGGTGAAATGAACAAGTGAACGGGCCTTTTGTTGTCAAACAGAGCAGCACTGAGCTGAAACTATACCTCCCGTTTCTGTCCCGTTTGCCTGTTTAAATTTGTTCTAAAGCTGCTTTTGTTGAGTTTATTTACTGTAAACTGCTTAGAAATGTTTCAGGCAGAACTCCATGGTTTCATTCTGTAGAGACAAATGTTATTTTACACAGTTGAGTGTTACACTTAATGAAAAAAGGTACTACTGATTTGTCTGTACTGAAAATACTCGAAGGCATAAATGTTTTGAATCGTTAATAGTAAGAGCGCCATATTGGATTCACCTTGGGACTCCTTTGGATAAATCTGGATTAATTGTTAAAGAAATAGTTCGACACTTTGAAAAAAATATGCTTATTTTTTCTGGCGTACAGTTGGATGTCTGTAGAGTAAATGTAAGGCTCCAGAAGCCACTTAGCTTCACTTAGCTTAGCATAAGGCCTGGAAACAGGGCAAACAGGGTTGAAGGGATGCAGCTATGGCCGGAAATTAGGCAATATTACACAAAATCTGACATAATAATTTTAATACTTTCACCCACGCGCGTTCGTTCCTCGGGAGCATTTTAATCCAAACCGCAACATTTTAAATAAACTTAAAGCTATAGTGCATCGTTTTTGTGGCCTCCCATGAGGAATTCTAAGTAATGACAACAACACTGTCGGCGCGTCCACATGATACAAGCCTTTTGTGATCACGTTCTGGCAGATGATTAGATGAGTAAATGTAAAAGGCTACATTTAGCAGCCAGTTAGCTTAGTGTAGTGACTGGAAACAGCTAGGCTGGCTCTGTCCAAAGGGAACACAACCCACCTACAGGCACCTGTTAACATCCCTAATCAACACATATGTATTTTTATAGAAAAAACTCACAAGTGTAAAAAAAAAAAAAAAAAAAACTTCTTTAGGAGCAAAGTTTGTCGTTCTGTGTGAGTGTCGAGTTAGGTCAAGGCAGTTTCCTGTGGCGTTGCTAAGACGACCGGCCACGCACGCCTCATACACGAGGCGGTACTAAATCTGCAATGGAAAAAGGAGGACGGGGCACTGCGGTCGAGTCAAGCTAAGCTGGTACTAGTAGTCGGTAAGCGCCATAAAGCAACATGAAGTGACTCACCTTTTTGTAGCCTCCAAGCCGCTTGACCACAGAGTACATGAGGAAGAGGTCAACTGGAGAGAGAGAGAGAGGGCAGACAAGACATGCAAACATGAAACAAAGCAGGCAAAAGTTGTAATTCTGAAATGACACTGTCAATTTGACTGAACAACTACTGTATGTTCTGACAAAACCTGCAAAGTACTTTGAATGTTCATAATTTTTTCTCTCTCTGGCTTACAAAACATCCAGATGAAACTAAGCCTCCCGTGTTTTCATATTTTCAGGGTTCGACCAAGGGGGTAAGCATGCATCCGGAAAGCGTACCTCCTATGGGGAAATTCTAGGCTAACAAGCCATCATCTGCCGTTAGCATTCCATTGACTCCCATTCATTTTGGCGCCACTTTGACAGTAAAATACCTTTACAATCTACAAGATTGTGAATTATTAAGATTTCTCTACCAGAAGACGTACAACTGTCCGATAGCTTGCGCAGAACGCCCAGCACTCACCGGGAAAGTGACTTTACTGGTCTCCGTCGAAGTATATGGCGTCGCTATGTCCATTTCTTTTACCTTCTATGGGTTTTACGGCTGCTTTAATTATGATAAACCAGATCAGATCCGATGATATTTGAATGATCACGTCATGATTTCAGCTGCCACATATTCACGTCTTCAAAACACGCAAAAGTTTCTGGCAGCTCCTCCTTTAAAAGCTGTTTTTTTATTTAGCTTCTCTAAACTTTGTTCTGATCCCAAAGTTTTCTGAGTTATAAAATATATTTAGTATAATAGTATAATATACATGTAATAAAAACATTACAATCATATTTTTAATGGAAAAATGTTTACGTAGTTGTGGTATGATTTAACATAATATATGATGGGATTGTTGGATATTTTAGTCAATAAGCTAACTCAATATGTAATGGTGAAGCCATAAAATATATGCTAAACTGATTTAAATACATATAACAAAAGGAGATAAGACATGAGAATATAAACTCAAGGTTGTTAAAAATCTTTTCTTTCAGGAGTGTATATTACGAATTAATAATTGAGAATATTACGATTGACTTGACTACAAAAAAGTAACAATACCATTAATAATAATACAATTATTA
This sequence comes from Percina caprodes, assembly GCA_013375575.1. Lineage (NCBI taxonomy): Eukaryota > Metazoa > Chordata > Actinopteri > Perciformes > Percidae > Percina > Percina caprodes. The sequence continues at coordinate 5,584,804 of JABXJD010000017.1, read as the reverse complement.
AATAATTACATGCTATTAACACAGTGGAACATAGTGGAAGTGAATTGCGGTGATCAGATTGTGATGTCAAATGTTAATAATCTCAAGTAATGGGTTCACAATTTGTTGATTTGTTACTTTCAGGTGGCCTTAATAAAAAAAAAACAATTTAAAAAAAAAACTGTTATCGCAGTTTTAAAATGATTGTCTGCAGTTGAGGAACTGGGAAAGAGCCTTTGACAGCAGAGAGGAGATCTAAAGCCGGAACAACACACAGATATGAGGAACCAGTTGAGCAGGAGTTTTCAGATGCAGCCGTCTGTTTCCCGACACGTTGCCGCATCACGCTGTGCTCTTTTAAATCAATCTCATTGGCTATTGGTTTTAGATTTCAACATTTCATTTAGTTAATTTGGTATAGATATTTCAAACGGGGAAATGTCACAGTTCAAGTTTTTTATCACTTGATTTTTTTAACTTTCACCGTTTACGTTCATTTCTTGCAACATATTTCCAAAAATTGAGTAATTGTGTTAAATGGTTATTTCAATATTGGCCAAAATAATCATGATTAGGCTTTTTTCCATAAGCAGCCAGCTCTATTTAACACAATAAGCGAAGGTGCTACACGGTTACATTGAACAAACATGTATAACAGTCTCAGGTATGTCACAGAACCCCCACCCGCACTTGAGTCAACCTTTGCCATGAAAGAGAGAAAAAGAAAAGAGAAGCTCACTCTTCTTGAAGCCAAGGTTGGGGACTTTGTGGATGGGCGAGCCGAGGCGCTCCATGTAGGCAAAGAGCTGATCCAGGAACAGCTGCTCTTCAGGGTGGGGGAGCCAGCTGCCCTCACAGCCGACCTCCACACTGCCCATCACGTTCTCCTGAGAGGGAGACATCCAGGGTTACGACACACACACACACACACACACACACACGATGGAACCAAGTACAAATGAAGGTCATAATGTTAGTCAGACAACTGTTTACGTAAATAAGACAACTTGCTGTGTCTTCTGTGTTTAGTAAAAGATAGTTTCATCAATCGTCAATAATACATGTAAAGAACAAACCTTCATCCGCTCAATCCAGGACTCCGATTGGCTAGAGTTTGGGGAATCTTTACCGTCTCGGCCTCTCCTCTTGCGAGGTCGCCCTCGAAGACTAAAAGACGGACATCCTGCAGAAAACCCCCACAAACAACATACATGAAGACTCAAAAAATGTCAGAAAAAAAAGAATGCAATTTTATTTTAAGGAATAATTATGAATGACAAGTGTTAACACTTTGTCTCAGCTCCCCAATATTTACAGAGAGCTACAGATGATAAGTCAGATAGGAGGGCAGCAGCTACACAGCCACACTTCTCATATATTAAAATGGAAGATGAACAATGAATAAAAGATACAATATCTGTCAAAAAGGTAATAATATGATGGCCAGTAAAATGTTCCTGATGTTCACATTAACTACATGTATATACACTACAAACTGTGTGACATGCGCTGCGGAATACAAAAAAATCTGGTGCGTTGACAAAATGTAGAGATGGCAAATTAAAATGGTTATAAAAAATATTAACAGAACAGTTATATTTGTGAAATCCTTTTGGACTTTTGAAAGATGTCTTTTCATCTGCAAAGTGCCAACTCACTACTGACTGAACTTGTTAGCTTTTGAATTGTGTTTTTTGTAATATTTCTAAATAAATGAACTACAAACCAAACAAACCCAGAAAAAACTGGAGGCAGGTTAATCCAGTATCAGAGTACATGCAGGAAATAATAAAACAGCCTTCCTGTTTTTGCTTGTGCATCTACTAACTCCTACTGACTATTAGGGCTGGGCGATACGGGGAAAATCAAATACCAATGTCGATATATTGCCCAGCTCTAGTGACTATATTAATAATAGGTTTTAAATAATCCAGTATGGCAACACTCACTGAACTGCCAGGAGAAGTTGGTGCTGTTCTCCAGCGTCGGGTGGTTGAAGGTGTCCCTGCAGTACATCAGCCGGGTGTTGGGCAGCGCCTTGACGCCTCCCAGGGCCAGCAGGTGGGGGTCCTGCAGCCCCGGCCCCCTCGCCCCATCCTGGAGGCGTCTCTGCAGGGAGCGAAAGCGGCAGTACTGCGGGTAGCTGAGAATTTTGATGCCGTGCCGCTCCACCATGTCGTCTGAGAGGAAAACACATGAGACACGTGAACCAAAGGGCCTGCTGCTGTTGCTGTCACATTCAGCATAATGTCCATCTCCACTGCACTAATTCCATATGTCCGACAACAGAGTTATGTCAGAATATACTGCTCACGGTTTCATTTTTTACACAAATACTTTTTGTATTCACTAAATCTCTGGACTTTGGACTGTTTTGGATCTTTCAATGGCTGTTAAGTTACCACCAATGGAAATAGACACTTCCTGCAAACATCCAGGGAAGGGTTAAACTCAAGGGCCCCTGGTCTTGGTTAAAAAGGTGCTCCGAAGAAGTTTCATCTCTTATCTGAGAAAGTTTTCTTCAGTTCTGACTGAAAGGTAGTGACGTCCTGGTTCTTTAACCACTGTGGGCTCGTTGTCAGGATGATCGATACCGCTTTGTTTGTTAGAGCCCCTGGCTGTTTTAACAGTCGTTATGGCCGTTGGAGACACTCAAGGCCAAGTTTGAATGGTATTTACACATTTGGCCTCATGAGAATGATCATCTTTCAGACTTGGCCTCGAGTCAGAACGGAACAAGTCTTTCAGATAAGAGAGAGCAAACTTCTTCAGAGCACCTTTTAAAAGCTATAGTGCGTAGTTTCTGTCGCTCCCATGAGGAATTCTGCATAAAGACAACAAAACTGTCGGCGTGTCCACATGATACAAGCCTTCGTGACAGCGCACCCACCCACCCCCTTCCTCCACACAGTTGCTAGTAGCCGAGGAGGACACAGAGGATTAAAAAAAACATGGACTCTTCAGAAGAGGTCAATATCTTCGCACGAGATTATGCACACGAAAGTCGGTGGACGCCACAATCATACTAATACTGAGAAATACGGAGAGTTGTGGAGCTAATAGTCGTAATTAGCTTTGTAGCTACACATTTGGCAATGTTAATACAGTATACCTCATTTGGCCATAGTTAATTTTACAATAACTTAAAATGCACCACAAGGCTGGCGAGATTCAAGTGAACGCACCGTCTCGGTTTCTGTTTCTCTGACAACGGCAGCTGCCTGCAGAATGTTACGTCCTGGTGTTGGAATCCTCTACAGAGAAATACAGTCACACTTTACACCGCTTAACATAAGCGGTCAGCATTGTGTTTAATCCAGCTACTAGCTAACGGTAATGGAGCATCCCGTGGAGCGATGCTTAAGAAAAAAAAAAAAAAACTACTACAGTTTACGCCGGAACCGATGCCCTATTGGCACCGAGTTTCGGTACCCGACCCTATTGACAAAGAACAATATTTCTACACTACATTCACCAACTGAGACTGGGGCCCCTCAACTGTCGGCCCTGGTAGTGGAGCATATTGACAAACTGGTACCACACATTTTTGTAGTTTCCAATTAGCCAATCGCTGCGTTGGATTACTGGGCTCGAGTGTTTCTTACTGTCAGTTTTGTCTTTGAGCGGCTCACTGCTTTGTAGAGGTTTGTGGAGGCCGTTGGTGTTGCCGGGCAGCGGCTTCAGGCTGCTGTTCCACGCTGTCGGCTCTGCACACGCCCATCGCACCAGGTCCTCCACCCGCAGCACCACCTTCCTGGACACAGCCAGAACTTCATCCTGAAACACAGAGAGGTTTGCTCTGTAATTTAGACTTCTGTTGTGTAATTGATTTTGCATTTGGGAATTAAAAAAAAGAACTCCCAACCAGCACAACAGAAAGAAAATTAAATGATTCAATGGATTAAAAAAAAAAAAAAAAAAGGATGGTTTTAAAAAATGGATTATATGGCACATTTCATACATAAAGCTAATCTGAGCTCTTCTGGCAATTCGTTCCACATTTGAGCAGCATAGAAGCAAAGAGTTGTTTGACGCATCCAATGTGACGTCAAATGACGTAGATCTCGCTGGCGCGGCAGAGTTTTGAGTGCGCATCCAAGAGGCCATGCAACAATATTTTTTTCAGCGCCGCGCGACAAAGCGGAAACAGGAAGCCAGAACGAGGACTCTCACAGTGCCTGCAAGTCTCTCTTGTAAACTTGCTGGGTTAACCCTCCTGTTGTCCTCGGGTCAAATTTGACCTCTTTATAAAAAAAAAAAAAAAAAAAATCTATATCTGAAATATGGGTTTCTTTTTAACCAAATTACTACAAAAAAATGGATTGCTCTTTGCAAATACAATTGATCACTTTCATTCCTGACTAAACTCATCTGTACGTTCCTCTGATCTTAAATTAGTCAAAATAATTCATAATTTCTGCTTTTTGAACCCAAATATTAGGTATAAGTCTATATAAATGAGGGTTAATGTGTTCAAAAGTTACTGTAAAACTAGTGATGTAAGGTGGTGTTATTGAAAACTAAAAAATTAAAATTCAATTTTTCCGTTTTTGACCCAGGAAGACAACACAAGGGTGAAGATGAGTTCTTTTATGGTGAATAAAAGGCTTGATCCGACAAAGTAGATCTCCTGATCAAATCAAAACATGACAGCAATGCTGCTGCCAGTTCTGCCATTTTTCTTCTTCTTCTCGTTCATAGAAATAGCAAAGTCGGCAGCCTTTGCTCATTAGAGCCACCTCTGTTCAGGAGAAGCCTGCAACTAGTGTCGTGAGCACCACGCGGGAGTAGAAACAGTTACGGCGCTCTCATGACTTCACAGCGTGGCTGCGTCTACTGTATGACGGTCTTAAGGCAGCGTCGCAGTTTTGTTGCACTGCACCTCAAAATGAAACTCAGTTAAATGTTAAGTAGAGGAATTACATAGTATTTCTATTTATGTCATCATTTATTTAAAGCTGCATTATTATGGATTTTTCTTTTCTGAACTGAAGGCTATAAAAAGGTACTGAAAGCTTGACTCGTCACAAGGTAAAGCCAATCTTGAATTAAGATTTGGATATTTGTCAGCGCGTCTTGTGGAATTGGATCGTTATCACAACTCTCGACAAAGCATGAGGAAGGACAGCAGAAGAGAAAGCAAACAATGACGACTGACAACAATAGACTTAACCTAGAGAGAAACAAATCTGACTCTGCGCAAACAGAAGGAAAAAAAAACGACAGACAGAAGTGTTTTACAGTTATATTTCAAGTTTAATGTAACTTTGGAATCTGTGGCCAGTTATTTGACCTAGAAACGGTCCGACACCACTTTTTGCTTCCTGATACAGATTCCGATACCTGAACTTGCGTATCGGCCGATACAGAGTACCTCCCCCATACCAGTGTGTCATATCTTAACACCTGTATGCTACTATCCCTGTATGGATGTGATATTATTGATATCATTGTAGTGAAACTCTTTGTGAAACATGAACAAAACACAAACAATGAACGACACAGAACTTTCTTTTATTACCCAGTTTGACAGTCGAAACGGAAAAACAACATAAATAAACTATTTTAAAGTTGATTTTTTCTGGGCTTAATTACGTGGTATCGGATTGGTGCATATACCGAGTACTTTCTGATACAGATACCAGCGTTTTAGGCAGCTTCTAATTAAAATCTGATTTTTGTCCTAGGAAGCACAGAATAAATCAAACTGTACAGCACAACTGTGCTTCTCCTGTTGATCACCTGCTTGTTCATATTAAAAGATGTAAAAGGTGAACAAATGAATGTGGCTGAATATGTGCCAACGTGTTGACTGGTTTGCTGGTGAAGTTTTGACATTTACGTGACAACACTAAAAGGACCAGAGAGAGAGAGAGAGAGAGAGAGAGAGAGAGAGAGAGAGAGAGAGAGAGAGATAAGGCTGTACCTACTCAAATAAGGTTTTTATTACAAAAAGAAAATAGCTGTGTGGCTAAAAACTTAATGAGCTTTCAGTAAAACTTAGGAATCCTTAAAGTGCTTTTATGTTTACGTTTTTCACAACTGACGGCATAAAGATGGTGAATTTAGCCTTTGGAATTTAGCCTTTGAATGTTGTCACCCGGTAGGATTACATAATATTTCACAAATGAACTGACAAACTTTTGGAGGTGAAAAGCAACCTTACAAGATGCAACCTGCCTTTCAGATAATTTATTACGTTTTTTTCTTCATTATTTGTATTATTTCTCATCATGCCTCATCTGTGCTTTAAGACCTGCTGTAGACATATAGAGTCAGTGACTGTTATTACAGTTAATATGGACACACACACACACACACACACACACACACACACACACACACACACACACACACACACACACACACACACACACACACACACACACACACACACACACACACACACACACACACACACACACACACACACACACACACACACACACACACACACACACACACACACACACACACACACACACACACACACACACACACACACACACACACACACACACACACACACACACACACACACACACACACACACACACACACACACACACACACACACACACACACACACACACAATATCAGGGACATTTATCTCCACTTCAACTAACTACAACATTCACGTACTGCTTATGTATTAATACACCAATAAAAATGATCCAATATTATAACACTGAGGGGCCGTTCGGAGTACGACATGCATCTGTAAATCATTTGCAGATGTAACAAAGGTTTTCTCTTCACATGGATCCGGGTCCGACTTTCCTTCCATTTGCCTTTAGTCCTTTTGTTTAAAATGTAATCCGAGCTCAAGAATTCACCAAAACAAGACGGGAAGCTAAAAAACAGTCAAACTGTATCTGTCCTAATTTAGTAAAGAACAAAACAGAGGTTTTGTTGCGCTAAAATTAATAAGTGTCCGAGCTGAAAACAGCATGTTTGGTTTCATGTAATGTGTATTTGAAGTCATTCCACAACACAAGACAGAAAGGAAACAGCCATGACACCGTCCTGTTTCGCTCCGTAACATTTAGGACCATAGCAGAGAACATGAGACGCAGCCATTTAAAAACTGACCAGGCAGGCCTGCAGAGTACATTTACTTAACTATTGCACATAAGTACTTCAACATTGAGCTACTCCCCTTTAGAGGGAAATATTATACATGTGCTTGATAACAAATTACTTTGCAGATTAAAATTAATGATACAAAATATAATTAAATAAATTATAATGCAATATTAGAGAATTATTATAGGGAATTTAACATAGGGGGGTGTATATTTATGCCTCCTGTATTTTAAGGAAGAACATTTATTCATTTATTTATGATACAGTATTTATTCATAAAGAAAATTGGTTTCCTTAAAAGGTTGAATTTTTCCTATTTTTTTAATTAAGGCATCAAGATCAATTTCTAAAAGATGATTTTTGATTTTTCTTTTTATTCAACTTTAGCATGGGTGTGTAAACTTACACAAGCCACTGTATGTTACCTTGCTGGCTTCATCAATCTGATAAAATGATGGCATTGAGACAGAGGTGTCTTTCATAATCATGTTCCTTTCAGCAATTTCCCTTGGTATAAATAAAGTTTTATCTTATCTTTTGGCTTCATTCAAGGCAAGTTTACTTATATAGCACATTTCAGCAACAAGGCAATTCAACGGGCATTAATGAAAAATTAAGGCGCATCGTCATTAAGGAGCTAAGATAAAATAAAATAAAAACAAGCTTAAAGACAACACATTTACAGGCTGCATTAGGACTTGATTTTGTTTGTTGTTGAAGTCTTAATTAGTGACCTGCTTAACCGTATTAGAAAGCGATTATGGCTGCCCGTTTTATAATGACAATCTTTTTATACACTAAACACTAAAAGAATCTCCTCAACCACTTAGAACTGGATATATAGTTTATCAAACATATTTTACTTTGTTATTTTGAGCACAGGAGATAAGTGATACATGTATTCGAGCTCGGGATCGACCGATATGGATTTTCTTTCATCAGCCTCAGCTGATGACCGATGCGGGCTGCCGATTTCCTTCAGCCAATATTTAGAGCTGATATTGCTTTTGCTCCATTAATTTAAATCATAAAAATGACACAATAACAAATGTTAACAAAAAAAAGGAACATTTATCGAAATTAAAAAAAAAGGAGTTAATTGCTGAAAATACTAAAAATAAATTTAAGCATAATTAAAATCCTGAAAAAAATAGTTAAGCAGAAATAAATTACAGTATTGCACACACTTGCAACAAGCAAGCAGCATAATAAAAGAGCACACTGTAGTATACTTAATTTTAAAAGTAACCAACTATTTACAACCTAAAAGTAGCCATTGAAATAAAGGCATTGATTTGTAATTTAACACTGCCCCCCGTAGACCGTAGGTTTTTTTTCCTCTGAATAATGATATGAGGAATGCATGCATGTTATAAGTGTTTTGAAACTGATTGACCCTACAAGATAATGTAAAAGAAACGGGGCAATGATTCCTGTTAAAAAAAAAAAAAAAAAAAAAAAAACTTTCAGAAGGCTCTTTATTCCACTAGGAAACTTCAACAGTGGAAATATCTATGTTCAAAATGTGGAAAATTTGGTTTCAGACACATCATTATGAAGGATTTACATTTGGGTAATGCATTAGTCTCATTCCCAAAGGGAAGGCTTAGCTGCAGCCTGCATGAGAACTGTGTTAATCAAAACACATCCACATCTGAGACTTCTTACTCGGTTTGTTCATGTTCAAAACTAACATGTATTTTAAGTAATTTAACCAATTTATTTTTTAATGAAGCGGATTATCGAATCATTTCGAGAGCTGAGATGTAAATTGATGTTTTTTTGGCGGTTCGTCAGTGCTCATTAATGTGACATTTTAGAATAAGGGAAAGAGAGAAGATTAGGTTAACACACCTTTGATCAACGCTAAGACTTTGCCTGAACCTGTTCCTGGCCAAAGCTGTTTGGATTAAAAAAAAGGGAGGCAGTGTTCCTGTAACGAGGTTATTAATAGATGTTCCTTAAAGCATTCCCCAGATTATATTCACAGCCATTACGAGTCCACAGGAATAACAGAGGGCCACCGCTGTTTTTAATGTGTCATATTGTATATAGTATACCAAGTAGGGATCGACAGATACTGGTTTTTCAAGGCTGATACCAATAACAATAATTAGTAATTAATGTAACCGATAACCAATATATGCAAACAAAGAGAGAGAGAGAGAGAGAGAGAGAGAGAGATATACAGATAGATAGATAGATAGATAGATGTGTGTAAAAATCACCAGAAAAGGTAAAAAAAAAAAAAAAAAACATCTAACAAACTGAAGGCCTTCTCTCAGGTCTTATGACTGTACGTAGCAAGTTGTCTTTAAGCTTCTTGAGTGTTATTTATTATCTGCTCTAGCTTTTCCAGTGTTTTAGACGCAAATATGGCGAGAACGGTCCAAATTTGTGTCATATTGCATATTTCTTTTATTTAAAAACGTCACATATTCTTGAGTAAAGACCCCTAAAACGCCTCAGCCACATCAAGCGCACCGAAGTCTTCCACGACCCTGAGGGAAAACCCTGCACGTGACTGAAAGATTATCTCATGCAGATCCGAACGCCAGATGCCCCGTGGCCTTTGACCCACCTCTCCGTGCTCCCGGGTCCGGCCCTTCGGCGTGTCCTCGGGCAGGAAGTAGAGCCTGGCGCTGGCCAGCAGGTGACGCTGTGTTTTGTCCTCCCATAGCAAAGTCACCTGCACATGAAGAAGAAGAACACAAGGGCATTTAAAACACTGATGTCTGGAAACATTTGATTACTGATAACCATGTCTGTAGTCTTCCAAAACAGCAGGTTTTGGAAGTTTAACATTTAGTTCATGTTTAGGAAATAACTTTTGGGTTACTTTAAAAAGAAGTCATTCTGTGAACTGAGAGAACATCCTGCAACCTTCAGGCTGATAAAACACGTCTGATCAGCTCAAAGTACACATTATTCAAGCAGAAAAGGAGACAGCTGTACTTGATAGATCATGTGAGGCCTGGCAACAAGAACACATCAGTAGAAAAGGTTTTTCTTTGTAATGAAAATAGTCAAAAAACGCACAAAAGTTTACAGAGCCCGTATCATGAAATGTCTTGTTTTGTTAGACCAAACGTTCAAAACCCAAAAGATATTCAGTTTACAATTATATAAAACAGAGACAAACAGCTGGAACTACAACCTATTTGGAATTTTGCTTTAATAGAATTACTCGTTAATCAACATTGTTAATTTTTTTCCTCTCTGCCAATCAACTAATCGGTTGATCAACTAATAGTTTCAGCACCAAACAAAATAAAAACATTATATAGGAACTATGACTCCGATACCGACAGATATCTGCAGAAAATATTATGGTTATATTATATATTTTTCATTATAATATATGTAACCTTCGGCAAGATGTTGGGAGACGATGCTGGCGAGGTTAGGGAGGCCAATACGCACTGTCTGACATTCTCTGATTGAGGAATTAATAATAAAACCAGACCAAGTCTACAGTGATGTTAGCAGCTCTGCGAGGCTCTATCTAGTCACAATGGCTCAAAATAGCAATGCTAGCATGCCGATTTAGCCATTGCTGGCATGCCATTTCCAGGATTTTCCATGCCATTATTAGTCTTAAGTGCCTAATCCGAGCGGTTTTTAGCAGCACCAACGCTGAATGAATGTGAACAGCGGCAAAGAAGCGCCAAAAACGGCAAAAAAGCATCAAAAACTGTTTATAAAAAAAAGCATCAAACTAACTAAAAGACTTTTCTGTGTTATCTTTTTTCTGCTCTATTTTTTTCTGTTTTAGACAGATATGGTGGTAATAATAATAATAATAATAATAATAATAATAATAATAATAATAATAAAGTCAAAATTACTGTTGAATTGCTTTTTTTGCAACATTTGATTTCCACACCTGAGTCTTACACAAACCTAGGGAAAACACTGCATTTCCACTCTGGTTAGGGCTCCTTAAAAACAAGGGGGGGGGTTACGACACTAAATACAAGATTATAGCGGCATTGTAACTGTACAAAGTTTGAAACACTCTTTGAGAGCAAATACTGCTTCTGGTTTTACATTAGCCAACAGCATCAAATGGCAGGATGTTTTGATGGATATATTCATTTATTCTTCCATGCAGTAGTCATGGAAATACAATGACTCTAAGAGGAGTTTTAACCTTGTTTGCTTTTCTAATGACAAGTTTAATCCCAACAACATACAAGTGGCTCTTTCACAGCGTTTCCTAGATTATTAAACTGACTTTTGTGCATAAGAGATGGCAGAAAAAAAAGGCTCCGTGCACCAGGTGCATGGTTCAAAAGGGTTGTACTTTGTGTCTTCATTCATTCATTTGTGTGTTTTGGGTGTAATAAACCAATCAGAGTGTCATCTCCCATTCCCTTTAACAGCCAGGCTCGTTTGTACCTTGGCGCATTGCTATCATGATGACGGATTTGCTAAGCAGGAGGGAGAGATTTTCAGAAGAAACCGCACAGATGGCCGCAGGTGAATTTCCTATTTAAACGACGTGGGTGCTGGATGGGAAATTGACAACTGGTCTTAAGCTAGCAAAGACACCTGTGTCGGACTTTGTGCTGTGCCGGGTGCAAGATACAGCCTTAATGGTAATCTAACAGCATTCAGTTCAAAGTTGAAAGTGTTTTAGGTCTGATTTTGCAAGACTTTTACATCAAAGTGGGTGAGGTGTTATTCATACGTGAAACCAACATTAACGTAAAGGGCTCCACGTCTGAAAGGGGCTTCATGTTGATGTTTGTCAGTGAGCCGGGTGTTGACGATCCCTACTGATTTTCTTCATTTGGGAATGAAAACTTGTTTTAGCTCATCGTTTCTCTCCTCTTAGGATTAGTCATTTCAACTCATGACCTAATTTGACTAAATTACCCCTGCTGTGGGATGTAGACTCCATAAAACATACTATTAGTCTCCTATAGCTCATGTGAGCAGGCAGGAGAGCAGCTACGTGACCCATTTAGGGTTCAGTTGGTACATTTAGTTTGAGTTAGTCATGGTCAACAGTTAAAGGGGCACTCCGACAACTTAAAAACAAGATCAGCTGACTCTTCAAGGTTGGTACCACTTTGTGAAAATAGTTCAATGTTTCCTCTGGCTCTGAAAATCAGAAAGAGTTTATCAGTCAGGGAGGGTCTAACTCATTTAAGTTCATGGGCCACATACCCCTTATATGATCTCAAGTGGGCCAGACCAGTAAACCACTCCAGAAAGATCAGAAACTTTATCTGATACAGAGTTTCTTGTCAGCTTGATGTTGGCAAACGCAAGTTCCTTCTGCTACTATGGCGTTCTAAGGCCGTTGAAGGACCAAATGATGATGATGATGATGTTTCGGGCCCCGGTGAGAGAAAAAAAACTCAGAGTTGCATTATGGGAAATTAACTTCTAACTGTGTCTGTCTGCTGCAACTGAAAACAACACTGATGAGCATAGTTTGCATGAACCAAAACAGTAAAGTTGCAGGTCGGAAAACTAAAATAATGAGCAACCAAATATGCTATAAATCTGTAAATCAGAGGAGAACTGCAGAGTCAGCTGATAACTCTCTGTGGGCTCACCAACAGGAGTGACTCTTTTCACGTTACACAATCATGTAAGCCGCTGCTATCACAAAAATATGAGCAGGTAATCTCACCTCACATTGTTTTTATTCCGCTCATGGACGTAGACACATTTTATGATCAAACTACAAATTATTTGCTACATATTCCATTACATATCCATAATCGGAAAGGAGCTGGATGAAGCCAAAATCTTATTTTTCCAGAACCTTTCACAGACAATACAACAAACAAACATAGATGGACTGTTGGTCAGTTAACGGTTGAATTTACATATAAGAGAGACACAGAGAGAGAGAGAACCATACAAAAAGAAAAGTATCTATCTAAATAAATGTATCTGGCAGTTTCATATTGTCTATTTTTTCGTCTTTTACATTCTCTTGAACTGAAAGATATTGATATTACCCTTTCAATCATTATCCAAGGAGTTTCAGTTTGACACCACATACTGACACATACACATTTGCTTTACTGTTGTTCGTGCATAGTGACATTTAAAATTGAATTACCTTCTATGATGCTAATTTTCTAACTAAAAAATATCATCTTTTGTATATTTTCTGGTACGACTTTGCTTTTTGCCCTAAACATCACCAACAATGTCTGTAATTCAACAAGGTCTTTAAGTTTCATTAATCCTGATTTGATAAACAGTCGGTGTGTTCTCTAAAATCCACTCAGTGTAGAATTCTTACGGCTTTTGTCTGTCAAATTAAAATGGCTCTATGTTATACAGTTATAATGCGCATGCGCCAACGTGCATGCAGCCTGTTGCAGTTGCGCCGTCTTATTTACATTTCTACTCTAATATTTATATTTCTACTCTGATATTTATACTATTCGTGCAACTGCAACACAGAATTTCCCTTCGGGGATCAATAAAGTATTTCTGATTCTGATGTTAGTTGCCCACACTGCCACACAGTAACAGAAGTAAGGCAAGGTAAGTAAACAGTACAGAACTCGCATTGCCTTGTAATGTAACACTTACCTCTGCGATGCACACGGGATCCTGCGGCCCACAACGGATGAAGTAAAACTCCCCGAGTTTCCACACCTCGACGGGCCCGTCAGGTTGAGCTCTGCTGCTCACCGACTTGTAGAAGGCGTAGCTGCCTCGCTGGCAGGAGGGGGCACCCAACCACTGGCAGAAAGACAAGACAGCGCTGGTGAGGAAGAGTAAACGACCCCTGTGTGCTGTGTAGCTGCAGCACCGTGCAGTACAACACATATAGTGTTGTTAAATTAAACCATGTAAAGATAATATGCATAATATGAGCACTTTAACATTTAGCTTGTTAGCATGCTAGGTTACCATTAATCTCCAAGTTAGGCTGAGCCAGGACAGGAAATATGGTCACTAATTTTAGACGTATCCTTTCATAATGAAAATGCTGGACTAGTGTGCTTTTGGACATGTTAGTGGCGTAAAATGAACGGTCAGAGAATCACCAAAGTATTTAAGATTCCAGCTGAGAACGTTAAACATCTGGACAAGATGTCAGGGTAATCAATCACATGTTACGATCAAAGTGCCAGACTGAGTGAAATCTAACACCAGTAATAAAATGTTCATATTGCGACGCACAAACATTTAATGTGTATTAACGTTTGAAAACATTCAGCCTATCTACAATTTGACATTGTTCATGCATTAGAAAGGGAAAACACCTCACAGATAAAAAAATAAATAAAAACAATATGAATACATGGAGCCCACGGTGGCCTCCCTTCATTTTCTTGGGTGTATTCGAGACGTAAATTCTGCAGAAACAACCTCTGGCATCAACACCTCGATAATAAAGATGCACCATCTTGCAGTATATGAAGGTGTATAAACAGCAACTCAGCACAAGACAATTGTAATATATTAAACAGCTCAGAGAGGAAATGTTAAAAATTAACTGCTCAGACTGTTAAGCATGGCAGAGGCCTATCTGCAGCCCCAATACAGACTCAAAAAAAGGTTGAGATATCAACGTAGCTGAAGAATGTGATGCAGCTTTTTAGTCCGCCCGTCTACTCTCACAAAATGCCTACCAGTGTTTTACTGCCAATGATCAAAAACACTATCATGGGCAAAAGCCTGAAGATTAAGACGTGCATAAACCTGTATGATCTTAGTCATCTGTAAGTGTTGCAATTCTTTTCCAGATAACTGTTCTGTTTCAATAACTGAACATGAAATCATAACTAAAAATGGAAGGTATCCTTCGATTTTTCGACAACCGTTCATCAGGTCGACATCCCACTTGGCGGTTACGCACCCGCATCCACTGCGGGTGTTGCCGAGGACCCGAGGAAGTGCAGTGTCGAGGGCGAGCTCTTGAGATCAATGGGAGTTTTCCATTATTAGTGCATACACACTGTAGTCTATTAACTGTCACACTGCTGAAGTGCATGCTGGGTACAGCAGAGACTGGAGAGGTTACATTGTTGCAAAGTTAAATATTTAACCCTCCTGTTGCCCTCCGGCTAAATATGATCCATTTTCAAAATGTTTCTAAATCAGAAATTTGGGTTTCCTTCAACCAAATTGTAAAACAAACAAAAAAAACACCGTGGATTGCTCCATAGGACACTGCTCACAAGTGAAATAACTGATCAGGTAATTTTTATTGAATTTGGGTGTTTTAGTTAATTTCGTAGCATTTTAAGAAAAGAAAAAAAGATTTAAGAACACTGAAAAAAAAAAAGTTACAGAAACATAAGGGAATAAAAACCAAAATGTCGAGAACAAAATGCAGAAATAATTGACAGACATTGTAAAAAATGAGAAAGATCTTCGTAAAAGTTAGAAAACGTCAAAAAGTGATAACAAAAGTCGGAGAAAGGTTCAAAAATTTGGTCAAAACAACAAAAAAGTAAAAAAAAAAAAAGAAAATCCAGTGATGTTATGTTCGGAATGAACGCTTTTGTTGCTGGAAATAGCCTGGTCCCAAATAGCTACCTGTTCGCAAATAACGCGTGAACTCTAGCAATGCTAGGGGACACAACTATCTCATGGCAGGTGTCTTGCTCAGAACAAGGGCTAGACCGGTGATCTGCCCCGGCTGATTAGCGGGCCGTGTTTTGGGGCAGTTTGCAGATCATCTGTATCACTGTTTTATTTGCCTGATAACCGATAAAGTTAATGAATTGAAATGTGTCTGCTTTGTGTCTGTCCCTCTGTTTTGGTTTCACTCACCACTGAGTCTGACTTAATGTCCCGCCCACAACACTATCTCACTCTCTGTTGTTGGGTATTATGAAGGTTTCTCATGTCATCATCATCATCAATCATTTGTTAAATAATTTACACAAAATTTTGTGTTGGAGTATTTTTTTTTTCATACTGTAAATACATTTTGGTTCCAAAAACCTGTTATCAGTTTCATTAATCGGCCTTAAAAAAACAGTATCGGTCAACCCGTACTCCAAACCCAAGGAAGCAGTGTCGAGTGTGTGACGTTTGCTGAAAGCTGCAAGCACCATTACCGTAGGGCGTAGGCCAAGCCATTGGCACATTTTGGACGGGCACTGCACTAGTAAAATAAGAGAGCCAACTTTACAAAAGAGCAGCTTAGCTTCCAGTTATCATTACACTACAACACAAGGTCACACTTCCTGTTCAACTGGTAAATAAGTAGAAGTTATTTAGCTGCTTAACATTTATTTTCACCGGCTCACCGCATGAAGGCCACATGATTCCCAGTAAGCGATCATAAAATCATCAGCGGTATTATCATTCACTATCTGTAATGTATTGGAGACGAGCCAACATGTCAGTTTGTTATTCTGGTTTCCTGCCTTAAGGACTAAGTCTCACAAGGACTGAGGCCTTTTGCATTTTACAGGTCTGAATTTGGTCAAAATATAAATGTTGTAATCAAAAGTTCAAATATTAAATTGCAGAAGTGCGCTGGGTAATGTGCACACCATCGCAGAAAGTAATGTGAACTTTCCTCTCAGCTCAGATCTCAGAGTGTCCTGCAGCCACGTTCTCACCTCCTTACAGATAAACTGCTCTCATCGCTGCTTCTTTTCACACCTCAATTTCATTCCTAAAGCGTTCTCACGATGCCATTCTTTATCGCTGGAAGTAGCTACGCTCCTCATTAAATGTACCCTCTATGACGGCTGCACGATAGGAGGAAAATATGCGATAACATTGATAAATATTGCAATAACGGCATGAATGCAATAAATAAAAGACAACGGTGTACTAATTTCCGGTGCTTTCAGAATTGCTAAAATACATCAAACTGCATGTTGAATTAAAAACAAATGAAATGAAATAATTTCTAACGTTCTTCCATTGAACACATCAAACATAGAATTAAAAGAATAAAAAAGAATGAAAGTTTACTTTTAAGTGCAGTTTTCTGCTGATATTCTTTCTAACTTACCATAAGAAATGTCTGAGTGTCTACTGCGAGATGTTGCAGCCTTCTGTGATGTGTATCTTGCGCCAGTTGATATTGCAATGGAGATAAAAGATATATCAAGCAGCCCTATCCTCTATTAGAACATAAAATGAACAGCTTCATTCTGTATGTGTGAGCAAAACTTCCTTTTTTTTTTTTAAGTCTTCTTTTAGGAATTCACAGGAATAAGACCACTCAATATAGTATGAATCAAAAAATGCAACTACAATAAAAGAATTGTGACATTGTACATTTGCTTACAAATACAAGAACCATCTTTGCCTAAATCATTCATCCATTACCGCCAGCTGAATGTGACATCTTGGTCCTTTTATTTATCATCTATGTACTGTATGTGTAACAGAGCACGCCTGCAAATGAGAGCAAGTGTTCAAGGAGCAAACCCTGTACAGTGCTGCTCATGAGTACAGTAACCCCTGCTTAAGCTGACTAAAAAGAGGAATAAAAATCATCTTTTAGAAACTGATCTTATTGTCCCCCCATCATCACATACCCTTCACCATACATAGAGATCGGCATGGTGTTATTTCAGTTAGCCTAATAGCTGGGTTGATTTGCATTGAGGGGAGATTTTATGGAAAATTCCCCATGCCGGCCTCTAGGTATGGTGAGACGTTTGTGATGATGTCGGGCTATTTTAATTCATAACTTTGATACCGGTTCCTAAACAATACTCCCCCCCCATATCAATTTCATAAAACAAAAAGAAATGACAACATTACAAATATAGGCTTTTTGTGGTAATTTGGTTAAAAAGAAACATTTCAGATAGACATTTTTAAAAGGGTCAAATTGGACCCGAGGACAACAGGAGGGTTAAGCGGCAGCTGCCGCTGATGGAATGGTACACATGCTTTACGATGGGTAGTGAAGCTACAGTAGTCAGTTACTACTAAAAACTAAATCACCTGATTAATGCAACGTCAGCACGTCATCTCCCGGCCATTTTTCACCACAGAAAGCTGCTACCAGTTAGGCTAAAGCTAATAAAGTTAGCCTAAAGAAACGTGGCGTCCGTCACAACAAACATTACGGGTTCGGAGCTGCGACGCTGGAAACGTAAAACAGCGCCGGTTTCTGATAGAACGTAATTTACACCAATTTAAGTGTTCTTGGATACACGGTCTGCTGCTAGAGCGTGAACTGCAGGCTCTGCAGGCTCAAAAACAACCAAAGATGGCCCCGCTAGTCGACCACAATCTGAAATTTAGAGGAAGTAACATGCATGCTTCATTAATATCATTCCCTATTGCCTAGATCCATAGTACTATATGAATACTATGGTGTCATGTCAGTCAGATAGCGTATTTCTACTTCATTTCCCTCTCCAAAATCCCTTCAGAAGAGTAGTCACAGCGCTTACTTGCTTTGGTGTTTGTAAAGCTGTAAAGTTCAAAGAAAAGTTTTTCATTTTTATTTTCAATGTAGATGCACTCTCCTACAAAAATCACCCCAGTAGTCAAGAATGATTCATTATTTCCAAATAGAGCTATTCATGTCTTCTTGTAAAAATGTGTCTTTTTTTCATGTTGCAAAATATCTATCTGGGAAAAAAATAAAAAAATTGCAATGTCAGTTTTTTTCCAATATCGTGCAGCCCTACTCTGTGATGTGCAACAGCCAGCCAATCAAACATTATTACACCTGGGTAGAAGCATGCTGCGTGCTTATTGGCTCCCTGACGCCGGTGAGCTTTACTTCTTCGGTACTGAATGATGAGGCCTTTTTGGAAACTCGATTGCCCAAAGGCAATTCGGTAGATGCCTTCAAAGTATTGAATTTGGTACCTGGCCCTACTTCCCTCCCAATCAGCTAATGCTCACTGATTGTGGGTGTGTACACAGCTCCAACAGTAAATGGAGCACACCTCGAGTGGGTTCATACATCTGAAAGCCAATACTGCCTCTGCTGCTGCTGCTGGGTGAATAAAACCTGCAGCTTTGATTTCACTTGTTTTGTAAGAGGAAGTGTGAGGAGCCCCGGGCGTGCGACACCCAGCGTAGAAGAGACAAAACATAAAACCAAACACACCTAAGAAATGGAGGCAGTTAGTCTTGATTCCTAGGCTTGTTTTAAAGCCGTGAGAGGCCTTCACGGGTCGGACTGCGTGTCAGTAAAACTGGTTTCCTTTCACTTATCAGTCCCAGACCCTTTTTTTTTTTTTTTTAAATACAGAAAATACGTTCGCTTTCTTGCATGTGACCAAAATGATAATCTTGGTATCTGTCAGGAGGACAGAGAGCTGCCATTTTGGATCTTGAGTCGCAGCTTCAGTCAGCAGTATTTTAATTCACAGATAACCACAAAACCCACAGGCTGAGGTGACGTGCACCAGTTCTCACGCTGAACATCAGTGTTTATTTTTAAAACACAAATTGAAATTTAACTGCACTTTCAAGTTTGTGTAAAATAATGCCATTAAAATGATAAAATAAGATAAATAAATCGCCACTTTGTTTAAAATTAGGATAATGTTTTCTTATAAATTACTGCGGATTACGTTTCATTTAAAAACATTTCACCCTCCAAACCAAAAAGGGCACATGTGACAAAAGTTTCAATTCAGTTTTTTGGAGTTTTAGGTAAGCAAATAGGTAGTTATATAGAGCAAGGGTAGAGTGAGATTTAGCAAAAAAACATTGCATTTTTATTGTTAAACTACCAAACTCAGAAGTAAATAACCTGCCGCCATGGTTTCGATACGTTTTAGTCTAGAAAACGTGAAAAATATCCAAGATGATGCATTAAAGGGCTTTGTGATGCGAGGCGAGTGAATCAGCTTATCAGATGCTATTTTGGATAACGATTACATAGACGGTGACCCTGAGGGTCCAAAAGCTTTTGACAGATGGCACTGGCAGATATTGTATATGAAAATTTGTGAAATTGGATGTTGAGCCCACACCTCCATAAAGTTATATTATGAAAGAGTTGCCACTCTCTCATTTTAACCCCAACCGGCCGTCAGACACCACCTACCAAGATCCTGGGTCTGTCCCAGGTTTCTTCCTAAAAAGGGAGTTTTTCCTCACCACTGTCACACTAAATGCTTGCTCTGGGAGGAAACTACTAGAACTGTTGGGTCCTTGTAAATTATAGAGTGTGGTCTAGACCTGCTCTATTTGTAAAGCGTCTCGAGATAACTCGTTATGAATTGATACTATAAATAAAATTGAATAGATGCAGAAAAACAAAAAAAATTAAACCAAAAAAAGTCTGTTTTAACACGATCAACACACCGTCAATCATCATCTTTTAGAAATTGATCTTAATGCCTTAATTTAAAAAAAAAAAAAATCCAACTTTTAATGACACCAATTTTCTTTGTGAATGAATAATGTATCATAAATAAATAAATGTTCTTCCTTAAAATACAGGGGGCATAAATATACACACCCCTATGTTCAATTCCCATAAAAGCAGGCAGATTTTTATTATTAAAGGCCAGTTATTTCATGGATCAGGATACTATGCAGCCTGATGAAGTTCCCTTGCCATACATCATCACATACCCTTCACCATGCATAGAGACTGGCATGGTTTTCTTTCAGTTAGCCCAATAGCTGGGTTGATTTGCATTGAGAGATGATTTTATGGAAAGTACCCCATGCCAGCCTCTAGGTATGGTGAACCATTTGTGATGATGTCGGGTTATTTTAGTTCATAACTCCGATACTGGTTCCTAAACAACACTTTTTCCCCAATATCAATTTCAAAAATCAAAAAGAAATTACAACATTACGGCTAGAGCTGGGCAAATTATAGATATTACATGTGATAGATAGATAGATAGATAGATAGATAGATAGATAGATAGATAGATAGATAGATAGATAGATAGATAGATAGATAGATAGATAGATAGATAGATAAAGAAACAGAAGAATAGATAGATAGATAGATAGATAGATAGATAGATAGATAGATAGATAGATAGATAGATAGATAGATAGATAGATAGATATTTTAAAGCTGTGTCATGCCTCCTGTTTAACGTACAACACAGCAGACATGATGCACCAGTTTTTACAGCCCTAAAAGAAAACACAGCTGCCATGAAAATGCTGCAGTTCTTTCTGATATTGAATCCATCATGCAGCCTCTGCTCCTCTCTGCAATGCCTTGTTTGGCGTTCCAGGCAAGAAAAGACAACAGCTGAGTTACAACAGCTTTACATGAAACATAATATGCAGCCCCACAGCTGCAACATTAAAGCTGCAAATGACCCCAAATATTACCAAATATTTGTCAGTGAGAGGCTGAAACACTGCAGTTATTACTCAACCTTTGTCTGTTGGGGCTGCAATAATTACTATATTATCGCTATTAAATTATGTGCCAATTAATGAATTTGACAATTGTAATGTCCTGGAGCCCAAGGTGGAGGATCTGATCAGTTCTATTTAAAAGTGATAGACTTTACATTTCAAGTAACTAAGTTTAGGGCTTCAACCATAGACCCTTTATAAAGACAAAACATCTGGATCGCCCCTGGTAGCTGGCTGCAGTATAGGTCCTAACCTATTTTTATTCTATCATTTTAGGTAATTCTGATCACACTGATGTTTGTTCAAGTGTTCATCTGATAAGTTTGGTTTTTATTAGTCATTTGATGCTTTAAAAAAAAAAAAATAAAAAGTGAAATGAGCTGAGATTGGTCGGGCGGGTGTAAGGGTGGGACTTTGATACTCCAGCTCCACCGCCCAATCACTACTCTGGCTCCAACATTACAAGATGGTGGCATCCATATCTGGAATATTTTGGCTTCACTTTTGTCCAGAGGGAGGAAAAGGAGACGCGTTGTCCATCTTAACGGTTACTATCATTATCAATTCATCTGCCAATAATTTTCTCCATTAATTGATTGACTGGCCAGTCTGAAAAATGGCAAATGTCTTGTTTTGTCCACACTACCCAAAGATATTCAGTCATCTGTAATATAAAACAGAAAAGCAGTACATTCTCACATCTGAGAAGCTGAATCCAGAGAATGTTTTAGATTTTTGCTTCAATAAAATGACTTGGAGGAAATCAAATATCACAATATTTTTGACCAAATACGTCGATATTTATATTGCGGCGATACTGTAGGGTTGACTATTGGTGCGTTCACAAATATTAACACAATGAGATTTGATAAATAATCACCAATATGTGGATATAGAACAAAATACGTTCTATTATCTTTGGACAGCAACTGTCCAACAACATTTTTCCTCAAATCCCCCTCAGTGGTAGACAGATAAACTGACAGTTCCCTTTTGGATGCAAAATACACTAAAAATATATATAGTAAGTACAATAATAAAAATCAGATATTTCAGATTTGTATTTGCAGAAAACCTGCTTTTGCACCATTATTTGTTAGTGTTAAGGTTTTTTGGCACATGGGTAAAAACTGTTAAGTCTTGATGAGCGGGCCGTCATGGACCCGTATCGCTTCCCAGAGGGCAGCAGGGTGAGAAGGTGATTGGCTGGGTGGGAGGAGTCCTGTGTGATGCTTTTGGACCAACGCAAACATCAAGCCCTGTAAATATCTTCATAAGCTGGTAAGGGCAATAATAAAAAGAGCTACAAACAGTCTGGTAAGCTCAGAAAATGACATCACTTCACTGTAATGTTGCCTTTAAAACCAGGAAAAGACAACACTCATGTTACAATACCTAAAATAAGACGATATTAGAGCTGGACGATTAATCAAAAATGTATCGACAACAAACTTCTAAAGCGGTTAACGATGTATTTTTGTCATGATGATAATTTTCATAAAACTAAAAAGTGACTTTTTTCACAAGACATTTCAAGCAACGTGTGCTTTAAATTTATACATATCCAATAAATAGCCATAATAGTTCTTGCTTTGTGCGTTTCCTTCAATTATTTAATAAAAAAAATAAATGGAAAAAGCACTTTTGAATGAAAAAAAACATCTCACCATCAATATTTGAGCCTATTTACAGTACAAACCTTGCAAATGAACTATGATTCAACATATTTATCATTAGAGGTATAATATGCAGTTAATCATGATATTGACTGTAGGTCCTATCATGCTGCGCTAGACGATATCTAGTCTCATATGACGATATCAATATTGATAAATTGTCCTATTGCCCTAGCCTAAATGATGATTTTGAAAATTAATTTTCTTTCAAACCCGCTAATGTGACTGTTGAAATGAAGCCTGGCTGGACAGTTTCACACGTGTGACAGATTTGTCATATAAAGTTAATTCAAAAAATGATGCGGACCGAGGTCCCATTCGCCATCTCCATGTGACATAAAATGAGTAGTGTACTACTGTATACTCTCAGGGTGTATCTGGCGGTGCAGCTGCTATCCATTTACCCATGATAGATGAGACATGAAGATTAATAAAAAAGAAAATGCAAAATACTCTATTTCCTCCTCTTTCTGTCCCAGAAATAGTCAGTTTCTAAAACAGCCAGCCGTCTACTACCCGTGCCTGCTGCCTAAATGCAGAATATTCTCACTCCTGTGATGATCACCCACAACCCCCACCCCACCCAGCACACCCTCCCCCACCCAATACCCATAACAGGCCGAACCTCCTCCCACCCTCCCCCATCCGCTGTAGCTCTGCAAACCAGCTGCAGCAGGCCCAGGATCAATTTTTAGAAAAGATACTGAATAAATGTCACAGCAGATAATATACGTATCAGCCACACACTGATGTATTAATACTACACTGCAATAAAAACTAAAAAAAGCCAACACACAACATATTTGCAGTGACGTGATGTTTAATTACGTCACTGTGGAGTATCACAGACACACTTTAATAAAAAGCCCTGTGGGAAAACTGTAGGATACCAAAAAACCCTTGAACAACAACATCAAGCCCGCTATCATTTAGAGACTTTCGGAGTCCCGATGGGAAGTTGAGATTTGTGTTAAAATTATATATATTACAGTGATACAACTGAAGAGAAACTGACTGAACAGGACAAGGTCACTGTTGAATGACAAACTCACATTATATCATGCCATGGAAACTGACATTTTAGAACCACAGGAGGATTAAATAAAACAGAGTGGACTGTTATTATATTACAATGACAATAAAGCACATTTTAAGATCACTGCAGGGCATTTTCCACATATAAACCCCATTATAAGTCCTTAAACATACTGCAAGTCCTTATAGGAATATCATAAAGACACTATAGGACTCAATTACATGAATTAATTGAATCATTAAAATGTTCGCTGTAAACTCTGTCCTAGGGGCACATTTCAAGTCCATATGACGATCCTATACAGAGGTATTTTTTTGATACATGAGGGATTAAGGGACACACGTTACAATGCTCTTCAAATTCAACATTGAGTCGCAGAGATACAAATAGCTCCGATAAATATGTTTTTAAAAGTACAAATTACAACCATTAAGTTTCATAAAATCACTAGCCGAGGCAGTATTAGACCCCACAAGTCTCTACTGTATGTTGTGAGCCCACAGAGAAATATTATAAGATTATTATACTGGATGGAGACACAATGAGATTCGACTGGGAGATTGGCAGTTGGCTCCTCACATAACAGATAAGATAAAAAACATTATTGTCTGTTCACACAGACATTTTTCTTGTGTCGTTTGCTCAAACAATCAACAGAATAACATTAAAAAACAAGCTTGAAGCAATCGGGCTGCACAATATATCATGTTTGTTCTATTTTTAATATCGTCGTCACAACATCAACCGGCGCCAAAAACACATCGCTAGACACTAAGAGAATTTTTGTGTTAGTTGAAAGAAAAGATCGGCAGAAAACTGCACTTTAAAATGTAACAGCCATTCTTAATTTAATGGTGCCTTTCATATTCAATGTTCAAATTGTTCAACAAAAGAAAGTTAGATATGATTTCCTTTCATTTGTTTTAAATTCAACAAGCAGTTTGTTGTATTTTAGCAGTAAACTGAAAGCAGCAGAACGGAGCACACTGTAGTATCTCTTTATTTAGCGCAAGGGATATCATTATTGCGATATTAAACAACGCTATTGCATATTTTCCTTATATATCGGGCAGCCCTGATACAAAACTGAGCTGTGAATTGTCTCCACTATATTTTCTTGCCTTTTTTGGTAGTTTTGCTGCTTTGGTGTAGCTTCATTGTCTGCCTTACGTTTACTTGGCAGTCCTTTCACTACCATGTCGATGCAATGCAGCGCAAAACCATGCATTATTTATTTTTTATTAAACAGGGGGCCCGTTTTAACTCTTCCCCCCCCAGAGGGTGCACCCCCCAGTTTGGGAACCACTGTATTAAAAGGAATGCTAAAAACAGGACAAAGACGAATAAATAAACGAAGATAAAATCCCTATTTAGCTTTGCAGACACAATATTAGTCTTTATGGTTTTATATTACAGATACATATTTTAAGACTATTCCTCTTGACTAATCACTTGGCTTAGGCTACAAAATGTCAAGTTGACATTTCAAAATTTGCTTGTTTCGTCTGACCAACAGTCCAAAACACACATATTCAATTTACTATCAGACGACTGATAACTGGCAATATTCACATTTGAGAAGCTGCAACAACATGGCTTTGGGAAATGTTTTCTTTAAAATATTATTTGTTGATTGGCACAACTGTTGCCAATTTATTTTTGGTCCATCAATTGCTCGATCAATAGTTTGGAGGTCTAGTTATTTGTAGGTATATGAGCAGGACAAACAAGGGAAAGAGACTACATCAAACTAAGATATATTCATTATTTAGCTCACATTTGACAAGCTGGAAACAGACAGTTTTGAGCATTTTTGCTTAAGAAATGATTAATTAAATCGATTAATAGTTTGAGCTCTAGTTTTGTCTGGGTATATGAGCAAGGAAAAATACAAGAAAAATAATACAACATAAGATACATGTACAATTAAGCTCACATTAGACAAACTGGAACTAAAGAAATGGATTATGAAATAATTGCCCATTTATTTCCTGTTCATTAACTAGGCTAATTATTAATCCTTTGAGCACTAGTTATGACAAAGAGATAGAAAGACTAAATGAGTATCGCGATATTTTCCGTGGCAATACTGTACCGAGTCACAGACGCCAAGTATCAATCTTTCATTAAGGAAAAGTTTTTGGCAGTCTAATGCAATATTTTTAAATCAATTACCTTTTCAGTCCACTAGATTTTGTGCAACAATCAAATTGAAGTAAGATGAACAAAGAGAGAGATATAGATATCTATATATCCACACATATATACACACACAGCTAAATTATGGCAATGTGACATTACTTTGAGGACATTATCATATCATAGGGCCTCTGGTGATTCCCAGCCCTAATAGATTGATAGATAAAATACAACAAAGTGAGATCATGTTACTATTTAGCTTTGCAGACGGTTATAGCCACAGAATGACTATTACACATACATTTTACTTAAATTATAGAGAGATCATATGATAAGTACTACCATCAAGGGAACATAGTGTATCATAAACATACTATTATGCACTATAGAGAGTGTTATATGAAAGTCTTTCTTTTTTGTGGCCCTGGGGGAGGGCCAGCTGAAGCAGTGCTCCAGCCTAGCGGTGGAAACGAGGCAGGGCTGAGCAGGCAGGAAAATAAAAGCCACATAATATAATCTGAGCACTGAAAAAGCAGCCCTCTGTCTAAAAATGTGACACACACACACACACACACACACACACACACACACACACACAAGAATTTAAGATGGAAACCCTTAATCTGCACCCTGCCTGCGTCAGTTCTCGTGATATTTGTGGGAATAATGCAGTGAGTTATTTTTTTTTTTTAGTTTTCAGTACGGGAAGAAAAGAAAAAAAAGGGAGGGGGTGGACCTCCGACGAATATTAATAATAAAATGTCCCCTGCTTCAGACAAACAATACATTAATTAAAACCAAATACACAGTCTGTACAGTATTGACCTTGGGTATATCCTGTTATTCGAAAAAAAAAAATATCTCACAAGTTCACCACTCGTAGGAAAAGAAAATCTCTAAATACTGCAATAAATTAATATTTAAACAGAGATATTGTAAAAATACACAACCACCACTGGGATATTAAATCTATCCCACGCCACACATGAAGGATTCCCAGTCAAAATAAATGACTTGGTTCGTTTTATTTCGCCTTAAAAAAAAATAAAAAAATAAAAAACCACATTGCTCAAACTGTGTGTCCTCTGGATGTTTCCTGGGTTGTTAGGCAGACTA
>JABXJD010000017.1:5550000-5552500 GCA_013375575.1 Percina caprodes | reverse complement strand
TAGAAGCGGTGGAGCTACATTTGATCATACTTAATAAACTGATCATGTGTTTTGTTTGTATAATTTTAGTTTGTTATATAAATGTAGTGCAGTAAAAAGTATATCTACCTCTGAACTGGAGTGATGTAACACTATAAAGGAGCAGAAAAGGGAAGTACACAAGTAAAGTACTTCAAAAACTAAGCTAATTCATGTAAACAAACGGTTAAATTAATCATGATAATTCCTGTGTAGTATCAATAATGTATGTGAAATGAATCTCTGGTGCCAAAGAACCTAAATATAAATATCACAGGCTATAAGAAATTCAACTAAATGTGAATATTATAGATTAAATGGACGCTATTACAGCATTGTCAGATATGACAAAAAGCGTGAAGCACTATAAATACAAAACTAGGTAATAATAGTATTGATAAGTAAATAGTTCATAATCATAATAGTTGTCATAATATGTGCAGTAAGGGTGAGCCACCTTGTCAACATAAAATATGAATTAAAGAAAAGTAAAACATGTACGTGTGTTTAAGATAAAAGAGGAGTTGGCTTGGTTTGCCATTCAGGGCTTTGATGGACGGGGGGTGTGGGGAGGGGGGGTGTGGGGGTGGGGGTGGGGGAAATGAGTTCCTTAAGCAGTTGAGTCTGCACCGAGGGACTCTGAAGCGTTGTGAATCTGCTACTCGCTGTGGAGGACACGGGTGGGGTCGGAAATTAGTAGTATTGAAGTACTTTGATTTTGAATTTATACTCTTCATACTCATAAAATGCAGTGCTCGGACCATCTGGATTAAAACACTGTGTACATATCTGCGTATCAATAATTCACTCTGGTGCCAAGCTTCAGAGGGAGTGCTTTTCATTCTTACTTAATTTTGCTTTTTGCTACATTTTTAATGATTTTTTTAGTTCTGTACAATCCAAATGCAACTACATCCACATTTTGAGGGTTTTTTGTTAAAGGTTTACATCTGTAATCTCTGTAAGAAAAGGAGTAAAACAGCCTCAATCAATAAATCAACCAATCAATCAATCAATATCCCACTAAAGCCTAAATGCTCTGTTAAAAACAGCATTAGTGATCAGGAAACATCACTGCTGTCTACATATATAATCAGTCATTAAAAAGGTGACATTTAAAAAAAAAAAAAGTATTTTGTTAGATTAGATTAGATCAGATTAGATAATACTTTATTCATCCCACAGCGGGGAAATTTACTTGTCACAGCAGCAGTGTTACTCGATTTGTCTTCTTCTCTTTGCTTCTTTCTTGTGAAATCAAATGAAGTTTGACCTTTCGAGGCCTCTGAAAATGATGCATCGCTGTTCTATTGAACATGTGTTGATGATTTATGGAAACACAGTCTGTTATGAGTGGCTTTGTATTAAGGGATCAAAAGACAAACTCAAAGGCTGGGAATCACTGGTCGGGTGTTTTTGCAGATGAAATGGAAGCACAATGGAACAAATCAAAATGCTGTAATGAGTTTAGCCTAGCTTAGCACAAAGACTGGAAGCAAGAGGGAATAGTGATGGCAGCCGGGAATATGTTGCATCCTGTTAGCTAACAAGCTTTACGATTCAAATGCACTTTTGCATTCGTCTTTTCTGGGGCAGGTGTGTCTGGAGAGGCGAAAGGTACCAACAATAGTTGTTAACGAAGTCCCGCACACTGTCCGTTACGCCTTGCAAATACTTTATTTCACCTGAGGAAGGTCTGTGTGACCGAAACGTGAAATAAAGTATTTGCTAGGCGTAATGGACAGTGTGCGGGACTTCTTTAACATAAGCTAACAAGCTATAGTCACCAATCCATCAGAATTAGTTGGCTTTTAGTGGGAAAAATGTGCAAAGTCATTTGATGAAGAGACCTTTCTTGTTCAACTAAATCAGGGGTCTTCAATGTTTTTTAAGCCAAGGACCCCATAACTGAAAGAGAGACAGAGCAGCGACCCCCTCTAATACATATATTGTATAAAATGAAGTTGCATATTAAAGCTATAGTGCGTAGTTTCTGTCACCCCCATGAAGAAATCTAAGTAATGACAACACTGTCGGCGCATCCACATGATACAAGCCTTCCGTGACCCCATTTGCTAATAGGACCTTTTCATTTAAAAAAATTATTTTAAATAATCTGGAGGCCCCCCTGAATTGACTGTGAGGACCCCCTAGGGGTCCCAGACCCCTGGACTAAATGTTGAAACACAAAGTCTTATTTTGTTTATTTTAACACAAGTTAAGCATACAACATGTAGTAAATGCAACAGCTTTGTTGGAAGGCAACTTTAACACAGCGAGGCAAGTAGTTCCCCTCCACTTCCAGTCTTTATGCTAAGCTAAGCTAAGCTAAACTAAGCTAGACTTAGACTTCTCTTTATTGATCCTTTTTGGAGGACTCCCCCGAGGTAATTTAAATGTCCAGCAGCAGTTTTTAGCAGCTTACATAAAAGGTATAAAAATACAGTACAGAGAGAAAAAACAGTATACAAATAACAATAAT
>JABXJD010000017.1:5387500-5545000 GCA_013375575.1 Percina caprodes | reverse complement strand
TTCACTTTGCAAACCTATAACGTGCACAAAAAAGATATATAACACAATAAAGGAAAGGGGAAAAAGCCAAAAAGTGTAATATGAGCACTTTAAAAACATGTTGGGTACCATCTGCATCCTCTCTCCACTCTTCATTTATCTTCCTCCTCCTCTTCATCATCCCTGACCTCACCGTCACTGTCCTCTAACAGCCGGGACTGGTGAGCCAGTCGCAGCGCCACGGCCGTTACCATGGCAGCGCCCTTCCCGCTGCCATCCTCCGAGACGAGGAAGGTGATGTCACACTCGGGGGCGAGGCGGCGCACCGTCGCCCGGAGCTTCTCGCTGAAACTACAGGAGGAGGGAGGAGAAGAGGGAGGGAACGGGAAGATGATAGAAAAATATTGAGTGCAGAAAGAGAAGTATGTGGCGCGGGTCAATATCATGAGAAAATGTTTTAACTGAGAGACTGAATGGGAAAGACAAGAAAATATTCAGTACAGAAAGAAAAGGAAAAGTAGGACCATCTCAAAACATATTAGTCTGCAGGGGTGTTGAAATGAATTATTGCATCGATGCATCGCGATGCGGATCTGGACGATTCTGCATCGATGTCCATAACTGATTATTGCCTGCTGATGGTACTTTGTCTTGTTTGTTTCTGCCTTTTGTCTGCTGTGTTCAGACTCCGTTACATTCAGGAAGTGTCTTTTTTTTAAGAGCAGATGCAATAAAAAGAGGAATTCATATTTATCTGACTGCTTGAATCTGTTGATGAAAACCATGAGTAGCAATATACAATAATACTGAGGAGGTGACGCATTGCAATGCATCGGGATATCTAATTCAAATTCGAATCATTTAGAGGATAATCGTAATCGAACAGTTCACACCCGTAGATGAGAGGAAATATTCAGAAAGAGAAAGAAAAGTAGCATTTATGGCACACGGTCATTATTATGAAACAATGCTTTAAATGCAACATCTTCTGCAGAAATGTGTCCTTAAACTCACGAAAGGCAATAAAACTGAAGGAAAGCGAAGTTTAAGCAATGATTCATGAGATGCAATCATGCAGTTCTTCTCAGAAAGACAGGAAGTGTGTTGATGTGTAGAGGTAAATGTGTTTTATCATCTTCACACAATTGAGAAAGATTTTTTTTTTTAAAAAGAGGAAAAAACAAACAGGACTTCCTCCTCTTGGTACATTAACATAGCATTTTTTTCTCTCATCACTTGGTAGAAAGCCAGAAAAATGAAAACAAAATGATGGAATGGGGTTTGTGCTTTACTTTACTTCTCCATATTCAGTTACAGGAGAGTTTGTCAACATAACCTGACATCGTTTTTATGTAAATATCAGATCATTTTTCGACTTCAAGATCAGGATTACAATTATTGGTTTATTGTATATTGGGTTAAAACATGTTGGTGTTTGGCAGCCATATGATAAATGATAGGCGGCACCATTGATTTCCTACGAGGGGGATTTGCCGCATTGCGCTGAGCTTAAAGTTCTAATTAAACTTTGACATAGTTCCCGCTGACCTTTTGAAAGCGCAACCAATGAGATAACTCCATGTTGTTACCTAGCAACGGGAAATAGCTTCCTCGCCTCCCTTGATGACTAATACCTGCTCTGCGCCTTGCCCTACCTAGTGGTGTGCAGAGAGCAAACCGCTAATCATGTGGCTTAAAGCACTTTATAACTTTCTTTTAAAAAAATTATGTATCAATAAAACTTATTATTACCATAGTTATGATGAATGATAAATAGAGGGGTTTAAGTTAACTGTTACCCATAAAGTGCAACCAAACATATAACTCTTAACTTTTTAAAGATGCACTTTTACACACTGACTTTGAAGAAAAATGTTGATAACATTTCATTCTCACTGCGTCTGTACTTCCCTCAGTGCTTACTTGGGGTGTTTTCTGTAGACTGTCCCGTCCACCCCCACGGTGGTCTTCAGATGGGCCAGCTTGCGGTTGGAACGGATGCGGTTGGCGATGGTTGCCAGGGCAGCGGCACAGAGATCGGCGGAGCGCGAGGAGATGGTGTCGCAGACCAGCCGTACGACACCGGTGTCGACCGAATTCCATTTCAACCCCAACTGGGTCAGAATATTCTGGGTGTTTTCTAGACCGCCGTCCCGCCTGAACCAGAGACACAGACATACAGATGTTGGTGTTCAGGTTTGCTGTCTGTTGTAGATTTGATCGTCTAAACTTAAGGCCTGGTTCTGACTTCAAGGGAGACAAAGGGATCTCGGTGCCTAAAAAATGTTATTAGAATCAATATAAACTAGTACAGAGATGGTTTAAAATGTGCCCCATTGCTTTCTCCAGTGCCATTGTACCCCAAAATTACTTACCGAAGGACCCTAAACTACTGTTTATTTACTGTGTGTAATATATACGATCCAATACCGTCAAGTGTGAAGTAAATCAGGTGAATGGTTTATGAGATACTTAAGTCCCACACACACACACACACACACACACACACACACACACACACACACACACACACACACACACACACACACACACACACAGATTCATTAGAGAGTTGATAAAAGTTGAAAACAAATGGGTTTCCCCTTAACGAGCATTTCTCCGTGCCAGATCATAAATTCAAGACCACAGTTTCGATTGATTGACTGATTTCAAAAGAGTCATTTGACACTCACTCCTCAATCTCAGAGATGAACTTTGTCTCAAATGTACCCGGGGTCCGCAGTGCCTTCGATGTCTGTCCCTTAAACAGCAGCTTGTCCTCCGCCAGCCTCACCAGCAGCAGCCGAACGATTTCTCCCAAATACATGCCGCTGATCATCTTCTCGAAGCTACAGGAGAAAATAAATCAATTTAATAAAAAATAAAAGTGAGAACTGTGTTTCTGTGTTGTTTATGCGTCACGCCCCGGGGGTGCAAAGGCCTTTAGTCTGTTAAAAAAAGAAGAACCTTGGGTATCTTTCTGAGAAATGTGGAAAAACTGGAATTGATAAGCAATAGTGACACAATTTTTAAAGTAAGTGTGTCAAGAATAACCACTATGGGTATTCTGGTGTTTGTGTACGAGGGCTGTAGCACTCGAGATGCTTTTCTGGACTCGGCCATTGGACTCCCCAAATATTCAAGTTGGTCTCGACTGAGTCTAGCACTATATGCTTTTTTTCTAAAGTAACTTATAATAATAATAATAATAATAATAATAAACTAATGAAGCGTGCTCATTCAGAAAAAAGGTATTAGTTTAATTTAAAAAATCCAT
This sequence comes from Percina caprodes, assembly GCA_013375575.1. Taxonomy (NCBI): domain Eukaryota; kingdom Metazoa; phylum Chordata; class Actinopteri; order Perciformes; family Percidae; genus Percina; species Percina caprodes. The sequence continues at coordinate 5,541,744 of JABXJD010000017.1, read as the reverse complement.
CTAGAACGAGCATTGACATCGGTCGCCTGGTACACGCCTGGCTGCGTCATATACCTTCAAATCATCAAGCTTCAATCATTTTCATTTTGGCCACAGACACAATATCAACAAGCACTTTGTACTATGGATTCTTCAGGACACGCAATAACTTCAAGAATGAGAACATGTCAGTTTTTTAGTGTTGCTGTGTTGTTACATTTTTCATCGGCAGGCCAGAATGATCTCATTACACCAGAACAAAAAGTCTCAACATCTGACAAGCTTCATGTGACTTGAGTGAAATTGTTATGCTTAAAGTAAATCATATGGCCTGATTTAATACTTTTGTTCTCCTTCTCGACTGTCACTCATTTGGACTCGGCCTTGACTCGGACTCGACGAGTCCTGGTCTTGTCCTGGACTCGACAAAGGTGGACTTGACTACAGCCCTATTGAGTACACATGACATGTCTGAAACCAACCAGTCAGCTCTGAACATCATTTTTTTATAATGTATTATATAAGACTATAAGGTATTTAGTCTACAAGATGTTTTCCTAAAGTCCAAAACTCAAACGTTTTCAATTTGGAGAAAAGCAGCCAATCCTCACATGTGAGAAGCTGGAAGCAGACACTATTTGGCATCTACTGTATATATTATTAAAGTTGTTTGTAATTTTGCACTGAAGACTTTTCCCTAATGATCAGTCCTACGCACATGTGGACGCCGGGGTTGATAGACGTCTCGTCCACCACCACGTCAAACTCCGTCTGGATGTCTTTCAGGGAGCCGTCGTCTCCGAAGCCGCCCCACTCCGTGTTGATGCACATCCGCCCGTCCTCGCCTTCGACGCGCTTCACGTTCTTCATCTCCTCCATGTAGCAGGCGTTGGTTCCCGTACCTTAAGGAGAAGAGCAGCGTGAACGGGAGATTGTGTGTGTGAAATAAACTAACACTGGAATTCTGCAACGTGTTAGTTATTCTTTATGGTTATTGTTAATTTTTTAGAAATGTATCTGTTTGAAAATCACAAAAAAAGGTTTTGGATGTGTTGTAACATCAAATCTGCGTGACGTTTAGTAAAAATCTATCTGCCCCATATAGCCATGCTAGCGGTGGGTTGTAATTCTGTACAGAGGAATCATACTGACTCCTCTGGCTTTTTATTATTAGGTACAAGCTTTCACTTCCAGTGAAATATCTCTGCTTTCACCGATAGTGACACCAACATCAGTTGGTCAGTTACACAGACAAGATTTCCACAAATTATACCATAAATGACATGCAGTCTTCTACCGGTAATTGTTTTTAATTAGAATTTAATTCTGCAGTCTTGAAGTCTTGCAAGAGCACCGATTCTTAACTTATCAGTATTATGACGCAGGTTATTTAATTAGGAAACGTCCCATGCATCAGAATCAGCTGCAGTGATTCAAGGGATACAATATTAAAACCTTCCTGCACGTTCTCCACCACCCTTTATTTCAGTCTCTCCAACAAAAACACACACATAGAGGGTGCTGTAAACATTTCCCCGAGGGAGCTTGTTTCATATTCTAGGGAGAAAACTAATTAGAGCAGAGAAAAAGGACGTTTCAGCGCCACAACCCGACCCTCATTATATCTAATGTGATCAGGCTGTCAAAGAGCATCTCCTGTAAACCAGGTAAAACACATTATGCCCGTTAGGTAAGAAATAATTTGTTCTGTAAAGCTTTGTAACACCTGAGAGGATGCTGTTTTCCACAATAAGCTGTAAGACTGAAGAACAGCCACCTGGGTATTGTGGTTGGTTTCCAACATTACCAGTTACGGCTACAGCTACAGTGTATTAAAGTTATATCCTAATCATCGTGTACACACTTCTCACATGCCTCTTCTTCTTTGTCCATCTATGATCAGTATAAGCATGGAGAGCCAAAGTCCTGGTGTCACTTCCTGTCTTGCTTCTGTAACTCAATCAAATCTCTCATTCAGCATTTCTTTCATTCTGTTACTCAAGTTTTTTCCCATATCTGCAGATAAATTGGCTCCACTGCAGGAGTTGTTATTTTCCTTTGTGGTTTCAACAATAAAGATTACTTTGCGAAGCTACTGTCATAGCACAGTCGTTCCTATCTTCCTATTGGTTGTGATTTATTTTCCCCCATCGAGTTGTGTTAATATCCGCGTCTTAAATGTCTACAAATGAACTGGTCCCGGATAATTAAGGCTGATTGTGCCGGACCAAGCACTGGTGTGGTCAGAAGTGGATCCAAGAGACAGGTAGACCCACATGTAGCCTGGCAAATAGTGGTGTGCCATACTGAAAAATTTGATATTGATCTAATAGCAAGTAAAAACAGGGCCAGTATCGCCGACACCGATATGATAACGACACCTTGCATCATCAAATTGCTAAATCCATGACCAGCAAGTGGTTTTGTGATTTTTTTCAGGACAGAATTTTCATATGCTTGTGTAAAATTGTTATGTCAGCACTGTATCGCACAGTCTTTTTACAAATCATACAGTTACATTTACACAGACAGCCAGGTCGCCTCTCTGATGAAACCACAGAGAGAAACTAAAACTTAAATATCAATTTCATTAAACTGGTATCAATATTATCAAAATTGGGATCGATCTGCCCACCACTACTGGAAAACCAAGTGTATCGCTCTTCAGTTTTAAATGAACAGGAAGCCAAACTTTGGAAGTCCCTAAATGTAAAGCGAATATCAAGTTTCCCCAGCGTTGTGGTTATGTCATGACAACACAAAGATACACCTTCAGTTTCATCCACATCTGTGACATTTATCCCCTAAAGCGGGTTATGGTGTTTCTTAAAGGTCGTATTTTAACGTGTTTAATCCGAATCTGTGTTGCCTGTTCACAAACTCGTCCTTTTTCATGAAAATTTACCACCACCATCAATTCCAAGTATTCCTATTGGCTTGAAATTTTACATTTCCATTGGCATTAACTGGGGTAGACGCTCCATAGTCATGCACCATCTTGAAATATGTTAGCCGTTAAAGGACATACAGGATATACTGCTCTGCCTTTTGCGTTTTCACTGTCACATGATCAACTCACAGGTGCTGCTAATGCTGCTATTGGGTATCGTCTCTTCCCGCCCCCGGCAAGTTTGAAGAAGGAAACATGGAGGACCACACGTATTCAAAATCCAAATTTCAAGAACAGGAATCTTCTTCTTTGCCCAGAAAAAGAAAATGGATATAATAGCTGTAATACGTACTTTGAACTGTGTGGTGCGAGAGAGTTGATTGCAACATATGTTCTCAACACTAGATGAGAAAAATTCCTACACACTGGACCTTTAAAGGCCACTTAAAAAAACTAGGCCTATTTGATAAACAACAATATTAGAGCTAGCCTCCTTATCTAAACATAAGAAGCGTACATACTGTTGAGAATAATTGATAATGCCGATATAATTGGTGTTAACTTAAATCGCCAATGATCTTTGCCTATTACAAAAACACTTTAGTTTGTCAGTGCTGTCTATGATGATGAGTTTGGATTCCATTAATAGGTAAAGTTTAGTTTTAATTGATCTTTTCTCTTCACTTTTCAGGGAAGAAGAGAGTTTAAACTCATTTGTTAGTTAGTCATTTTAATTAGTTAGTCAGTCATTAGCTGCATTATATCCACTGAATCTTTTCATAAAGGAAGAAAATACATTTATAAATAGGTCTGGGTAGAATTTTCATATGTAAAGACACATATGCTATATGGAGGAATGTAACTAAGCGCGTTTACTGTTCTTCATTTAAGTACTGTTCTTTAGTATTTCAAGTTTACGCTACTTTATACTTCTACCCCACTAAATATATTCATACAACTTTCAGAGTATTACAAAATACAACTAATATATTATGATACACACATAGATGGATCCCTGATTCAAATCCAGTAATGTATGTGCATCTGAAATTGGCCATTCTGCATAACAGGTACTTTTACTTTAAGTACATTTTAGTGCAAATACTTTTGTACTTTAAGTAAGTAAGATTTTAAATGCAGGACTTGTACTTGTAATGGAGCATCTAAAGACATCCTGAAGTTGTACTCATTAAAATAAATGCATACCGATGATCATGCCAATCTCGCAGTTCTGGTCTTTGTAGCCGCAGCTCATCATCGTGCCCACTGTGTCGTTCACCATGGCAACTGAGCCTATATCATAGTCCTGCAGAGAGAGAGAGAGAGAGAGAGAGAGAGAGAGAGAGAGAGAGTGTGTTTATGTGTTTTCTTTTTATAATCTGTATACCAAATAACCTGCCCACACACACATTATGTTCCATCTGTCTCTCACAGAGTGTCACAATGCTTTTAATCAGAAACAAACAAGACAACAAATAATCATCTTCAAGTACACCCAAAATTATCACAGATAAAACATCCAAAAAGATAAATCACCACTTTACAACACAAATTAATGACTTGTAATTGCATTGAGGGAAACAAACACAGGTTTGACTGCATGTAGTCTTTATCCACGACGTTCCACTCCCGGGATTGCTCCCGTGCTGCAGGAAATACCGCCGGGAGCATGTCTTTTTGTTGATGTCCGTTACCTTCCTCTTTCTTTGTGTTGGCGTTCTAACCTCCGGTGGATTTCTGAGGACTATGGTTACCTGGTCCTCAGATCTCTGCAGGGTAAATCCAGACAGCTAGCTGGACTATCTGTCCAATCAGAGTTTTCTGTTGCATTACTATTTTACAGCAGCTCCATGCAGAGTTTAGCACCGCCCATGACAATTCTGATTGGTTTAAAGAAATGCCAATAAACCAGAGCACGTTTTTTCTCCCATCCCAGAATGCTTTGTGGACTAGCCAGACCCTCCACCGCTCCGCAGCGTGTGGATAGTCTGGCAAAGCATGACTACTCTGGGTTAAACCACCTCAGTAGCTAACAGTATCAGACTGAGCTCCTATAACAGAAGTAAAAAGTAGAATATTTCCCTCTGAGGTGTAGTGGAAGTACAGTACTTGAGTAAATGTACTTTATTACATTCCACCAATGATTTAAAATATTTGAGAAGCTGGAACCAGTTCAGCCTGAAAAATTATTGCAGACATTCATTCATTTTCTGATTTACCGACTCATCATTGCAGCTCTCAACATGACATTTCCCTTGTGTCCATCATATTGCTTCTTGTCTTTTTTTTTTTTCATCACCAAATGAGCCTCAGTATTTCAGACTGACCCCTCTCCTGTGAATGGCCTCTCTCAGTAACTTCACCACATCTTTGCCCTCCACTCCGGAGCAGTTGAAGCCTTTGGTCCAGCGGATCAGGATGCTCTGAACATTTAAAACACAAGACAACATTTTTTTAGAATACTCTGAAGAACAAGCTGATTTTCTTTCTTCATGCGAAAACATTTTCCTATTCTTATCCTAAATTGTACTTTTTTTTCTGTAAGTTTTGGTTGACCCTAACCAAGATTAAAATGTGTTGCGTGTGAGAGAGAGAGAGAGAGAGAGAGAGACCTTGTCTATTTCTTTTTGTTCGCAGGGGAAGGAGAAGGTGAAGCCCAGAGGAAGAGTTTGTCCCTTCAGATTCTGAGAGACGAGGAAATCACCGAGACAGGCGGCGATGTGGTTGAACAACTGGACAGACAGACAGACAGACAGACAGACAGACAGACAGACAGACAGACAGACAGACAGACACATTTTCATGCTTCAACTTGCACACTCAAGCTGCTCATCCTGAAGGATGAGACTCTTTAAATTCACATTACTCTATCATGTAATAAAAAAAAAAAAACACTACAAAAACCGACTGTACAACGGCGTTAAAAATGGAGATTCTTCCATAACAAATGATCTTTGTTAAGACGAACAAACTCGGCAACAGCCAAGTTTAAATGTTTGAATGGTGATGATTTGACCTTGATTTTCTTTCTTTTTTTTTTAAAGCTGCATGACTTACCTGTTCTCCGGTTCCCAGCATCATTTCCTTCGGGATGGCACAGATCTGACTGTCCATCTTTAGCACTTTCTGCTCCTCCTCCACCACACGGACGTGAAGCACTCGGAAGTTTGTTCCACCGAGATCCAACGCCAGGAAGTCGCCGTTCTCTGCCGGGAGGAAGGAAGGAAGCGGATTGGCTGATCAAGAGGTGTAGGTCCACGTTAGTCTTGAATTGCTTGAAGGTCTGGATATTTCCGGGATACGAGAAAAACGTGCTCTGGTTATTGGCATTTCTTTAAACCAATCACAATCGTCTTGGGCGGTGCGAAGCACCAGACGGAGCCACGGTGCCGCTGCCAAACAACCTCAGGAAGAAACGTGTTTTGGTGGAAAATGTGTACGTTCAAAAGTTGTTTTAGTCGTGCAACAGAAAACTCCGATTGGACAGATAGTCTAGCTAGCTGTCTGGATTTACCCTGCAGAGACCTGAGGACCAGGTAACCATAGTCCTCTGATTGGACAGATAGTCTAGCTAGCTGTCTGGATTTACCCTGCAGAGACCTGAGGACCAGGTAACCATAGTCCTCAGATTGGACAGATAGTCTAGCTAGCTGTCTGGATTTACCCTGCAGAGACCTGAGGACCAGGTAACCATAGTCCTCAGATTGGACAGATAGTCTAGCTAGCTGTCTGGATTTACCCTGCAGAGACCTGAGGACCAGGTAACCATAGTCCTCAGATTGGACAGATAGTCTAGCTAGCTGTCTGGATTTACCCTGCAGAGACCTGAGGACCAGGTAACCATAGTCCTCAGATTGGACAGATAGTCTAGCTAGCTGTCTGGATTTACCCTGGAGAGACCTGAGGACCAGGTAACCATAGTCCTCAGAAATCAGCCGGAGGTTAGAACGCCAACACAAAGGAAGAGGAAGGTAACGGACATCCGGTCTAGAAGAAGGACATCCGGCGGTATTTCGGTCAACACCGGAAGAATCTTGGAAGTGGAGCATTGTGGATATAGACCAGATGCACATGTGCTTTTTACTGCATTAATGCATTTTAATTAATCTCACAAAGAGAAAATAGTAGGCTCTTTCGAGATGAACTGCGCCTCGCCTGTAAAGTGGACACGAACAGGCGGCAAACAATAAAAAGTTTATATAAAACATAATTTTGAGTCAATTCTGAACCAATCAGCTAAGAGGCCGGCGTTTCCCAGCATGCTCTGGGACCGCCTGGGTCTAGCAGTCGGTGAAAAGCAACTGCGCTGCATCTCAAACCTGCGGCCGCCTTGACCTTGTGAGGTTATCATCGCCCACGTGTGCATGACGTCAGAGCAAGTCGGGATCAAGTCGGACACAAATCCAACCGGGATGCAAAGGGCGGCGATCGCCGGTGATCAAACGGGCTTAATGATACTGGTACGAATTATTTTGGTGGTTAAAAAATCATTATTTAAAAAAACTTATTCACAGTTGATATTGTTATTTGTGTGTATTTCCTACCAAGAGCCTTTGTGCTCTATTGTCTTGTCTTTTACTATATTACTGGAAATAAAAATATGAGTATTCCTATAAGGGACAGGTGAAACCCAGGGTAGAATAAGTTACTCTATTTTTATATTTAAACCTTGCTAATGTTAACCCTTGTATCGTCTTCCCGTTGACCTGCAACTTTGTGTTTTTCTGGGTTGAAATTTCAACATTTTGTTGTTCTTTTTTTTACACTTTTCTCAATGTTTTTGTCAATTTTATTCCTAGTTCTTTGTCACTTTTTTGATTTTTTTTAAAATTATGTTTCAATCATTCTTTTTTTTAAAAAAGTTTTTGTCACTTCCTTCAATGTTTTGGATGTTTTTTTGTCACTTTTTCCGATTTTTTGGGTCACTTTTTCAGCGTTTGTCACTTTTTTCAACGTTCTTTTCTGATATAGAAAGTTTTTGTAAACCGGTCAAATTTGACCCGAGGACACCACAAGGGTTAAAATGAAAAATTACAAATGTCTTCATTAAAGACTGAAGATAAAGTTGTATTTGCCCAGTAACACCTGAACATTATGCTCTTATTGTGGCATTCTTGGCTTTTTTATTCCAATTAAAGCTGATTTCTTTTACACATACAATCCTGTCAGCCTCTTCTTGTGGAAGAAAAGGAGTTAAATTAACCCTTAAATTAGGAGCCAGATTTAAGACTTTAATGGCCCCAGATGTGAGATGCAGTTGGACCCTCTGGAATAAAAAAAAATCATGTCTTAGCTTGATTTATATTAAAGATGTTTGCATCATGTATTTATATTATATAAATATTTATTTACAAACAAGGAATGGGCCTTGGTATTTTGGTCCATATATTATATATTTTAGACATTTTTGTTGTCACAATAAACATACTAAGATGGAAGAAAAATAAACAAGTACTGCAAAAATCAAGAATCACAGAATATATATTTTAGAATTTACATTAAGAAAATATATAAAATGTAAATCAAAAGAGCTGCACAGTGTTTTAAAACAAAGAAGATGGAATGTGCTAAATATTTTCTAAATATTGTACAAATGTTCCCAGTATGTAAGAATATGTGCAATGTGCAACTGATTCACTTACATGAAGTACATGATCAAATGCTAATATGACCTCACCCGTCCCGTCTGGTGTGGCCCTGACGAAGGTGGGCAGCATCTTGACGGCCGCCGTGTGGTGAGTGTGCTTCCCCAAACCTTGAACCAGAGCTTTGCTCAGCCGAGCAGAGACCTCCTGCAGCTTCACCTGAGAGAGCTGGAATGGCTCCAGGTACTGCTGCACCTGCAGACACACAAGACATATCGTGGACAAAATGGACTTTTAAGACATAAATGCAAGGGCATAGGTTAAGAAATTATAACTCTAAATCTTGACCGTTAAACACTTCATTTCCTGCATCACGGTACATTTTAATACATACGTGTATGGTTCAAAATGTCTTTATTTATGTAATGGGAATTATTAATCTCTATTGTTCAAATCACTCTCCATATTCCAACATCACATGTGCTTCAGGATGTTTTTTGATTTTTTTTAAAGAATCATGTACATCTCAAAGATAAATCTGTTAGAGAATGACACCTTGTTAAAGCCAAAAGCTCCAATAATGAACTCTACAAATATCACATCTTTATTGTAATATGCAGCACAAGTAGACACGGTTCCTGTGTGCTGTACATGTTTTGAGCCCTCTGAACATCTATTTTTAACTCTTTTGAGGAGTGGGTTGTCTGAAATATTTTTTGAGGCTACATCAAGTATTAGGGGGGAGACATATCTGCTGCATCACCCCCAAAATCTATGCCTGTCCAGAAATATATGGATTACACACAGATTGGATGTACATCAGTAACCAGTTTATGTTATAATTAATTGTGCTGTTTTTCCACTATGTGTCTTTTGTCCACCAGATTTGTTTTCGGGGTACATATCAAGAGAACTGTAGTCGGAGCAGCCTTATTATTTGTCAAGTGGCCACGCTTTCCTTTATTAGTCTGTTGCTTTATTTTGTATTTGTTTAAATTTTTACAGTTAATATTTTTCTTTAAATAACACACTGTACATACAATATACTATACTATGCAACACATTTACATATGCTATTTATACACAGATGAGTATTAATATTGTAATTTTTTTTGCAGATTGTCCACATAAAGTAAACATGGCTCGGTCCTGAAAGACAAAGTAATAACTAATAAATTCTGTGTAAATGGCATTTTTGAAACCACAGATGTAAAGTGCTACAGCTAGTTGAACTAGGATTAAAACATTTCAGGACTGAAATGGTAAATAAAAGGGGAAATTACAGTGTTTTTCCTGCATTGAGGAATCTTTGGCGCCCCCAAAGAGGTTTTAGCCTGCCCCAAAATGATAAGAATTGAGAATAAAAATAGCAATTAATAAATCCTGTCTAAATGTGTTTAAGAGCAATTTACCAAACAAGTGTTGAACAAGCAGAAACCTGAATATGAGAGCTGATCCAAGTTTTACCTCCAGAGTCCGGCTGTATCAGGCTCTTCTGGGGATTTATTTAAATATTATTATTTTTTTAGCAGTTTTATTGATTGGGGTTTGACTCAAGCATAATAATACATGTTGTTTATTAATTTGTCAGAAATAACAGGGAAATACAGAAATTTCTATAAAATAAGGTAACAGAGACTTGTTACTGCTTACTGCCGTGCGTCGTTCCCTCCCTGAATTAAAATTAAAAATAATACAAAAATAAATAGTGAATGAGACAAAACCAATTTGACATCATTCATCCACAAGATGGCAGCATTTCCTCAAAAACCTGCAGGATCAAACCAAAACCTGCAGGATCAAACCAAAACCTGCAGGATCAAACCAAAACCTGCTGACAGCCACTGCTGCGTTACACAAACCTCCTGTACAACATGTCCAAAGTGGAAGAACTGGTGCCGGGGGTCTGTTGAAGTCTTTCCTGTGTGTGCCCTTTATCTTCCATTGTTGGAGTCAGGGCTAGGGTTGGTCTACTGCTCACAAAATAATGGGGTATCTCTGATAAAATTCATGAATTTTCTTGGTATGTAGCCTACATAATATTAAAAGACATTGAGTGAGTTTCGTGTGGGACCAACTTTATTTTGCATAATCAAAGCATTCTTTTGGAAAATGCGTTCACTGAACTTGTGAAAAACTTTGTGAAAAGGTTGCTGTCACAGGCTTGAACTAAAGTTATGGTAACACATTACGGTAAGGGTACATGAATTATGAATTCATGCATGAATTATGAATTCATGCATGAATTAATTCAAGATTTGTGCATTACTTCATTCCTTTATATCTTATGAATCATCAGGAATTGACATGACCTCAATGCCTAAAGCATTAGGTGGGTGCATCTTTATGCACACACACACGCACACGCACACACGCACAAGCACACGCGCACACACACACACAAAGAAATCTTGAGGGACTGGTTAAATGAGACAGATAAGAAGAGGCATTGCAACTATGCTGACAGACAAGGTGCCGTATAGAGGTGAAAAGTTAAGACAATTCCAAGGGCCCATGACTGATAGGGGCCCCAAAAAATAGGTAAAAACTGATATAAAATTGTGAAACTAACCAAAGTAGACCTCTCTCATGAGTTTTCTCAGGCTTTATTTTTTTAACAATTTCTCTCTGCAGGATTTAACTCTTTCTTCACCTCCTTTTCTCGCATACTAATCTCTTCTTCCTGTTTTCATGTCCTTAGGTAGCTTTTGGTAGGAAAGACACAAATAACAATATCAACTGTGAATATGTTTTTTAAATAAAGATTTTTTTAACCACCAAAATAATTCGTACCAGTATCATTAAGCCCGTTTGATCACCGGCGATCGCCGCCCTTTGCATCCCGGTTGGATTTGTGTCCGACTTGATCCCGACTTGCTCTGACGTCATGCACACGTGAGCGATGATAACCTCACAAGGTCAAGGCGGCCGCAGGTTTGAGATGCAGGCAGTGCAGTTGCTTTTCACCGACTGCTAGACCCAGGCGGACCCAGAGCATGCTGGGAAACGTCAGCGAAGACGTGTCTGACTTCATTCCTCCATCATGGCTCTGACCAACCTGCTTGGTCTCAGGTACACCACAGCCCTGTCAGATGAACTCACGTCCCCATTCATCGATTCCCAAATCATGTTCCAAATGTATACCACTGTTCATTATATAAAAGTGAATACTGTTGTTTTCATCATACATTGAACTCTGAATATTAAGGTTGGTTTGGTCAACAATCGTACTGCAAATGTTTCAATCAATTCCATCACTTTCAGTAATCCTTTGAATTGTTTAGTCATTACTTTTAGCTTTTTTTTTTACTTCTACCATGTATTAATTACTTTTAGTTTTCGCACTCTTGCTAATTTACAACAAAATTACAACAATGTAGTGTTCAGGTTCAGACAGTTGACTCAATGTTAATATGTGGATATATTATGAGCTACTCTACAATATTATCAGAAGTACCCCCTGGGGTACAACTAGCCCTGGTTGGGAATCACTGCTGTATGTTTACCTTGCATGGCAGATTCTCGTGATATCGCTGCAACAATAAGCCTAAAGCCGAAGATTTGACTTAAAGCTACCGTCTGGACTTTTTACATATATTTGAATGTTGAATTCAAGCTTTTGACAAGCAAGTTCACACATTGTTGATTACGTTGATCACTGGCTGGGGCATCAGAATGATGCTAACGCAGTTCATTTGCCCTCGGAACGAGTAGTTTACTCACAACAACGTCATTACATGAGCAGCACACAAAGTGCCGTCAACCATCCTTTATCACTCACTTACAGTTCTTATTCTGGCATATACTGTATATCATAATCTATTAGTTGTTATAGTTACATTTTGTATTAGTAGTCTGAATCTGAAAATTAACTTAATCTGTCAGATTATTGTAGCAAAGTAAGAAGTTCAATATTTCCCTGTAAAATGTAGTGGCGTGTTAAGTATCTTAAAATAAAAGTACCCAAGTGAAGTACATAGTACTTGAGCAAATGTGCTAACACGGCTGACTAAGACAAAAATATGCAGGAGGCTTTCAAGTAATAAAGAGGAGTGTTGGGTGTGACTACTGATGCACTTTTTATCATAAAGCAGAACTGGATCACTACGGTTACTACTGTTATTGCTATTAATTACACCAATTATGGTTATATAGTCACGTTATTAGTGTTCACCTGCCACTGAATGATCCTATGACTGACTCCATATTCTTGAGTCAGAAGTAACCTAACTTCATCATCTGAGAATCCTCGCAGCAACAGCACTGACTTCCCAAAACAGTTTTTTCTCACTTTGAGTAACAAGACTTCAATCGCAGGGACGGAAAAAGTGATGAATGACGGTAAAATAAAGGTTTTACACAATCAAACTGACAGCTTTCAGCATGAATTAAGAAACACTGCTGAAAGCTGTACTTTTTGTGTTTACGCAGCTCTCTATATGTGGTTGTGTATAAAGACGATGTACTGCACGTCAATAGCTGATTAGTCTGTTTTCTAACTATAGTTTTAGCTTGTAACCTTTGGTCACTGATAGAAGTATTCAAAACTTTTGCTTGAGTAAAACTAGCAATATCTCAGGATAAAAGTACTACAACATCAAAATCAGAAAAGATCATCGGTGCCAACTTGCCCTCCGTTCATGACTTATACACATCCAGGGTCAGGAAACGGGCAGGAAACATCACTGCAGACCCATCTCACCCCAGACACAACCTGTTCCAGCTTCTCCCCTCTGGTAGGCGCTACAGAGCACTGGACGCCAAAACCAACAGACTCAGGACCAGTTTCTACCCATAAACCATCTCTCTGATGAACAGCTGACTTCTGACTCACAGTGCCAGGTTCAATTCCTGTTCAATAACCCAGCAACACTGTCTCTAATCAGTCTGTTTACTGGCTCCACTTATTATTTATTCATTATTCTCTTTCTCTATTTCAGAGCTGTTCCTAGTGTTGATCTTGTAATATAATACATGTATAATAACGTAATACTATCTATTCCAGCATCCTTTGTACTATGCTCCATAATTAAAATAATAATTTACTCCTGCACACATTCCACTCTTGATTGCACTATTGCCTCAACCTGTCTATATTGTTTCTTTTATCGTGTGTATATATATTGTTTGTTTTTGTTATTTGTTATGTATGAGTAAGCACATTGTAAGCAATGTATAATCCAAAGCAAAATTCCTCGTACGTGTTCTCATACCTGTTAAATAAAGCTGATTCTGATTCTGAAAATCTACAAAAAGTACAAAAGTACTCATTAGGCAGCAGAATAATTCCTGTCAGTGTGACATTATGTTGTTGAAATATTATTACATATGCAGTATTTTATGCTGAAGCTGGTTAAAATGAACTGGACTGAAAAAGGACTGTGGCTCGTCCACACTGGTGGTTGGAAGAATTTAAACAAACAACAGCAGCAGCTCCTCAGGTGAAGCGTACCTTACTGAGCGTGTCTGGAGGGACGCCATCCAGGTGCAGGGCCGGGGTATCTCCGCTCATTTTGGCCTTCTTGGAAATCTGTGTGCGGTTCCTGCTGTTTTCCTCTGTGCTGCTTAGCTGGACAGAAGAGATTAAAGGGTCAGTTCACCCAAACTACAAAAAAATATTGTCTAATTCCATAAAGCCATGCAGACAGTATCAGATCTCCACTATTGAGGTTTAACCTAACGTGTTCCTAATGAAGATAACAGTCAAGCAGGTATAATGTTTTCCATATTCAACACGTTTAGCGTGTTAGGTCGAGGTCAAGGTCAAAGTTTATTTCTATAGCACACTTACAAACAGTCACTACTGCCCCAAAGTGCTGTACAATTATAGACAACAACACAAGATAAAAAGCATAATAAATAACTGGAAAAACCCATCTAAAACAGAATATGCTAAAAACAATAAAAACAGGCAACAGATAAAAAAGCTTTGTTCAAATCAATAACAAAATGTCACAGCTCAGCTTGTGTTAAAAGCCAGTGCAAAAAGATGAGTTTTTAAAAGTGATTTAAAACTCTCAATAGAGGAAGCTGCTGTAATGTTGAGAGGGAGAGAGTTAGCATGCTAACATTTACTAATGCAAAGTACATTCGAGGCATGCATTTGGTCATAAACTGAAGAACAAATAAAGATTTCGACTTGATGGTGGCGCTAGAGGAAAAGTCAGAGGATCACCAAAGTCAATTAGATTCTTCATCTGAGGACCATGGATGCCTTTAAGAAATATCAGGGCAAACCAACCAATCGTTAATAATTCAGTCTGGATCAAAGTGGTTGACCTGTAGACCAACCAGTGTTGCATACTGCTAGCTTAGCTAAAAAACTCAACACAACGTATCTGTAAAGACACAGAGTCCCTGTTACGCTTGCTAATACAATGCAATTGTAAAAAGTAAAATTCTTAAAACTGACCACAAAATGTCTCAAACATTCGTTCTTTATGCGTAAAACATAGCTTGGAAAAAATTTGGCAAAGTTGAGTATAGTATACAGTACTTCTTAGCTTATAGCTTGTGTTGTTAGCTGCTAATGTTGAGCGTATAGTAAACAGCTATCTGGAACATGGTGTTGTTTTCTGCTTATGTTTTAAGATAAACTTTTATCCACTTCTGTGCTTAACTGCTGGCAAAAGTTGTCATTTTAACAAATGTACTTTGTTAGCATTCAACAGTTAGCTAACAGTCAACAGTCAAACCTCATGGGAGGTGTAATTAGCTGCTAAATGCTAGCCAACCGACTTGGGAGAAAGCAGGAACTGGGATTCAATGAAAGAAATTGCTAAATAGCATAGTAATTAAGATGCATTCAGAAAGTTAATAACTTAACTAGCATAGAAAGGTGTGAGCTAACATGGCTAATTTGAACTTTGAAGCTAGCTAGGCTCAATTTCTACCTTTGACTTCACCTTAAATTTCATTTTTCGTTTTTCGGCTAGTGATATTTTGTGGTATTCCACATACCTTGATATAAACAGTTTTTTTTGTCCCTAAAAAGATGTTATGGTATGATGGTACCCAATTTTTTTGTTGGGCACCTGCAGAGCCTCTAAACTCACGAGGTTTTGTTTTTCTGTCTTACAGGTCTGTTTTGGGCACTCACACGTATCATAAAAATAAATATTCTTTAAAAAAAAAAGTGAAATAAGTTTTAAAGATGGATTATATTACAACATGCTGTTGTTTGATCCTGATAAACTTACAGGTTCCACTGTCTTTCTTTCTTATAATGTCAATCTCTCTCTCTCTCTCTCTCTCTCACGACTTTCAATAAACCTTTAAAACTGTAAGATGACATTTCACAGTAATAAAGAGGTCAAGTCCTGAGAAATTACAGTTTGTTGGCATTTTTAATAGATGCTTTCACGTAGTAATATTGTGGTCTAAAATGATGCTTAAATATTTGTTGTGCCTCGCCAGCTGTGTGAGGCATCACCTTTAACCAATATTGGCTTTGGAGCCTGAAGCTATCTGATTTCTTTAGCTTTTCGGAGGTTGTAAATAAAGCCTCTATTCTTTGTCATTGTCCTAACAAGCTTACTGTCAACCGTACTTAATGTACTTAAACTTAATGTCAACTGTACTTAATGTACTTAAACTTAATGTTAACTGTACTTAATGTACTTAAACTTAATGTTAACTGTACTTAATGTACTTAAACTTAATGTCAACTGTACTTCTGTTCTAGCAGATAGCCATGTTGATTGGTTTGGTCCAGATTGAAACACCTCAAGAAATATTAGATGGATTACCATGAAATTTGGACCAGTCATTCATGCTTCCTAGAGGATGAATCCTAGTAACTTTGGTGATTTTCTCACTTTTCCTCTAGCTCCACCAGCAGGTCAAACTTTTGTTTGGTTCAAAATACAATACCTCGACATCTATTAGATGGATTGCCATTAAAATTTAATTCAGGGATTCATGGTCTCCCCAATTTCTGATCGCATATCTGCTGGAACATGTCCGATTGCGCAGGCTTAGCAGGTTTTATTGGTGATTTTTCAAGGTAGACAGTGCTGCTATACACTGTTACAGTCAGACCCTGGCTGCAATGATGGACAGGAGGCTACACAGGCGTCTAGAGCACAGATGTGGGGATATGGAAACGCTTTTTCGAGTGGAGGGGCTTGAAGAGACAGGACCTAAAACGGAGATTTGCATGCAGAGGGTGAATACAACTGCAGAGCAATCAAGTGTTTGAAAAACCTGTTCTACTGTAGTAAAAATATGATTATGAACCTAAAACCGAGCAGGAAAGGTCACCTTTAAATGATTTGAACGGGTGGTTATAACTGGAGGTGACTCAGATGACCATTTTAACTCTGAGCTTTACCCATCTGGATTTTGGCAACTCGATAGTAAAAGGCCAATCCGTCTTTTCAAGAGTGAGTCGCTTAGTTATATCCTTGACGGTTGAGACCGCTTGAATATATTCATTTGTATTTGTAAACGTTAGTCTTGTTGTTAGGTGCATGGGAATTCAATTTGAAATGTGGATTGTTTCATGAGTCAGCTGAGATGGTGTAATCATGTGTACTCATTTCCTAATCAGAAGTTGCATCACTGTTATTAAGGTAATTGTCAATGGAAGATTTAAGAGTTTAAACTAATGCAAAATAGGCTAAGCATTATCCTGGAGTGAAATAACACTAACTATTGTGAACAAAAATAAAAAAATCCACCAGAATCCTTTTTTTTTTGTCAAGATCATGTGCAGAGTCATCAAACTGGAAGGTCAAGTAAGTGACAGACAAAAGGGGAATGAGTCCTTTTACACTTTCCTCTGCTCTTCATTGTCAGACCTGTCCAAATGCACTGTAATAAATCTAACAAACACAAACCAAAGTCAACTTTACACATACGTAAATCCAACCAGTGTGCCGACACAGTGGGGCATTAAAGGAGAAAACATCAGCATACTTCCACTGCTGTCTTTTCTTTTCTTTCACATTTAAATCTGTTGACATGTAATCTTTAAAATAAATTGAATTGACATAATTATCAAATGTAAAGTGTATCCCAAATGTAAAAAAATCAAACGTTTCCAATTTCTGAAGACACCGGGAACATCAGACCAGCTGGTTCATGAACTGATAAAAAATAAGCCAATATTACTGCTAAAGTCACCCTGAGGGTCTCAGGATGTAGAGTATGTATAGAGCTGCTGCTCCAAATATAAAGAAAAAGGGAAATGATAGGTTTTTAATACGAAATCTTCAAGCAGGCATTCACTAATTTTGTGGTTTTAAGAGTTGTGGCTTCTATTTTCATTAGAAATGTTGGGAACCGACCTGATCAACAACTTATAGGCTATCCTACCACAAACCAGCGCATCCAACATGTAATGAAATGGAGTAACTCACCGTTGTTCTGCTGCTCAGCCTGGCAGGAGTCAACTTCCTTTATGAATAAGAAAATAGTGACAGTTCAGTTTGAAACATGAAGAAGTGAGCTGTGCGTTTGTTTGAGTTGACAATTGCGGTCCGAGTGTGTCGGGTGCGGCTGTCATGTTTTACACGGGGAGGTACCGATCCGAAACGGGGAGGATTCCACGCGGGAAAAACCCGACACCACCAACCAAGGTAGAGCTTCACCGCGAGGAAAGCGTGTCGTGGTCACGGTGAAGTCCAGAGGACCCGAAGGAGAGCTCGTTTCATTTGTGGCGGTAGAAGTCTTTCTGCGCGTAAAGGCGCACGATGAGCGCAGTCTCTCTCTAGGATCAGTTCACTCCAAATGACATCCATCTTAAATTAGGTGTCATTGTCGCTGCTGTGAAATTCATTTATAGCTGCGAGTTACCGAATGTGCTTTGAAAACCTAGTAAGAGAGAGTAAGGGTACATGGCAGGTGTGGAAGTAAGTACATTCACTCAAATAGTCCCAAAAGTATTTTTTTTTTATAACACTTCATTCTTTTCCACACATTTCTGATGGAAATATTTATTCTAAAATCGGCCATTGTTTAAAATTAATACTTTTACCTTAAGTATGTTTTGATGTTTAAGTGCATAACGTTTATAGGCTACATGTAATAGAGTATTTCTAATTAGTATTTCTACTGGTCTGAGTACTTTTGCTGATTGGAACCGTAAACTATAGCTACAAACACGTTTGTCATTTTAAAAGTGGTGCAAACTAAAAGGTTTCAAGCACACTGCGCTCAACAAACCCTTTTTATTGGTCTGTTTAACAGCCTGGAACAAACCGGTTGTGATGAAGGATTACCTGGCAGGAGTGACGTCATATCAGCGTTTACGTCTGATACTTTTCTGTTAAGGTGTATAAATAAATGTTTTTTCTTTCCACATCACGTTATTTTTTAACAAAACAGAAACAAGCTGAACTTTTTTTTAATAAACATAACAGCTTTATTGCCCCATTATGGATCATTTCATGAATAAAAGATTGAGTGTGCCCAGTTTTTAAGCCAACATGAAGCCCTTGAAGTGCACAAATTGTAACATCAACTCATCTGCTGAGGATGATGGATTTAAAATCTTTTATTTATTTTACTATTATACTTTTAGTTATTTCCTTTTAAAAAGGCTCCATAGCTTTTTAGCCCAAGTGTAGCTAAATCAAAAGCTAGAAGTCAAGTTTTCATCTAAATTCAACACAAAGTGAACATTCAAAAATGTGAATGGATGCTTGTTTCCATCCACTTGCAAAACATTGTGAAACTAAGCGTCGCTGTTTTTCAGAATTTCTAAAAACCAATCTGTCTATCAATTGATAAATTGAGAAAATAATCAGCAGATTAATCCTGCCTTTACATTAATAATCTATTGAATATAACATACAGTAGAACAGTCACAAGACTGATGCTACTTACACATTTTTTACTTGAGTAACATTTTCAATGCAGGACTTTTAATGGAGTATTTTTACAGTGTGGTATTAGACGTTGGGTCTGAATACTTCCTCCACCACTGCTGTCATGACAGCACAATAAAGCCCACAGTGTCAGAATGTATGTAATGAATGTAATGTTCTGTGTACTTTGGCCATAGAGTATAAAGATAGTTTTTACTTCACACTGGATGAACAGATGTGCATCTTCCATTTGAACTTAAATTAGGTGACAGTTTTCCCTCCTAAACTTCAGCCCGGTTGGCGCAACCTTACAAAAGTCTTACAAAACAAGAGTCGGCATGTTGCTGCATTGCTTCAACGTCTCACGGGAAAGTAAAATGTAACGACAGCAGCCCGTCACACACTGACACAAAGGATTAGACAAACACTGTATCTGTGTGAAAGGACATTCAAAAAAAATATGCAGTTCACCTGCATATCTCTTCTATGAATGAACCAACGTGTGTTTAGTGCGTTACAGTGACTTTACTTCATCAAGTCGGACAACTAGGGAATTTAACTCTAAAGTGCTAATACAGTATTCATGGCCGATACTCAAGCACTCAAATACAAAAAAAGAGCAACAAGCAAATTATATTTCTATCAATTTTGCAAGAAATATTTTGATTGATAAAAATGGTCCACAGTAAATGAATGAATGAAACTAAATTATTTTACAGTACAGTGACAACATTTTTGAGTTGCTTGAGTGCAAATGTGGTCATTACAGAAACAGGTTACGTTCACTTTCAAAGCTTGGAAACTCGCCAGGCGGTTTATGATCTTAAAGGGGAAATTCAGAGGTTTCAGTATTGCTTCATTTCACTTGCTTCCACATCCTGCCTGCTGAAGTCAGTGAGAACAAGTAACGTGAGCTCTCACATCAGGTGGGTTTGATTCCCATTCAACTGTAACTAATCTGGAGATTTTTTTATATTCTCTGATCCAATTGGAGACGTGCATTGAAAAAAAAACACATTTCTCCGCAAGTAGAAGTGTCTCCTAGCAGACCAGAACCTGTGACTGTTGGAGAAATGGAAAGTGGAGAAACAACTTTATTCTTAGCTCTAAAAAAAAAAAAGAAGTAATGTTTGTCCTGAGGGTGGTGCCAGAAGAAAGGCCATACTGTAATGTAAATAAAGGGTTTAACCTCGGTACGGTAGCCAGTTAAGGACATCTCAGAGTCTCAACTGTGCTTTGACACTAATGCTGGTTTGTTAACATGCTAAATGTTAAGGTGTCTTAAGATCTGATGTTTGCATGTTAGAAAGCTACATATAAATCAGATAGTTTTGCCATTTTGTGTACACTTAATTACTCAGTCCGATGTTGACTGAAGGAATAATTTCATGCTGCACAGCTGCATCCATTTCAGACATAAAGAGCTGAAACAATACCTCAGTTAGAAAATGAGTTGATAACTACTTAGATAATCAATTAATCGCAAAAATGTGACACTTTCCCAGGATCCAGCTTCTGAAAGGTCAGATTCTTCTGCTCTTCTTTGTCTTGATATGATTATTAAATTAATATCATTGGACTCTTGGTAGGAAACTACAACGTTTACTATTTCTTTTTGACATTTTAAAGACAAAACGAAAAAGGGATTAATCTAGAAGATAATCTGCAAATGAATTGATGTTGAAAATACTCGTTAATTTAAGCGCAAATTGTTTCCATTTTTCTGGCTCAGACACAAGAAGATGACATCTGCCTTCAGAACTCTGATTGGCTGGTTGTTTGTCCACTAATCAAATCAGATGTGATTCAGAGGTCCGGAATCAGGGTAGAATCACATAGCTTGTAATATTTGCATTGCTAAACATTAGCTAAAATGCTAACATCAGCACGGACAAGCTAGGATGTGAACATGTGTACAGTCATCATCGCACATTTCCAATATCATGAGGTTTTTAACGCATTTTAGCATAGCATGCTGATGACATTGAACATTAGCATGATGACAGTTTAGCACATTTACATGCTAACATTAGCATGCTTCATGTTAGCATTTCCACATGCTTACAATTAGCAGGTCAGCAAGCCAATATTTGGCATGCTGTGTTGACATTTAAGTACACAAGAGGCTGAATTCAGTCCTGAGCTTTAGCGGTTTTCTGTCATAAAGTGTAAAATGTTTTGACCTGCAGGTAGCGCTAGAGAAAAAAAACATTGGATTTATCTGATGGAAAACATGAAAGTTATGGAAAGTTTAATGGCAGTCCATGCAGTAGTTGCTGAGATATTTCTAACCCCAGTTGTAGACCTCTCAGATAGCATGGCAACAAACAACTTCATATTTCATACTTTAAGTGAGCCAATGAAATGTTTGTATGAATTTGATTTACACTTTGAGGGTATGAGGCATTAGACTGAAGTTACAAAAAAGAAAATGTTCAATACATAAAGAGGTAGTCTGAAACACCTTCAACAGAAACAAACGTTACATTTAGTGGCACAAAAGAGTCAGAATATAAGTTTCCATTTAAGTGCTCAATTGGTATCGGTTTACCTGCATAAATATGTGACATCAGGAAGGTGTTTCCAAATAAGTCTTTTCTAATCGTAATGTCACATCCAACCTGATGGGGTCTTTAGTTAAGGCTCTGGTTCCAGTCTTTTCAGTCAGCACCGCCAGGCTGCAGGACGTCGTCGTCCTCATCTTCGTCTTTGGCGCAGTGTCTTGGCTCGATGTTGTTTCTTGAAGTCAATAAGGCAGTCGCTGGCCTCTGAGATCGGAGTGAAGGATCTGATGGGAGAGTTACTGATCAGCAGTGTTGAAACGCTGCCTTCCTCGTCCTCTCATCATCATCATCATCATCATCATCCCGCAGATCAATGATCTCTCTAAAAGTGAACAAACAAGAACACAAATACAGGCTCATTAAATTAGGAAACATTTGCCCAAACAGGAGCTAAATGTTTTTATCTAATATATTACTAAACGTGTTTGATTCCCTCCTGTTTGTGTTGAATTAGTCTATATCGACGATGTCTCATTTCCTCCAGATGTCTCATTTCGGCCAAATGTCCGTTACCTTCCTCTTTCTTTGTGTTGGCCTTCTAACCTCCGGTGGATTTCTGAGGACTCTGGTTACCTGGTCCTCAGGTCTCTGCAGGGTAAATCCAGACAGCTAGCTAGACTATCTGTCCAATCTGAGTTTTCTGTTGCACTAAAACAACTTTTGAACGTACACATGTTCCACCAAAACAAGCTCCTTCCTAAGTCTATTTTGCAGCTGCACCGTGGCTCCGTCAGGCGCTTAGAGCCACCAAGGATGATTGTGATTGGTTTAAAGAAATGCCAATAAACCAGAGCACGTTTTTCTCCCATCCCAGAATGCTGTGTGGACTAACCAGACCCTCCTCCACGGCGCTCTTGAGGAAGGTCTGGCAATGCAAGACTATGTTGAATCAGATCAATCAGACATCACTAATGCACATTAAATACTGTTTTCTTCCGCTCTGCTCATTTGCAGCGATAATCTAATTGTGCATGAAGCTACTGCTGATACTTCTCAAATTCCAGCAAGTATTTTACAACAAACGTATTTTTATTTTAAGGCCTTTACTGTGAAACCACAAGTTTTGACAATGACATTTGCTAATGTTAACAAAAAAGCACTCCATTTAGTTTTTCTGCAGCTAGATTTAACATTCAGTAGTTTTTGGACGGAAGTCATATTTAAACTTTGTGTTGACAGAGTGCATTTTATTACATGTTTAATAAAAGGTCACCTCAGAAATGAGAGTTCAAATTAACCTGGCTGCATCTTATTAGCAACAAAGTTTCAGCAAATGGATTTAAACGCTAGCTGAATGGTTTAGGATCCCTAAATATTTCGATAGATCAGCATATAAATGTAAAAAATAAATAAATGCTCATCACAAGCTCCAAGAGCCCAAACTTTGATTTGTCCAACAGACAAGAAACCAAAATTATTTAATTTAAAATGACATAAAACTTCTTTACACCAGTTAATAATGTTAACAATGTGTGTTTCTTTTGTGTTTTTTCCCCTTCATATATTATAAACTACATTCATAGAGTCTATGTAACCTGACTCCCACAAAAGCTTAAATGTGAAAAAGTCAAAAACAAGTATTGTAACTCAAATCATAACATCACTGTGTTTCTAAGATGTCTTTACCCTGGCTGGAGTCTGGATCCAGACGGCCCGGCCTCTGTGAACACAGAACAACAAGTCAGTAAAAATATGAATCAATGAAACCTGATGAGAGTCATGATGAGTCTACTGCTGCTATATTGTTGTTCTGAGGCAGCATAAACAAGTCTGGGTGTTGATCTGCTGATCTCATTGTGTCTGAGGAACTTTTACATGAAAACCAGAATCACAACTCTGTAGTTATCTAAGGGGAAAAAATCAAGGGTTAATCAATCGTGCAAAATAAAATGAGCCCGGCACTGGTGTCATGAAGTCTACATCTTTTTCTTCAACTATAACAACACAACTCCAACTGGCAAGAAGGGCTGCAACTAATGACTATGTTCCATATTAATAATCAAATCATTGTTTTCTAAATGACTCTATTAATCATTTAGTCTATAAAATGACAAAATAGGGAAATAAGCCTTTTAGACCTCCCTAAAGGTAGTTCATTCTTTAATGATATTAGAGAGAAAATCAGTAAAATTCTCACATTTTATAGGATAATAAAAACTAAGGCTGCACAATTAATCTCAATTTTATCAAAATTACAATATGGACTAGTCCAATATCCAAATCTCGGGGGGGCAAAATATGTGTCTAACCATTCTAAATAAAGTATAGTGGGGCTACAGCGATGTCCTCGGCCTACAAATCCTATCCTACAGACTAAAGGAAAACATCTTTGTTTGGTACAGATTCTTGCAAAATTCACCCTACATGACTATAGTACATTTTTTATTTGTGTTTCAATGAGAATGATGATCCAAAGAATTGATCATTCCCTCCTATATCCTAAATCCTATCGCAATATCAGTCAAAAATAATCGCAATTTGACATTTTCCCCATATCATGTAGCCCTAATAAAAACAGAATCCATAGTGTTTTTGCTTAAGTAACTGAAATGATTAATCGATTATCAAGATTCAAGTTGCAGATTCATTTTTTTGTCGATCGATCGATAACAGTTCAACTGTAGCACAAACACTGTTTGATACAATTAATCGAACATGATGGTTGAAAAGTCTGCTTGGCGTTAGGTCCGAGCTCGGTCTAAGATCTGGGCTTTAGGTGAATTCAGTTGTTTACGCCCGTTTATTTCATCCAAGACGTAGCCCTTTAGCATGCAACCAGAGTAGAGCCCGACCGATACTGATATGAAGTATAAAATGAATAAAATGTATATACATGTAGAGCGTCCTCCGGTGGACAAACTATGCAACGCCGTCACTAACAGGGACGTTGTAGAGCGTCCTCCGGTGGACAAACTATGCAACGCCGTCACTAACAGGGACGTTGTAGAGCGTCCTCCGGTGGACAGACTATGCAACGGCATCACTAACAGGGACGTTGTAGAGCGTCCTCCGGTGGACAGACTATGCAACGCCATCACTAACAGGGACGTTGTAGAGCGTCCTCCGGTGGACAGACTATGCAACGCCATCACTAACAGGGACGTTGTAGAGCGTCCTCCGGTGGACAGACTATGCAACGCCATCACTAACAGGGACGTTGTAGAGCGTCCTCCGGTGGTCAGACTATGCAACGCCATCACTAACAGGGACGTTGTAGCGTCCTCCGGTGGACAGACTATGCAACGCCATCACTAACAGGGACGTTGTAGAGCGTCCTCCGGTGGATAGACTATGCAACGCCATCACTAACAGGGACGCTGTAGAGCGTCCTCCGGTGGACAGACTATGCAACGCCATCACTAACAGGGACGTTGTAGAGCGTCCTCCGGTGGACAGACTATGCAACGCCGTCACTAACAGGACGTTGTAGAGCGTCCTCCGGTGGACAGACTATGCAACGCCGTCACTAACAGGGACGTTGTAGAGCGTCCTCCGGTGGACAGACTATGCAACGCCGTCACTAACAGGGACGTTGTAGAGCGTCCTCCGGTGGACAGACTATGCAACGCCGTCACTAACAGGGCGTTGTAGAGCGTCCTCCGGTGGACAGACTATGCAACGCCGTCACTAACAGGGACGTTGTAGAGCGTCCTCCGGTGGACAGACTATGCAACGCCGTCACTAACAGGGACGTTGTAGGCGTCCTCCGGTGGACAGACTATGCAACGCCGTCACTAACAGGGACGTTGTAGAGCGTCCTCCGGTGGACAGACTATGCAACGCCGTCACTAACAGGGACGTTGTAGGCGTCCTCCGGTGGACAGACTATGCAACGCCGTCACTAACAGGGACGTTGTAGAGCGTCCTCCGGTGGACAGACTATGCAACGCCGTCACTAACAGGGACGTTGTAGAGCGTCCTCCGGTGGACAGACTATGCAACGCCATCACTAACAGGGACGTTGTAGAGCGTCCTCCGGTGGACAGACTATGCAACGCCATCACTAACAGGGACGTTGTAGAGCGTCCTCCGGTGGACAGACTATGCAACGCCATCACTAACAGGGACGTTGTAGAGCGTCCTCCGGTGGACAGACTATGCAACGCCATCACTAACAGGGACGTTGTAGAGCGTCCTCCGGTGGTCAGACTATGCAACGCCATCACTAACAGGGACGTTGTAGAGCGTCCTCCGGTGGACAGACTATGCAACGCCATCACTAACAGGGACGTTGTAGAGCGTCCTCCGGTGGACAGACTATGCAACGCCATCACTAACAGGGACGCTGTAGAGCGTCCTCCGGTGGACAGACTATGCAACGCCATCACTAACAGGGACGTTGTAGAGCGTCCTCCGGTGGACAGACTATGCAACGCCATCACTAACAGGGACGTTGTAGAGCATCCTCCGGTGGACAGACTATGCAACGCCATCACTAACAGGGACGTTGTAGAGCATCCTCCGGTGGACAGACTATGCAACGCCATCACTAACAGGGACGTTGTAGAGCATCCTCCGGTGGACAGACTATGCAACGCCAACGCTCATAACATGGTTGACTGTCCGTTTTTATTTTTTAAATATTCATTTATCAGAATCATTTATTTGTCATTATAAATGATTCTGATGAATGAATATTATTATTTTGTTTTTTAAATTGGCCATTATAAATGCAGATACCGATAGATCAGGAAATGCCTAATATCGGCCGATAATATTGGCCCACCGATATATCGGCCAGGCTCTAAACCAGAGGAACTAAAGTAAAAATCCATTTTGTGAGCATGCTAACATGCTAAACTAAGAGTGAAAATGGTAAGCGCTATACAAGCTGAACATCAGCATGTTAACATCTTGCTAAAAGCCCCACCGTGTCTAAGTACAGATTCACAGAGCAGCTAGGATCACTGCAGACTTTGTTACACTAAAAAAAAAAAAAAGTCTTTTAGACTCACCCGAAACTCCGCTATCGGTTTGATCCAGAGCTGACAGCAGATTTCCCTTCTGGTACATTAGAAGCATAAATAAATTATTCTATGTCATCAACAAAACAGATCACATCAAAAATTAGAACATAAATGTGAAAAGGGTTTAGTTGCATGTGTTTCTATCACCAAGAGTCAATTAAACTGACTTGTTTTAACCTTGCGTCTGTAGATTTAAATCCGATTCATAGCTGACTCGTGCACTTTTATTGGTGTGTATTACTGAGTGTGTGACGAGGCTTACCGCTGCAGTCTTTGACTTCTGCCGTTGGAGGCAGAACTCTGTGTGAAGGCTGTAGTCTTTCAGTGGAACAGCTTTTTGACAGATGAAACATTTCTCATGACTGCTGCGGAAAATAAAACCATATTTAAAAAAACAACAACACTGAGCTGTTCCTGTTGAATACGAGCAGTTGTACCTACTTACATGCAAGTGTTGGAGGGTTCGTTAGTCTCTTCAGCAGTCGCGTCTGCTCTCCTTGTTCTCTTCCTGAGAGACTTCAATGACACTACACAGTGGAAAAGAAGGAGTCATTTTAAACCAGCAACACAACAACAATGACATTATTTAAACAAATGTTAACAGTCACAAAACGATGACACATTCCTGATCTTAAAAACATTTTCCTTTTTGTCCAAAACAGCAATTAAGTGGCTTTATAATTTTTTCTCAACATTACAGAGACAGCTCACCCAACTCACTGGAAAGGCTTAATAGATCAAGACAGACTAGGTTGAAAAAGACGAGCAAGCTGTTGTCATGATATTGTTATGAATGTTTCTTATGGATATCTTGCAAAACTTTATGATAAAGATGCAGGAAATGAGAAACCTTTGACCCGATTTGTTGACCTCCAGAATAACTTTTTTCCTATAGCTTCTGATATAAATATGAATGAAAACTGGCTGTAATTAACACAAGTTGAAGTTCTGCTTCATGCACGGACATATTTCTAAAATCTTTTTACATTTCCAGAGAGGCAGCACGTCCCAATGTAGGGAAAAAGTGATTGTATGTAACTTCTTTCTTTTGTTGTTGTTTTTTAAAGATTATTTTTGGGGGGCATTTTAGGAGTAAACCTCTATATATGTGCGCCCGCCATACCAACTGAGCTACCTATAGCCACTATATGTAACTTTTTAATGTTTCTGAAACCGTGTCATTTTTCATACAATGACCTTCAATGACCTGTAACAGCAAACCATGACCAAAATGTCGTCAGTAGCCGACATTAAATTACATCTTCTTTCCATTTAGTGGGAACGTTTTTTTCCTTTTACTCCGTGTTTGTGTTGGCTTACTATTTTCTTTCCCCTTGTCCTCCTGTAACGTTACTTTTGTAAAGGGTCTGTGGGTTTCATGAAACGCTATACTAATTAAGTTATTATTACGTTGGTTGTTAACAACAATCTCTTAATGCTTTGGCCCGTGACACAGTGACAGTGATACCCAGTTTAGCTCACCATACATCTGAAGTAGGCTAAGATACTGTAGCAGCACGTGAAATGCAATGATGCAACTGTAACTTAACGAATTATTTAGTGTCTGAGCAAAACACGAATCGCAACCGTATGACCTCCCTGTAACGCTTACTCTTTAATACAGTGGCTAATACAGCACCGTAAAGATAAAAGACCTTTACGACAGCAGGTGTGGTAAAACACTACCACTTTAGTCCAATGCGACCGCTAGAATCAACACAAACTGAAAGTTACATATAGCCACTTTAAATAAAAAATGTGATAAAAGTCCTGTTTGGGCAAATATTGTATGTATAAATGTCAAGTTTTACAGATTCATCTCTGTTCATCTCTATGTGTAACAGACTGAAAAAGGTTGTTTGACAAAAATTCTCCCCACCAATGCTAAAATCAAACCTTACAATTTAAAACTAGAGGCCAAAGTGTTAAACAAAAGAAGGTTTCTGTCACCTTGGAAGCAGTTTTTCTCGGGCCTCCTCACATCGACGACGGCCACCTCCCCATCGCAGTACGCAGCGTGCCTCTCGATCTCCTTCATTGGGAAGGAGCCCTGACATATGGGACAGTCCACTTTGGTTTTGGGGCTTTGAGGAACACTGGCTGGTTCCAGTTCAGGAGACGACGACCTTTTAAGCCCTTGATCCTCTATCTCCTCCACATCTGGCTCCCGCCGTCCTCCTTTACCTCCTCTTTTCTCACATTGCTGCGGTTAACAGGGATGTTTCCCTTCGTCTTTCTGTCCACTGGGGTTGGAAACAGTCACATAAACTTAGTAAGTAATTTCCTGATGATCATTTCTACAACTCCAAGTAGCACACAACCAGACCGGTGAAATATTTGTCAGAACAGATGCAAATTAGGGATGTCTCGATCCTGATCACAGTATCGGACCAGAGCCGATTTGGGCATTATTTAACTGATCGGGATCGGCATTTACCCCGAGTACCTTACTTCGATCATTTACATCAGCTTGATGTGATCAGCGCCAGGGACGTGCACAAACATTTGGAGGGGCCATTGCTCTAATCCCCCAAAAAAAAAAACTGAACACTGCCAGTAGTGCTGCCAGTTGACCTTTAGACTGTGGCAGCACTCAATGATTCTGGTAGAGAAGATAACTAGTTATGATTTGGCAAATGATAAATATTTATGTTTACACACACACACACACACACACACACACACACACACACACACACACACACACACACACACACACACACACACACACACACACACACACACACACACACACACACACACACACACACACACACACACACACACACACACACTATTATCTGAGCAAGTACAGGTATTGGATCAGGACCTCTTATCCTGAGATATATTTATTAGTTAAAAATCTGATCGGGGGTAAAAAAAAAAAACATCCCTACTACCAACACAGCTTTATGTTCTATTCGTTAAGCGGGCAGCCTTACCGTCCACCTCCATCTCCTCCTCCGGCTGCAGCTCCTGTTCAGCAGGAGAATCATTTTGGAGAATCATCTCGACATCTGGCAGCTCAGGACTCAAGTCAGACTGAAAGCCAAACAGGAGAAAATGTAAAGAGGGAGATGTAAAGAGGGAGAAGTGATAAAATAGTTGACATTCATTGTAGATTTATTCTTCTACGTTTCTACCCGCTGTGGTGACACATGTGCCTGTCCCGGATCAATGAAGTTGATCTTATCTTGAAACACTTGTGACAGCAGATCAAAGACACCTGCCCGGGAAACTCGGCCCATTTTGGGCTTCTGAATGAACCAAATCTGAACATCTCAGTTACGTTTCTGCTTGCTATTTTATCTCCAGTGTAACTGTATATTTGAAAACCACTGATCCAATGGAACAAAATTCAGAAATAAAGTCATGGTAAAACTATTAAATACTGCTTAAAACAGAATTTAACACCCTCTGATTTCTGTCCACCTCATTAAAATAATTTCCTTCATCATCTACTGTACTGAAGCACTGACTGCAGATTAAAAAAAATTGAGTATTTAAAGTCACCTCTGCGCCAGCGTCTGTCGCCATCATCAGATCTTGCGTCCTGTCGTCATCACTCAGTTGGGTTTCTATTGTGACAAACCAGAAAACACTCACTTGGACCCGTTTTGTTTTTCATAAAAAGGCTTATTGTGAAGGGAAAACTGTATCATAAAAGAAGGCTGTTCATTCGCCTAGAGAGAATTTAATACAGCAATAATCTGCTGATTTGCTCTTGGTTGCCTAGAATATACAAAACTAGATTTGCTTTTTAATATTTTAAGTGAAATAACCAGATTGAGAAAACTCAAGTTGATGTGGACAAGGTGCATTGAGAAAACATAAATACATTTGACTACAATGACCCAAAGACTATATATTATTGGACAGCACCCATTGATTTGTGAAGATCTGCCATAAGTAGTCGAGATTGGCGTTACGGACGCAGCCACCCTGGTTGCGGATGTGACAATTTTAGACGAGAGGAAGGAGTGAGGGAGGAGCCCTTACACTCTACGTTACAATACACACTGGCATCATAGCCACACCTTAAAACACCCCCTGCTTTATCGCTGATTTTAAAATCAATGAACACCATTCTGTGTTGCAGAAGAATTCAAACTAGCGATTGAGACAATAAACTCCTTATGAAAAGGTTTACTGAGGTAATAAATCAAGTGGGTCCCTTTCTCACAGACTTCTACAGAAAAGAAATCCTCCTTTTAAACTGTGTGTGTCGCCCCCTGCTGGAATTCAGATAGAATGCAGGTTTAAGGCACTTCTGCATTAGCAGCTCTTCACCAAACCAGACGTGTTAATTAATATTAACAGTCTATGCAATTACCTCAATAATAATAATAATAATTATAATAATAATAATTTCAAAGAAAATGTGGAGCTTCAGTACCTGGACAAACCTCACAGTCATCCATATCCTGTCCTTCTTCTTCCCTCTCCTCATTCTTCTCTTCTTCTTTGCTCTCTCTTTCCTCCTCTTCCTCCTTTTTGTCTTCTTCATCATCCTTTGCCTCAACTGGAGGAGAATCAGCTGCTTCACACAGTTTTTTGCCTCTTAGTCTGAGGCCACGCCTGAAAATGTATTTAAACAAATAAACAGCACGTATCAAGACAGAATACATGTTTAAATGGAACAAAAATTAAAAACTGAGAAATCTCATTTAATCTAATTTGTAAAGACATAATACAATACAACATAAGCTAGACTGGCAACTATTTTGATAACTGATTAGTCGTTTTATTCCTTTTAGGCAAATATGCCAAATATCCAGCTTCTACAAAAATTACTGGAAAAAAGACTTTTTGCTTGTTTTCAATTTGTTGACATCAACACAAGCTGTGAATCAGTTCTTGGTTCCACAAACCAAAATAGCACATCAGTATATGATGTATAATTATAGCATTAGTTCAGTTTGTTCATAGTAAATAATGAAGACTTTGGGCCCTATCTTGCACCCAGTGCAGCGCAAAGTCCGACGCAACTGACTTTGATGGTTTAAGAGCGAGCTTAGCAAATCATCATAACAGCAAAGTGCCAAGGTACAAACACACCTAGCTTTTGAAGGGAATGGGAGATGACACTCTGGTTGGTTGATTGTATGTTAGACCCAAAACACACTTATGAATTAATGAAGACACTAAGTACAACCCTAGTGAACCATGCTCCTGGCACACGGACACTTTTTTCTGCCTTTAAACTAGCAAAAGTGGATTTGTACACACCCTAAACGCACTTCACCAGGCGCTTGAAGCGTGCGCTTAGATCGTTAAAATAGGGCTTAAGGTGTTTGTAATCTTCATTTTCTGAGAATTTCACTGCAGATTTTGATTTTATGTATTTCTGAACCCTTGTGTTGTCCTTTGGGTCACTGGGATCCGTTCAGTTTATTTGACTTTTTGTATTGGCCTGGCGTTGAATTTTGGGTCCCCGGTAACCTTTGCGTACTATGTGATGTTGTTTCACATTAACTGGCGGGGGCCTAGCCCTTTGAGGTCCCAGAGACCCTTCCTGCAGTGGACCGCGTTCCCACTACCCCTCATCTCATCCTCTAGGGTCCCAGAGACACGTCCTGCAATCAAACGGCTACAAAAGCAACATCCCTTTATTAATTTATGTTTCTGTGTTTGATCCTGTGTGACCATGAAGTCTCACAGGAGGCTAACAAGACATTTATCCATTGGAGAAAAAGAGCTGGAGGTTTTACCTTCGAGGAACAAACTGTTGAGGCGATTCAGCAGGCGACTCAGGTGAAGGAGATTTCTAGGAAATAAATGGATAATGCTTGGTAAATGATTTACAATCAATTTCCTGCTACAACAGATTGGTTTATGCTAATGTTATGTCCATGCTCACAGCAGGGAGGAACTACATACATACATATATTTCCCGCTCTATGATAACAATAAAGGCCATAGAGAGACCAGTTACAGACTCATGTTAAAGTCATTTGGGTACCTCCGGCTGCGGCAGGACGGCCTCCCCCCATTCAGCCTTCCTCAGCAGACACCTCTGAGCCTGCTTCAGACTCTTCTCATACACCTCCATCTGAGCCAAGATCACCTGAACGCAAGGACACAGACGGATGGTTGGATGGACAGATAGACAAAAAAGTGATTAATTATTAGGGGTGGAAATCTCGATGCGATTCTAAACCGATTATTGATTAAACAATTTTTGTATGTACAGTACATTTCCATGCGTGATTTAAAAAATATACATATAAATCTGAGTTTGTTACTCAGAGTTTGCTAATCACTTCCTAGACAAAGCTTAGATTTTGACATATTTGCCACACCCAAGTTTTAATAAAATAGTTTGTCTACTGGTTGTAGTCATTCCATGCTTAAGCCTTAAACATGACTGTGAAAGTCACCTTCTCTCACAGAGATCCTCCATGTCAGAGACTCAGTCATGTTTAAAAGGTGGAGAATTGGCTTCTTAGAACATGAAACATGAGGTAGTCAGATCTAATGTGATAAAGTAGATCAACAGCCTTTATGTGTTTTGCCTAATTATTGTATGTATGTCTTATTCGATCATGTGTAGATATACAAAACTAAAAAACGAATTCCCTTTTGGCCATTTTTGTGTTTTTTTCTGCACTCTTGCCTAAACTCTAAGTTGTTGTCCATTATCCCATCCTCTTTCAGTCTGTTTTCTGATTTGTACATGTCTGGAGAAAGTAACTTATCAGAATCAAGCATCAAATCCTTCTAGAGAGAATCGCAATACATCTAAGAATCGATTATTTTTCCCACCTCTATTAAGTGTCACATTTCTTGCATTTTTATCATTTGTATTATTGAGTTATCAATATCCAAATGTAGCACACATTGTAATGATAATTAATGTGCATTTCCATGCACTAATGTTATGTGAATATTAGGAGTTTGTTCTTGGTGACAAACGAGACGATTCATTCTTCAAAAGAGCTGCGGTCAAAGCTCAAACGATAGAAAACCGTTGCTTTCCTAGCTTCTTTTGTTCGACCAATAGTCCAAAAGATGTTCAGGTTACTGTTATATAAAAACAGACAAAAGTAATAATCCTCACGTTTTAGGAGCTGCAACCAGAGATGATTAACAGGTTTTATTTTATTATTTGATTTTTACTTGATAAATTACTTAATCGATCAGCAAACCTTTCAATCATCGTTCTAAACAATAAGTGGAACTAGCCTGCAGAGTACTTTATAACGGAATAAGTATTCAGGAATTATAATAAGATGAACAAATCTTCACCTGTGTATATTTGTCTGGGTCCAGGCCTCGTGGACAGAAGGGAACCCCCCAGTAGTAGTGCACCGTTGGCCCGCCTGCAGGCTCCCCAGACGGGGCAGACGCCCTGGTGACTGCTCCCTGACTGCTGATTGGCTGTGGTTCTCGCTCTGTGGTGGAAAGCTGCTGTCGGCCGGTGGATGTGGATGAGTTAGAAGGTCTGAGTGTGGAAACATAGAGAGTTACACTCGGCAAAAGAGATGTCCTTCAACTCTTTAAATAGACAAGTATGCAGCGGTCAAATGTAACTGAGTACATTTACTCAAGTTCTGTACTCAAAAGTAAAAATTTGAGGTACTTGTACTTTAGTTAAGTCTTTTCTTTTCATGCCTCTTTACACTTATAACGCAACACTTCAAAGGGAACTATCATTTGCACATTTATCCAATCGCTTTACTTAATATACTTAAGATTTTTGCATAAAAACATATGAAGAGTTTATAGAATATGATGTTTTGTTAGAAGTACATGAACAGAGGTTAGCCAATTAATCGATAGACAGAAAATGAATTGGTACCTATTTCCACGTTATTTTCCATGTTCAAACATTTCCTGGTTCCAGCTTCACAAATGTGAAGATTTGCTGCCTTCCTCTAAATAATTGTAATAATTTTAATGTATTTTAATAACATTGAGGTTTGGATAGTTGGTTGGACAAAAACAAACATTGTGAAACATAATGATATAATATATTATAGTATAACAGCCATAGGGGACACTTTTTTACTAATACTTTAAATACATTTTCTTTTACTCAAGTAACACTTTCAATGTGGAATTTTTACTGTAACAGAGTTTTTTACTTTTACTTAGGAGGAGGGAAGAGTGTAAGTTATCCATTGCAATCATGGACCTCACAACTTGTTGGGTATTACCAATAAATCAAAAAATCTACTGTGGAAATGTCTCCCTGTTATCAGCCAGTTATCTGATACAGAAACTCTGATTGTATGTATGTTGTTGGGGTTTTCTCTACCTGCAGTTTATCTCTGGAGAAGCTGCAGTCCCGTGGTTCAGGGAGGCAGCCTGGCTCTCTGCCTGATGAACAGGTCTCTCCTCTGGGAAGACCGGGCTGGGAGTGCCCACTGGCTGCAACAGATGGAGGGAGGAATGGTGAAGATAGACAGAAAAAAACATTTCCCTGATAAAAACATAACATCCATTATAATTCCATTTCTATAATAGGGAATTAAATACTTATGTATATGATGACACACAATAGGAAGTGCCAATGCTACAGAGAAAACTGCAGTTTGAACTGTGAATAAAATGAGAACTACAGTAGGATCATCATCAAGTCAAAGGTGAGTTTAAAAACTACAGTTCCAAGTGATGCCTTTAATTCTTTACACAGATTCATCAATATCTCCCTAAAAAGATAAGGCTGATGTAATTTTGTAATTTTTTGTAATTGTGATGCACTCAAACAAATCAACAATGTGTAAGTCTGTCTCTCAATGCTTTTCAACTTCCTGTCTGTGGCTCTCAGCTGCAAGCCCATTGGTTCCTACTGAAGACATACTGCACATCTTTAGAAACACCTTACAAATACTGTATATAGTTTAATTTTTTAATTTACAAGGTTCATGATTTCCTAAAACAACGGGTTATTGTAGTATTTATCAAACAATTTGTGAACATGAAAAATAACATAGAATATCATCAGTATTATTTCTTAAATTAAATTAAACTATTCTGGTCTTGCAACAGTGAGAAAGTCGTTGTACCGTGACGTCCTCGTCCTCGTCCGACCAGTGCAGCACCATATTGCTGGTCAGCTCTGTCCCGGCTGAGTCTTTGGATATTTCATTCAGCTGCTCCTCTGCTACATCTAAAACCAAGAAACACCCAGAGACCCACTGATCAACAGGCTCTGATCACACTTTTCCTGACCCCCTGACAACAAACTGTTAATGTTTCACGGTACCTGACTTAAATTGCTTCTTAAAGCTGATGTCTTGATTGTGATCAGTCTTGCTGCCCTATATTTAAAAGCAGGAAGAATAGGTAATTAGAAAATATATCTGAGTGTTACAACTGGATTACTGCAGAAGAAAAAATACCCTTTAATGTCCAAAAAAAAAAAAATCACATTAAAAAGTTGAGAACAATCAACCTCTAACAAAGTCTTTACCTCACCTCAAACTGAGCTACAGCATTTGAAAATGAATGATTTAAACAATGCTTTACATAAAATTATAAGTAAAAATATTTTTAACACATAAAAAACAAAAAACAAATATAAAAAAGGCTTTAATTTTTTTTTTTATATTTATTATATCAGCCTACTATACAATAAATATGTTTCAGAAAAGCGTAATGCTTCCTAGACAAGATTAGATCTACACTAATAAATCAAGAAAGGCCGTAATATCAGCTTTTTGGAGTTAGTTAGGATTAGTATCACCAAACATGTCAGCTGATAATTTATCAAAAATGAAAATGACGCGTTTATTTTCACACTACAAAATGTCTGTGTCTTGGTCACAATCTTTTAAAAAAAAATGTAAGAGATCCTTTTCAATAATGTTTGTTTTTGTGTTGCGTTCATGTAAAAATGTAGCAGAGGGATCATTATTGGACTCTGAAATATCAATGTAAGATGTATAAATCCAGACGCTGGATAAGGACTTTGTTTGACACCTGAACTCACCAGCACCAGACTCTGAGATGGATCCCTGGTAAGGGTTGAATCGCCGTCACTGTCTGAATCTATGAGCTCTGGAGCTGAAGGACTCACAGTGTGTTTCAGCACATCAAGGGGACTCTTTTGTCCTTGTCTAGTCATGCCTAACACTGGACTTGTACAATACCCATGACTCTGCTCCGTCTGTCCTCCGTCAGCCTTTGAGAATACAGGACTTTCACAGGTTGCTGATCTTTCAGGGGGAGGGGGGTTCCGGGGAAAGCCGGGGCTTCTTGGAAATACTGGACTTTTAGGCCGACAGGATGCCAACCTCACAGAGGAGGTTAAACTCTCCTGAGAAGACCACGTGAACCCTGAGTTACAGACACTGACTTGGGGTTGGCAGGCACTTGGAGGCGTCTTGTGCCGAGTATTCCTGCCAAACACCGGACTTTTGGGAAAAGTTGGGCTCTTGGGTTGAGCAGGTGGAGACTTTCCAGTCGAAGTACAAGTGTCCTGAGAGCACAACACAAACCCTGAGGTTCTGTAGGTTTCCAGCAGGTTCTGGCTCAGCCGAGGGACGTGAACCTCGGCTCTGTAGCCAGTGGAGGGGAAGACGGGGGATTTCTGGAGCTGACAGTCTTCGATCTGGGTCAAGTCAGAGCTCTGATTTATTGTTGAGAGGAGACAAACACATACATTATCTGTCATTTGGAGTGGTGTTTGTGTGATGAATGCCAGTCCAATATTCTCTCTCTATCAGCTGTTTTTTTACACACATTTAAGGAAATTATAGTGAAGCTATTTTTCACTATTTTTGTCATTGACAGATTAATAGACAATGAAAATACTCATTAGTTGTTAACGGAATGTCTTTGGGTTCGGGATTTGAAGGCCTCAGTTGGGATCTTGGAACCTGTGACCAGCAGTGTTTTCTGACATTTTATAGACCAAATAATTAATTAAGTAACCAAAAAAATAATAATCAACAGATTAAAAGGAAAGACTAGATAGAAATGTTTTGGACGAACCAGTGGCGAGTCCAGAGGCACAGAGATACACTCTGAGCTGCAGGGTGAAGCCTGAGAGTCTGGCATCTCCAGCAGAGGACTTCCTTCTTTCCTTTTCCGCTTTTTATTCCAGTTATTACTTTCACCTTCAGTTCCTTCTGCTCCTGGGAATACAGTAGAGAAAGTCTTAGGTTTGATTTTATCGCAAGACATAGACAAAGAAAGTCTTGGTCGATATGTATATATATGCATTTATGCATTTGTGTACATATTTGTATGTGCATATGTTATGTTCATGTATAATATGATGGGTATGAATGGTGCTTTATGTGCATGTAAACTTACATTTTGTCCTATATTAAGATTTTTTTGAACAATAATACTTACAACCAATGGGAAGTGTCTTCTTTCTTTCAAAATTCTAATGTTAGTTTTTTCCTCCTTCTTTCAAATTCAATTTTCTTTTAATGTACATTATGTATTGTTATTATCTCCCCTGCCTGTGTGTGTGTGTGTGTGTGTCCCATGACATATAATAAAATAAAATAAAATCATAAAAAATAAAAAGAATCAATTGGTAATTGGTGGAAAGAACACCAGGAATGCTATCTGTAGATTGACTCAATCGGTCACAGTGCCCTCTAGTGTTGTGTCATCACCAAAATGTTTTTATTTCCTGAGGTAAGTGTATATTTTGAATTCGTGCTGAATGTTGCATGTTGCTGTACTCATCAGTGTCACTTTTTGCACAGCTGTCCAAACACAGTGGAGAAGTAGCGGGACGGGTTCGTTCTCTATCACTACGTGTTTCAGCCTTCCCTTCATCCAGAGCCAGAGCCTCCAAAGTGCTTTGCCTTGTAAAAGTAACACCAGCGAGTGTCCAACCAATGAAAGTTTGGTAGCATAGGGCCCGACCAACCAACCCAAAGGTGTCAGCCCTATTGACGCCAAATTATATATTTTCCCTTTTTTATAATTTTACTTTCTTACTTGTCAGTGTTGGTGCAGAGGGAAACTAAAAATTGTAGGATATTTCAATTTAATTCAATTTAGTTTTTTTATGAAAGGGGAAAAGTGCAAATAAATAAAACGCATGATTTTACATGGGCAAGAATTAGCCAAAAGGCTATTTTCATCTATAGTCCCCTGCCTTCCAAGTTAAAAAAGTCTTTTTAAAATGCAAAGAAAAAAAAGCAAGACAAAACTTAGCACAAAACATCAGAAAAGCAAACAAATTAACAACAAAACAAAGCACTACGCACAACTTAGTATTTAACAATTCAACTGACTCAGTGGTCTTGTGGTTACTCACTTCGGTTCAGGCCTGTCTCTGGTGAGCAGACATCCTCCGATGGTCCCTGGTCTGTCTTCCTGTTGGAGTACAAGAGTTTCCGTCGAGAGCAGAGCCTGAGTGACTCTTCGGCATCGGTGAGAAGGCTCTGACTTTGGGACGACGGGCACGGTTGTGTCTGGCTGACCATCTACAAGAGAAAAACAAACAAATGGCTTCTGGATTCATTAATGACTTACTGTATTAACTCTTTCAACCAGATTGATGCATTTAGTGTCAAAGTCCACACC
Source organism: Percina caprodes (assembly GCA_013375575.1). Lineage (NCBI taxonomy): Eukaryota > Metazoa > Chordata > Actinopteri > Perciformes > Percidae > Percina > Percina caprodes. The sequence goes on along the minus strand of JABXJD010000017.1, from coordinate 5,502,447 downwards.
CTCTTTTCCCAGAGTCACAACTCAAAATACCACAGTAGTAGTTGTACAGCCACGGTTCCAAACTAGTTAAAATAGTTAACCCGTTAAAATAATTATAAAATAGTTATTATACTTCCTGCTAGCATCCCATGAAGCATTATGGGAACTAATCCTTAACACTTTTATGCCAACTAGAAGTAAGAAAAGTGACAGTGACAATAGATTACATTTTAGATTACATTTATGTTTTTTGACATTACTCTGGTTCAGATTGTCCCATTGACTCATTTCTGCAGCCTCTAAAATGACCATACAGTTAAACACTTACTCTAAAGCAGTTTCAACAAAGGATTTAAAAAGCAACTCCTCTGTAGGGCTGTCCAAATTGGCCAAAATGGACGTTTGAATATCCGTCCTATAAAACTACAGAGGTTCGAATCTATTTCGAAAATCAATTTTTTTGTACATTTGGTCCATAAGAGGGGCAAACCAATTCTCTCTCTTATAATATTCAAATATACATTTTCATATTTGAATTCAGAATATTTGTTGACAGCCCTACTCCTCTGTACTTACACTCTCTTGGAGGGCTTTCATCATGGCCTCTTCCTCCTGCTGCTGTCTGAACGCAGTGGCGCTGGCTTCCTGTTCACTCAGACGCAGAGCCCAGTCCATCATCTCCTCCTCTGTCATCTCTGAGAACAACAGTGACACTTTTACTAAAAGTCAAAAAGTGAGGGTTGTGTATATTAGACATCGTCTTTATTAGTGTAGATTAAAGCTTTAGATAGCGTGTCAATAACATGTTTTGGACTGTACTTTGGTCAATGAACTTGACAATTTTGATGGCATCAATAACTTATCTCAAAAGTAGTTACAGTAGCTCCAATAAATGCTATTATATATTAATGTGAAAAATCAATGTCATATTTTTATTTAACATAGTTCTGGATCTGATCTCCGCTACTTATTTTGCAGGGGCACAGGTGCTGCATCAGGTGTTTAGCGCCGCCCAGGACGGTTGGTTTGGTTTAAAGAAATACAACCAAACCAGATTGATTTTTCCTCTATCCCAGAATAGATAAGCGTTGTAGCCAGACCTTACCTCACTGTTTGCTATCTATCTATCTATCTATCTATCTATCTATCTATCTATCTATCTATCTATCATATTTATGATTCTGATATTGTATGACTCCATCTTTAACAGTGTTAACTCTACACAAACCAAAAACAAAACATTAGGAGGTAAATGTTTTGTAATAATGTGGTAACTTGAACGTCATGTTAGTTATGTACCTTTGGGTTTGGATTTGTTTTCCCTCTCTCTCTTGCGTTTTTGTCTTGATGATGACGACTGAAGTGATGGTAAGAAGTCCTAAAAGAAAAAAACAAACTGTCTAGGAAGAACTGCTGTTCGGATAACAAATGAAAAATGAAAACACAGACTAAAGGCCAAGCCCATGCTGGCGTGCTTAAGAACAAGACACGGCTTCAGTGATGCTGGATTTAGATGTATGAACTTGTATTCATCACATCACATTTCTTTACATTGTGGTCTCTGTCGTCGAGAGCCTCGTCGTCCTGTGTGTTTTCGCCAATCTTTTGGCTTCCAGAGGGAACGTCGCTGGCATCCTTGAGTATTTCCTTCCTTAGAGCCATCCTGGTCCTCTCCTGAGAAACTTTGTCCAACAGAAACAGAAAAACACTTCAATACACTTTCAATACAGCTTCTTAACACTTAAATCCCTACCGGTTTCCCATCTTGACAGCATTAAGGTGGAAATCCCATGTAGCTCGCCCGCCTAGTTTAATTTTTTACTTTTTGTGTGCAAATGCTGGATTTTGTGGCATATCAGCCAATTCATGGCTGTTGTTAAATAGTCTCTAAACTAGTCATAAGTTTGGAAAAGTGAACAAATCTCTTTTTAAGTGGCATTTCAGCTCATTCATGCATACAAAGATTAAACCAGTGCCTTGTCTCTTACAGGATTGAACCAATCCGTTGTGCCTTTAGCCCACTGCTCTACACTGCCAAAAACAAGTCCCGACCTCTCTCTCTATTTACAAGACTAGACCTAACATCTCCTCTGCAGTGGGTGGGTACAAGCAAAAAAAAAACGCCAGAATTTGAAATAGATTGAGACCTCGTCCTTCAGCTCTCCATCTCCCCTCATTGTCCATGGTCAAAAAGCCAATAGAAACGCTCTCTCCCTCTCTTTCTTTCTTTCTAAAGTGACCTGTGACTGACCAAAGTCTCCCGTTACGGTTAGATAATCTATCTAAGCCAAGAGGAGGTGCAGAAGTCTAGTTTTCTCTCACAACACTGAAATGCTGAAAGATTATGGAACATGTGCCCAACGACCCCTAAAATAAAGATTTTTAGCACAGCTTTAACATGCAACATGTTAAACGTGTACCCCAAACTGCAGCAGAGCTAATAACAGAGCGCCCTCTCTCAACAGTAACGTTAGCTACCTGATGATAAAGACTGAACTCTTCTATCTAACCGGGGACTTAAAGTTAAAACCAATGGGCCGAGTGAGAAGGTCATATTTAACGGGAATTCAAAGCAAATATCTTCAGTTAAAGTATCTTACACAGCGCGAGAACATCGGTTGACATGTCAACATACTGACCACACGAGACCCTAAAAACGGCAAATAAAGTTCGTAATTTCGACTTTCTGACTAATTTACAGTGTACTTAAAACTGCGTTACGTATTAGTGTGTTTATTTGTTCCACAGCTACATAAAACAACAATGAACCTAACGATAACCAGGGTAGAAACACTCACATCAGTTTTTATCACTTTCGCGGCGCCATGTTTGTTTCTGTTGACGCAATCACGTGATTATTACGTAAGGCGCGTCCAATTCGCTGCTTTCAGGGACAATCGGTCAATTGTCCTTTATTGCTGCTTTCACGGACTATAAAGCTTTGCTAACGATAGCACATATGGCGATAGTAAACAGACAGAAAAATAGGTTGGAAATTAAATAATATTAGGATAGAACATCGTTATTGTCATTGTAAAAATACAATGAGATTAGGATTGCAACCCCCTGCTATAAAATAAGTGAATAAGGTAAATATAAAAAATAACGTTAAAAAAATGGGGGTTGCAATAAAGCATCAGTAGTGTTATAACATAAACAGTAAACTATCCGGCAAATTGTATTAACACAGTTCAAATAGTAGAAAAGTGAGTAAATGGCAATAAAGTGGCAGTGAAGATATAACATAAACAGTTCCCGGCAGGATTTAAATGCAAATAGCTTAGTAGTGCAACGCAGAATTAAGACCAAAGACATACAAACACAGTATGGATGAATGTGTTTGTCCATGTACCCTGAAGTTAGTCCAAGCAGCTGTCTCTGTGTTGTGGTCGTCAGTTAGATAATTGTGGGGCACCGGAGCAGAGACAGATGGGGGGCACTTAACAGTGCAGAATGTTGAAAATGTTGTTTCATAGAAGGCATTATAATGGCAAGGCAGCTTTATTTGTAGAGCACATTTCAGCAACAGGGCAATTCAAAGTGCTTTACACAAAATCAGTTAAAAGAAAATAAAACCGATAAAACACAGAAGAAACAGTTAAAAAATAAAAACAGATAAAACACAAGAATAAAAGTTACAGTGCAGTATAAAAGATTAAACAGTAAAGAAATGAACATCATTTAAAGAAAGGCAACATCAAAAAGAAAGGTCTTCAGCATTGATTTAAAAGAACTGAGAGTAGCAGCAGACTTGCAGGTTTCTGGGAGTTTGTTCCAGATATGAGGAGCATAGAAACTGAACGCTGCTTCCCCCTGTTTAGTTCTGACTCTAGGAACAGACAGTAGACCTGTCCCAGATGACCTTAGAGGTCTGGGGGGGTCATAGTGTACTAGCAGATCAGATGCGTGCTAGATTAAAGGCATTTAAATAGGCAGTGGCATGGCTGCGTGTGAATTCCTTACAGATGCTGGTGGCTTTTCTGAGGCCGTGTGTGCTATCGATGTCCTCCAGGACTGGACATGTACCCGGGCGCTGTACGATCTGGACTCTGGAGACAATAACTTAAGTCTTAACCAGAAAGTGTACTACAAAAAAAAAAGTTTGTTGGTGGACAGGTATTTTTCCAGTACTTTATGCTTATTTACACTGCCATAAAAGGAAAAGGAACTCCCCGTCGGGGAATCGAACCCCGGTCTTCCGCGTGACAGGCGGAGATACTGTCCACTATACTAACGAGGAGGGACATGAAGTGTTACTGATCAAATTTGATAGTTCTAGCTGTGTCTCTAGACTGGTCTACCAGACTATTATGACATGCAATGAAAGAAACAACACATTTGTTTGCCACTCTTTCTCTAAAATAGTAGTTGTTGTTGTTGTTGTTACTGCCACAAGCGGGATTTTGGTGGCGTTGTTTCCCATTTAAGGAGATCCCATTGTCACGATTGAGTGCAGCATAAAGATGACAGTGCAGAGTGTTTTATCTCAACTTAGATATAGTTTAAGTGAGCAGTTTGATGGTGGACAGGTATTTCGCAGTACTTCATCCTTATTTACACTGCCAGAAAAGGAAAAGGAACTCCCCGTCGGGGAATCGAACCCCGGTCTTCCGCGTGACAGGCGGAGATACTGTCCACTATACTAACGAGGAAGGATACAATCAACGCATTACAGCGTCGGCCCAATCAATGCAATTTCTCAATTAGAAATTTGGTTATTTCATTTGAAGTGGCTGACTGAATACTTTTCCTCAGTACTTTAGGCCTACTACCCAAAATAACATGATTGATTCCACCCAAACGCTCTTTGGCAAGTACAAATCTCTACTTTCATTAATTTGGGGGTGTTTTATTCAATTTTGTAGCATTAAAAAAAAAAAGTAAGTGGTTTTGAAATAGTATTGAGTAAAAGTTGACAAATTCCAGTCTGTGATTATCCATCAACATACATTCCTATAATTTTAGTCTAAATAATTCCTAATTTCTCCTTTTCTAACTCAAACATTAGGTATAATTTTCTATAAATGAGGTTTAAAACATAAAAAAGTGACAAACATTGAAAAAAAGCGTCAAAAGTGTCGAACAAAGGGACAAAAACGTAAGAAAAGTTAAAAAGCATCGATGATAAGCGTCAACAAAAGTGTTGATTTTCGGGATTTGACGGGAAGACAACACAAGGGTTTAGTGCATGTTGCTGATAATACTTCTGTCTGTTCTGTTACTAACATTTTAAATTCAGGACTGTAATGGAGAGGCAGCATACTGCAAGACAAACTGAAACAAATCAGTTACAGACTATTTCAATCGTCTATAAACAATACAACATCTGTACTGCTATGGCTGGTGCATGAAACTGATGTAGAGTGAGAGCGCGTCATGTGTCCCCCCTCTTTTTCTTTGGTCTGCCGTCAGCTGCGCATGCGCATTAGACCGTCTCTGGCTTTGAGTGAAAATTATGGCCGACGCGATGCAGACGGACGATTTTCCTTACTTGCCTTCGGGGCCGGCGGAGGGTATGACTCTTTATTTGTTACTAATTCAGCGTTTATTTTTAAACAAGACTGCGTCAGTGCAGTCAGCCACAATCGCGGTTAATCAAGCTTTATTTGCCAATGTTGCCGTTAGCTTCCCGCGAGCTAACGTTAGCTCGGCATTGCAGGGTGAGGGGAACAGGTTTGCTAAACAATGCTAAACTAAGCTAGCTGTAGCCGTTTCACCACCAAGGTCGATGAGAGCATGTCTGCATCCGATGTTACTACAGCCTGATCGTGATTAATGCCTCCACCTGTGCACCAGTGGAGACTGGGGGGGGCATCTTTAGATATCGGTCAGCAGACATGCGTGTTTTTAGGTCATCATGTTGCACTTAACCTATAACCCTGGTCTTGCGTCTGTACTTAGCTTAGCTAGCGTCAGTAACACGAGACAGTTGTAAACATAGCGAAACGGTCTAAATGGCCCCACATTTCACGTTGAAGTGTAGCGAGGTTATGTGAATGACATCAACTGACATGGCGTTAACAAGCGGCCAGACTGTTGCCTAGCAATGGAATTCCAAAAAGGTCAATAATCCTGGTCTTGCTTTTGTATCGTTACTTAGCGTCAGTAACACAATACTAGAGCTGGGCGATATATTGATATTATATCGATATCGTGATATGAGACTAGATACTGCCTTAGATTTTGGATATCGTAATATGGCATAAGTGGTGTCTTTTCCTGGTTTTGAAGGTTGCATTACAGCAAAGTTATGTCCTCTGAACTTACAAGACTGTTGTAACTTCTATTATTTGCCTTTAGCCACTAGCTAGCTAGTCATTACATCCATATTACTGATTATTTATCAAAAATCTCATTGTGTAAATATTTTGTGAAAGCACCATCAGTCAGCACTACAATATCATTGCTGTATTGATATCAAGGTATTTGGTCAAAAATATTGTGATGTATGATTTTTCTCCACATCGTCCAGGCCTACACAAGACACATGTTACTTTTGAATGGATAGCGTTGTTGCTAAACTTGGTATGAAGTGTCTGAATGTAATATTAAAAAGAAAATTTGTCTTACATCGTTGTTATGTGTTTGTGGTGCTGTTTGGGGTGTTGTTAAATGGTTGTATTGTAAATGTGAATGCCCTGTTTGTGTTTAAAAACTATAATAGTCCATTTTAATTGAACTTTACTACTGAAGCAGTAAAGTTGGAGGAAGTATTCAGATCCTTTACTGCAGTGAAAGTACTATTACCACACTGTAAAAAATACTCTGCTACAAATAAAAGTCCTGCATTGAAAATGCTCCTTCCGTAAAAGTCTGTAGGTGTAATCAGGAAAAATGTCAATTTAAACCCAGAAGTGTGTCACATGATGTTTTTATCATTTTGTGTTTTTCAGACGTGAAACACAACAACAGGTGTGGACCAAAGTGCTTCAGAGACATTTAAAATACAATTAATACAAAAAACAAAACGAGATATGTCAGAAGTGCATTGTTGCTGTAGCCAGCAGATAACTTTGTTACTGCTGTCCTCTCTAAAATAAAAAAGAATATTGTGTCTCTCTCTCCTGTCATTTTTATGCACTTCTATTCAATTCAATTTTATTTATAGTGTCAATCAAATCAAAAAAAAAGTTTTCTACCCAACCATGTTCATACCGTATATATCTAATGCATTCATACTCATGCATACTGGTTATTCTACATTTATATTCTATATTTTATTCTGTACATTACTCTGCACTTTGCTGTTTTTTCTACTTCTGGTTAGATGCTAAACTGTATTTTGTTGTCTCGTTGTTGACTCTTTGTTAATGTTATTTAATAAATAGGGGGGCACGGTTCAGATAACATCACGATTCAATATGGATTTTAGGCTTTAGATTCGATTAAAAAACTATTCTCAATAAAAAAAAAAGATTCACAGTATGTAAATGTAGTTACTTTTCCCATGTGATAGTATACACACCATTTTTTTAATTATTTCTTTTTGCGCACCCTTATTCATAAACTCCTTATGGAAACGTTTGTCTGAATGACAAAAGCTATACAACTTTGACAGACAACCACATTTAATCCCCTGACTTAATACTTGGTTTAATCAATCCATCACCAGTTATTTTAGTCACGTCTTTGAGTTGACGCATAACGATAAATACATTATTTGAGTCAAGAACAAACTCCAAATTAGGCCCAAAACATGCATATGTGTCTGGCCTTTACAGTTTTGTGCACATGCATTTGTCAGTGTACTTGCATGTGCTGTTAACACGTTCACAAGGGGAATTACTGCAAGAAAGAGAAAAAATCTCTAGCGCAGAGGATTTCAGTGCCATGGGAGGCAAACACTACTGGGCTGTCTTGATAAACGAAACGTATCCTGAACAAAGTTGTTGTTTGAACTTATTTTTTGCCACAGTTTTTATTTTTTAAGTTGTGTTATAATTACATTTCCCAGAAGATGCAACCTGATTTGAAGTCTGCTGTTTCTCTCTGCAGTAAATAAGCTGATAAAGGAGCACGGCGACCTGTTTTCTGACTCCCAGTGTAAAGTCTGCAGTGCTGTCCTCATTTCGGAGTCTCAGAAGTTAACTCATTATCAGGTCAGTGAGCCCTCTGTCTGCTGCTGCTTTTTCAATGCCAGGGGACTTTACTTATTTTTAACGGTGCTACTACGCTCAGAGATGTGGGGGAATGCTGCATAATTATGAGCCATTATAGTCCATATTACAATTTTATCGACTATTGTGAATGAAATACTGCGCTGCTACAGAGAATCAGAATCACCAGACGCCTCCCGATACGGTACCATCCCGATACTTATGCCAAGATACGATATTATTGCAATTTTAAACACATTGCAATATTCTGCGTATTGCATGCATTGCATTATTATATTATCTATAACCTTTTTTTCTAACTTCAAATTTTTCCCAATTTCAAATGATGTCCTCAAAAGGAAAGTTGTCAACAGCTGTTTTATCTAAAAAGATACATTTCTCTGTTTGTTCATATCACTTCAGTTTTACTGCTGCAAAATATGATTGTCAAGCAGACAAACTGCACAACACATATTATAAAACATCCATACTTGGCGCCTGTGTATCGATACAGTATTGCCACTGAAAATATCGCAATATGATATTGATTCCCCCCCATATTCATCAGAACTTTTTCATTTTAATGATTTTCTATGAGAATGATGATACAAAAATTCTTTCCCTCTAATATCATGAATCATATCGCAGTATCGCAATTAGATACTTTCTTCACATTATGCAGCCCTAATGCACATTACATCACGTTAATGCTTTTATTTTAACCATAAGAGCACATCCATGTTAAGCTGCCTAGGTAGACAATATTTATGAGATTCCTAGATTGCTATAGAAATACATTGTAGTATTATTATTATTAGTGTTATTACAAAATATTAGCCCCAAAGATGTCCCAATCACAAGTTGGACTAATTAAATATGTTGTTTTACTAATCTATTTGTCATTTGCTCAGAGGTGCAGCCATAATGAAGCTGTGTTTTCTTGTTCAGGACACAATTCATCATGTATTGTCCACTTTCCGTTCAAAAGCAGCACAGTCACCTTTTCTGTGTGACCAAGTAGTCTTTAAAAAATAACGTTTCCATGCAGTGGATCATGGTCGTTGATGTTTTTTTGTTGTGCTTGTGTCTTTTCAGAGCAAGAAACATGCCAACAAAGTGCGGCGTTATCTTTCCATCCAAACTGAGAAGGAGCCAGCGCAGAAAAAGTTCAAGTCGTCATCCGAAAGTGTGAGTAAAACAATGAGCAGTTGGATTTCCCGGGATACTCTAAATCCAACCCGAATGCTCCCACTGCTTTTTGTACCACATTTTCCCTGCATACACTGCGCCTCCTGCCTCACCAGCCTGCTGGTGACTCTGTGTGCCAGTAAGTTCACTAACGCGTCACTAATTCAAACACAACCCACATAGCCTATCCTGGAATACACCCATTCCTTTCAACTGGCCGACGCACATTCTCTGCCTCGTTCGCTTCACACACAGTCAGATATACCTTGCTTATATACGCTGCAGAGAAGGAGCGATGTTGCTTGGCTGTTGTGTTAAATACAATTACAATACATTACTTTAATCCAAGATTTACTTGGTCTCGGAGTCCAAATCTAAGTTTTTGCTGTCATTATTTTAATGGGCATTTAGAGGTGCTCTAAGTGATGTCACATCTTTTTTTAGGGTACTTTTGTTGTCACATACAGCAAACATCTCCTCACTATCCGTGACCTGCCTGTCCTCTGAACACACTGTAATAAAACGCGGTCTCTGTAGACAGCCCAAGGTCCACAAATGGCAACAGAAACAAACTGCGGCAACCTGCACCACGAACCGTAACAAACAGTGTTCGAGCCAATAACCGACGAGAAGGATTTGGGGTTGGGGGGTTAGTGCGTGTGCACATGAAGGGGGGTGTGGGGAGTGGAAAAGAGAGAAGCGCGCAGAGGGACGTTAGCTAGAGGAGAGCTGTCCTAGGCAACGGCATTTGGGTGGCTCTGTTTTTGCTGGACAGGTGGGTAAATCCAGTTTGTATTTCCTAAATGGACGTTCACGTTCATCTTACTACCAACACAAGGATATAATTAGCTAGAGTCAGCGCTAATCTTGGTCAATACAAAATATGAGGGGAAGGGCGAGCTAGCCTCCGTTTTGTTCAACAATACTTTGAACAAGAAGTGACGTCACCCACCATCCCTTTAGCACCTTTAACTTCTGTATAATATCTTGGTGTGACACGTCAATACAAATGGATTGATGCACAAAGGGGTGCAAGATATATCGAGTCAATATCGTTATCGTAGTATCACGTTGCTCAATATTATATCTAGGGGTGCAAGATATAGCGATTCAATATCGTTATTGCAATATATCAAAAGTGTTGCAATAAGTATGCAATATTTTGTGGGGCACTGCGTCCCGTCCGTTGGCTGTGTGGCTTAGATGTGTTTGATTTAGAGCTTGAAACACTATAATGATCATGTTTCATTGCCCAGTTACCGTGCCACTTGCATATGTTAGTGCACGTCAGCGCACGGAGCCACTGCATGACAAACCGTATGGAGCGTGCCACGTGTGTGCAACAGAGGGACAGTGTAAGTGAAGAAATAGAGATAACAAAACAAGGAATCAGAGAAGAGAAAGAAAAGTTGTGTCCCGTTCTCTTTATTTAGTCCAACCAGTATACCATGTCCTGTTCTGCAGACATGGTCATTATTTATTTATTCATGTTGGACCAGTTCAATATGAGAACCATGTGTTGTAAGAAAGCTTGTTTAATTTGTTATGAATCTGTTTTTTGCTTTTTCCCGTAACTTTTGTAATTTTACATATGTTTAAAATATCAAAATTATTATCGATATTGCAATGTTTATGATTGATATCGCAATATCCCATTTTGTCAATATTGTGCAACCCTCTAGATGTATATTGATGATAATGAAAGCTAACCGGGACTGTGTGGTGTATAGCAGATGTAGTTTAATGTTAAACTACTGTGAAGATAAATGGGTGTATCTGTTAGCTGCATCTCACAGTTGATGCAATTGAAAGCTCTGAAAAAGCCTTTTCCCCAGATGAAACCCATTAGTGGACCTTTTTTGAGTTGCGAAATATTTTGTCGCACAACAGATGTACAGACAAGTCATCCTTTTTTTATTTTTTTTAAACCAGACTCTTGTAGCCATTAATGATTAATGTGGCTGTGTGTGTGTGTGTGTGTGTGTGTGTCTTTCTAAGCAGGACTGTAACAACGGAGACACCGACCGTTCGAAGGTGTGTCATGTATGTAACATGACCTTCTCCTCTGCTGTGGTGGCCGAGTCTCACTACCAGGGAAAAGTTCATGCCAAGAACCTAAGGCTGAAAGCCGTCGGCCCCCAGACCCCAGGTGTGTACGTCTATTTGTACGATTTTATGTACATTGCCCAGGCAGCCTCCACACATGCAGGGTACATGCACACAAACGGTTTGCGCCCTCCGACTCCATGCCGCCACTGCCCGTCGTCCTGCGGACTTTATGCTGGCGCAGCTCAGGGCATGAATGGAGGGTGGGTGCCGTTCGTCTGGTCAATACAACACAGCTTTATTTTTTTGGAGCGAGAGGTGAGTGATGTCAGTGGAATCAGAGATGAGCGCAGGGCAATATTGGAGCAGAAATTCTCATCGCTCCACTTCGCTCCAAATGCTCTGTTTCCTATGTGAATGTATGATTTACATTGTAACCTGTTGTTTCTGAACGTGCTAATTGTGTTTATTGTAACTCCTCTCCAGCTGTAGCCTCCCAAACACCACCAACAGTCCAGCCGAAGAAGAAACCAGCAGACGATTCGAGCGGCGTGCCGGCGACGGGCGGCGACAACAACAGCAACCCGGACCGTTTCTGCTCCATCTGCCAGGCCTCCTTCAACAACCCGCTCATGGCCCAGCAGCACTACGTGGGCAAGAAGCATAGAAAGCAGATGACCAAGCTGAAACTGATGGAGACGTACGGCCCCTCCACTGCACCAGGTCAGACCACGTGTTTGCAGAGCCACTCCCTCTGAGGAAAAGTCATTCATTCTTTTTTCTGTGCGGGCAAGAAAACGAACCTCTCTCCTTTTCTGTGTGTCCACAGCTTCCACACTAAAGGGCTACCCATGCACCGTCTGCAGCATTGAACTGAACTCAGTCGAGCAGTACCAGTCTCATATCAGTGGTGCCAAACATAAGAACCAGTAAGTTCACACATCCCTTCTAACTGGTTTTAAAGAAGTGAATCACTTTTTATATCCTTATAATTCGATTAAGCCTTAAGGTTATTTGGTTTTCTTTAGACCTACACTTCATTCTTAAGCGGCGTTTTAAAACAGAAACGATCTCCATGCACACAAGAGTTTTAGCTCCAGTAGCAGAACTAATCTCCGTCCATATTAATGCGTCTGACAACGCATATCACACGGCCATTGGGCATGGCTGTTTCAGTGTAAACAGGAAGCAGATTGTCTGACGTTATTCTGCGGTTGAAAATCATGGATGTATAAGTTAAAAATACAGAAAATACTAAGTAAGACGGGGAATTTATTAGCTTGGACCAATGACGACGTTGAACTGGTACTAAAAAGGTATATAAGCTTAGGTAAATGATCTGACTGACTGACTGTTGCAAAGGTCTCCGTTTGTGCCCATCCAGACTACAAACCAAACGGGGGCAGCAGTGTTTCCAAATGTCTCTGTTTCAGAGGCTCGGAAACGCCAGAGTAGTGTAGAGGCGTAAACGTAGCAAAATTGATTTGTTTTTAAACCGAAATGTAGTAGTGTAGATATAGCCTCAGACTTTATACCCACACTGTACATCTGGTAAGCCGGACTAAGTTTGAACTAGCGAATCAGAAAAGTGGAAAAACAGACAGACAGCCCTTAAAAAAACAGGGTTTCCGCCAGTGTTTAGCAAGCCTGGTGCCTAACCCTAGTTAAGTTGCCCCCCAACAGGCCTAAGCCACTCGAACAACATTTTTAAATGTATTTTTAAGATTATTTTTTTTTAATAAAACTACAGGTGCAGTAAGAAGGCTCAATTGAAAACTTAGACAGTCGTAATTTTATATCTCCATTAAGCTTTTAGCACCGCCTTAATGTAGGGCCCTATGGAATTTGTCTTATAGCTTTTTTTTATTCTATATTTTGCGATTCCATCCAGGATTCTGTTATTACAGAAACTTTTGGGCTCTACATTAATGCTGCCATCAGTCTGTGACTGGCCTCAAACGGGCCCTCGTCAAAAAAAAGACCCTTAACCCGCGCTAAACTACTTTTCTGGGTGGGAAAAGTCTCAAAAGAATCTTAATGTGTCTTTTAATAGAGTGAAGAAATCCGGCCTGACCACTGCAGAGAACCAAGACGCAGCAGAGCAGTCGTACGATGGCGACAACCAGTACGCCGGCGGACATGAGCAGTTCACTGCAGCAGACGAGCAGTACCCCCCCGCCGATGACGCGCAGTACCCCCCCGCCGATGACGCGCAGTACGCCACCGCCGATGACGCGCAGTACGCAGCCGGAGATAACCAGTACGCTCCCGAGGACACGGAGTACTCAGAGGAGTACCAGTTTACTTGAGGGCTGGGCTGGTACGGACTGCAGAGGTTACAGTCAGGACTTGGAATGACACGCAACAACCCCCCCCTCCTTTTTTTAATACATTAACATCAGCCTCCACTTCTCAATAGCCCCCTCCCCCCCCGACCTTGGAATACCCCCAACGTGGTATTTTAGCATTTGTGGATTCCCAACTGAAATGGTTAACGTGTTCTCCTCCAATGAAACGAGCTGTTTGTGATGTGTGGATAGGTGAAAGGATGGAAAGCAGTTATAACCTTTTATTAGTGACCACGGGCTCAGTCATTCGTACCCACAGCAATGATAAAATATGTGCTCTACTTCCGTTACAGCGTACTGACCAGAAACCATTCTCCACGTCCAGTGTACATTAGGACTGGGTATGTGTACATGTGAAAGCTGTCTATACTCAGAAGTACCTCACTTATTGGTAAGATGTAGGATAGGTATAGCGATAGGAATATGAACGTGATTTTCTACAACTTTATTCATGTAACAAAAGAGTTCAAGTGTTAAATGTTGTCTATACAATAACTTTGCCAAAACCAAACGATAGAAAAATGGGTAAAAATTTTTTATTTAAATTGGTAAATCTAAATGAATAAAACCACAAATCTGACAAAAAAGACTTTCTGTGTTAGCTCTCTAACTCTGTGACACAGACCAACCAAGTATTGAAGAGTGAAACCAAGCCTTAAAGGTCCAGTGTGTAGGGATTTCTCCCATCTAGCGTTGAGATCATATATCGCAATCAACTCTTGCACCAACTCTATTACGTATTCCAGCTACGGTAGCCTTCACGCTTCAAAAAGACGGTCTCTTACTCTTTGATATCCTTTTTCTGCGTGAAGAAGACTCCTGTTCCTGAAATTTGGATTTTTAATACGTGTGGTCCTCCATGTTTCCTTCTTCAAACTTACCAGGGGGTGGGAAGCGATGATGCCCATTAGCATCATTAGCGGCCCCTGTGAGTTGATCATGTGACAGTGAAAGGCAGTATATCCTGTATGTCCCTCACCGGCTAACATATTTCAAGATGGTGCATAATTATGGAGCGTCTACCCCAGTTAATGCCAATGGAAATGTAAAATTTCAAGCCAATAGGAATACTTGGAATTGATGGTGGTGGTAAATATTTATGAAAAAAGACAAGTTTGTGAACAAGCAACATTGATTTTTGATATTAAATAACTAAACACGTTACACACTGGACCTTTAATGTACATCCTAGGGTCAAATGTTTTGACCCTTGAGTATTTTGGTATTGGTTACCTCCAGTACGACCTACCTTAATGATTAGATTATAAAATACACTTTGAAATACCAGCTGACTACTAAACCTGATTTTGCATGAGCTATTTGGTAAATCTTCAAATACTGAGAGCCCTGATTAGAAACGATTGTTAATAAACTTAAATTATTAATGATTTTTGAATGAACGTTTGACCGGAGAATGACTCTTGAAATAGATTTGACGTGATCAGTTGGCTGGTCTGGAGAGAAGACGTTTCACTCTGTTGGAGTTGTGTGCAGGCCAAGGTAATGGTAGTTTTGAATCTTCCATTAGTTTTCATTTTATTTCACTTTGGCTTTTTCAATGTTCCTTCAGTTTAGTTTCAGTTTCTCAGAATAAAGTTAAGTTTTTACGTATGTAGTTTCAGTTTGTTTTGTAAGGGCCAGGTGTAATGTGTCAGGTGTGTGTAGCTTCAAATACAAACAAAATACATAGAAAGATTTTAATGTTGTCTTCTGATTTTGGGAATCTTTCATTACGACATTCCTGACCCAAGGTGGTTAACGTCAGACCTGAGCTGAAGAGCTTGATGAAATGGCATTTGATCTAATGACAATATTCCAACCATGTTCTTGTTATGACACTATAATAATAAAAATAAGATTTAATAAAGAAGAAAGTGCTTCACAAGGGAGCAGTTGTTAAAAATTAGACCCAATAACTGTAAAATGAACAAGCAAAAATTAAAAACTCAAATAAAAAGCAAAATTGAGATAAAATCAGTTTGAATAGATGAGTCTTAGGCTGTTTTTTTTTAAAGCGTCTACCGAGACCACAGATCGTATGACAATAGGAAGACTAGATTGCATGTGAGAAAATAGGGATTAATTGGGAAGCCATCCTGAAAGTCTCCTGAAATGTCTGTGCGATTTCTGTGGTTCAATGTCACTGAGTGTTAAAGATATAGTGCGTTGTTTCTGTCGCCCCGGGGAGGAATTCCTAAGTAATGACAACAAAACTGTTGGCGCATCCACGCAATACAAACAAGCCTTCCATAATTACGCATGCACCCCCTCCCCCTCCTCCACGCACTTGCTAGTAGCCAAGGAGAACACGGAGGATTCAAAAACACACAATGGACTTTTCAGAAGAGGTCATTATCTTCACTCGAGTTTTGGAAAGTCGCCGGACGCCACAATCTTCTGAACATAGCCATGCTGAGAATTACAGAGAGAGAGTTGTGAGGAGCTGATCGTCTTAATTAGCTTTGTAGCAGCTTTGTTTGGGAATGGCTTGAATGTAACGGACGTTCATTAACATCAAGAAGTTACACACTGAAGCTTTAAAGCGGCTGCACGCCCATACAGGGGATGTCAGATATTGTGGATGATTAGACCTGTGCTCAGGTTGAAGGTGGGCTGGAGCTTTGATTTATTAGAATTTATTATTAGATCACAAATCCTTTCTACCAATAAGAGTGAAGCAACTGTCATTAGTCCTGCTTTAAATGGTGCAACAAAGCTAACAAGGGACTCAGGAAGATGCCGATCAATCAGTTTAGACACACAGAGCCTGTAAAGGAAAACTCCTTTTTTCCTTTAGTGAGATATCATAGCTAAAAGGCTTATGATAAAATGATTTTACCTTCGTTTTTGTTTCATTTGTTGTTGATTTTTTTAACCAGGCATTATCGTTTGAGTTCATCTCAAAGGATATAGTTTTTATTTACGACAAAATGTTCCTTTTTTTGTTCTTTGTTTACGATAACGCTGATGGAGGCTGAGGCGGACAGAACAGCAGATTTAAAGGATTGGATTGTTGTCCGTTATTTAGCCCATATTGAGAGAAGTAGTACTAATTCTTAAAATCAGCTCGCAACATCTGTAGTAGATGCATCAAATACACGAGAGAGAAATCCAGAAACGTCAGTCCGATAGACGGGTATGTTTGTCATTGAGCCCTTTACTAACGTCTAACCTACACTAACATCCAGAACCAGAACCACGTGTAACCAAGGACTATTCCAAGCTGCTTCACGTTTCTTCACTTCACCTGCATACACTCGCTTTGCATCTCCAGTGAATGTATTGATTGAAACGTCTCCTCTGCTTTCTGCAAGTTTGATTATTTCTAAATCTGGTGTTGTAGACTTTGAAAAAGAAGTTAAATCAAACTTTTGCATGACCCGGCGAGACACGTGGAAGGAGAACTTTCTGTCGAGAATCTGGATCCAGTCAGATTTTATGATTTTTCTTTTCTTCTTCTTTTTTTAAATGCGTAAATATCTCCAGAAGTTTCTCATTGAAATGCTGTTCCGTGTAAACCATTGAATATCAGATTGTGATTTTCTTCTTTTAACGTTATGCACAAAGCTGATATTCCAGAATTCTTTGTTTTTCTTATTCTTGTTAGCTCCATTCTTGTTTTGTTACTGTGAACAGACAACAAATCAATTTGATTAAGATATTATTGCCCAATTGTGACGTTGTTTTCCTGTAAGACATTTTATTTCCATAGTGTCTGTAGGTTACATAACAAAAGGAGTAAATAGTTTTCCTACGGGACACTATAAGTGATATTGTGCGAATGTAAATCTGTATTGGAGGCTTAATGCTGCTAAAAGGGTTATTGTGATCTCAAGAGAGCCTAAATTAGATCCTCTACTGCTTGGAAAAAGTACCAGAATTTGTGTGCATTTTGTAGAGGTTGATGTCATTTTATAAAAGTTTCCGTTTTTTCCAGGTGTCTGGTCAGTGTTCATAACAGAAATGGAGAGATGAAAGGGAATGTGATGAAAAATTTGAATATGCAGTGGATCTGTAACAGTTGTGAGTTAAAGTATAAGCTTTTTTTGTACCGTCGAGTTTTGGTTTACTGAAGGGTAAAAGATTTTTGAAATACTTTCCTTCTGGGCTTTATAAACTCTAGAAGAGACCAATAGATGCTTTCTGAGCTCTGTAATTACTGTCAATAGCAGAGATTACAATATTTACCGCAGAGTGATGTCAAATTAGAAAGTGATGTCAATATTACAATAACATTTTTCTAGTCCGTTTGTCCTCAGAAAAGATGATTGGTTGAATATTTTAGTATTGAGTGTCTTCAACATTCTGTCAAAAGAAAAAAAAGTGTATTAAAAGACAAATGGCTTTTTTTTCCCCCTCATCGTTTGTGTGTGTTAAGTGTTTTGTGATTTTTAAGGTTTATTTTCAATATAAGTTGTGTATAACTGAGGGAAAAATGCAACAAAGATGTGCATAAAGTAAAGAAGTGTTTTAAGAGAGTTGGTTTGTTTTCCTTTAACACAACGCATCAGGGGGAGCCTGACTCACTGCTGCTTCTCTTATGTTTAATAAGGACACTGGACGAGCTGTTAAAGCGTGCTGGCTACTTTTCTTTCAGAAAAACAGGAACTCTCCATTTCAGACCAAAACAATTATCTCACGCATGAGATAATACAAACTAACACAGGTTAAGGCATTACCAAACGAACACAGATCAATTCGTCCTGAACGGACATAACAGCTTCATCAGTGTGAACACGTTATCCAGTGTAGACTCTCCTGAGTGGAGTGTATTGGGTTATAGCAGTATATTTAAGATGTATATCTTATCAATGTACATACCGGTTCAAAAGTTATGAATCTTCTGCTACAACCGCTGGACTCTTTATGTCTGAATGGTCTTTTTTAAAATAGATTTTATTGCAAGACAGAAAACACAGTCAGTCTGGGACAAAGTCTATAGAGTGGATAAGGTGGGAGAGGGGGTGATGGGCGGTGAAATAAGGGCAAGCATTCAAGAAACCAAAATATATATACATACATACATACATACATACATACATACATACATATACACACACAATGAAAGTCTGAACATTTTGAATATGTTGAATGATATATCTCAACTTATTGAATGGAACTTGAATATATGGAATTTAAGTCTGAACAAAGAATGAAAGTCCCACAGAAAGAGACAAAAATCCCCCCGAGCACCTGTTGAAAAGGAGAAATCAGTCATTGGTAAAAGAAACTAGAAGAAACTCATTCAACATCCAAGTTCCAACAGTATTCTCCCACCATGCAACACTGTGGATACACTGACTGTAGTCAAAGTGTCTCAACATTATTTGTTTGTGAAGACAAAAACAAGGGGAAGAAAGTGACAATTCTCCATCCACAGACCAAAGCTGGAGCTTCACCACATGGTGGTGCACTTACTCTTTGCTGGTGCTCGATCAGCTCAGGGTTCAGCCCGTACGCTGTATCAAAAAGATCATTTCTAGCAGTCATTGGTTCAGCCTCAAGGTAGATTTTCCTCCTGTCACCAATGAGCTCAGCAGCACACATGCAAACCAAAATAACTGCCTTTTTCATTTCACATTATTATTGATATTATTGATATTGTTATTATTAATAATGAATCAAACTAGCCTAGCAGTGTCAGTAAAGTAAAAGTAGAAATACCACAGTCTAAAAATACTGGACAAACAATCATGTATTGCATTTTTTAGTGTCTATAGTGTTACATATTTATGACTAAATAAGCAACAAATCAAAGCTAAATTAAAAAAAGCCTTAACTTTAAGTGTTCTAACTTTGACAGGAGAGGTTGTGTTCACGTAAGGGCCCACCCACTGCTCATAGTCAGAAGCTGATTGAGAAAATAGGCCTTTATAGCCTCGGTGTGCCGAGGTGGAGACGTGAGGACAAGCACGTCTTTTGAAACACACTGAGGCCTTTAAACAGTGTATTTCCCTTCAGTCTGCAGTTGTCAGTGTGTGTTTATCCACAGCGAATACAAAGATGAATGCATTTAAAAACACATGCAGGCTGTTCTGAACTCAACGCAGCATTGAGTCAGTCAACGTGAACTCCCTGGCTGAGGTTTCACTGCCGTTGACCCCCGACAGCCTTAAAGGCCCTGAACACCCACACAGCTGTTTTCAGTTAACCTGGCTGATTGGTCCTCTGCTCAGGACTGTGTGGGTGTGTATAGACTGATTGACTGACATCTTCCTGAGTCTCTTGTTAGCTTTGTTGCTCCCTGTAAGGGCAGGACAAATGCCACCTTTATCATCCAGATGTGTGATTTCAGTTATTCTGGCTGATTAGACTGTTGAGGTTGAAAGTGGTCCAGAGCGTTGATGGGAAATCATTAGGTCACACATTCTTTCTACCAATAAGAATGATAAAGCTGTCATTTGTACCGTCCTAACAGGTGCAACAGCACTAGGGGACTCAGTAGGAAGCAACTCAATCAGTTTAACCACGGCCATGCCGCCCTGGGAAGAGGGCCAATCAGCCACATTAACTGAAAACACCTGGGTGGGTGTTCAGGGCGTTTAAATCTTTCAGGTAAACCCTCAGATCTGATGCCCCCCCCCCCACACATATACACATACACATACACTTGAATGCACAACGTCAGTGTGTGTGTGTTCTTGTTTAACTTTATTTGTGGGGTCCAAAACCCGGGAATACAGTATACTTGTGGGGTCCGGATAGCTTTGAGGGGCCAAAATGCTGGACCCCACAACTTTAAAGGGCTCTTTGAGGGTCAAGACTTGGTTTTAGGATTAGGGTCAGAATTAGGTTATGGTTAAGGTTAGGCATTTTAGTTGTGATGGTTAAGGTTAGGTGCTAGGTAATGCATTATGTCAATGGTGGGTCCCCACAAAGATAGTGCGACGCACTTGTGTGTGTGTGTGTGTGTGTGTGTGTGTATAATGTGTAGTTTATCACACACAAAGACAGATTGTTCCCTCTTTATCTTCACAGTGGAGGTCAGTGAGCCCAGTCTCTTATAAATAAAAGTGTTTGTTCTGGCAAATTGCACAGGTATGTTCCTACCTAGTCGAAGTACATTTTAAATGACCTACTTATTATTTTCACTTGAGTTATTTTTTCAGATAGGTAATTTCACTTGTACTTGAGTGATATTTCATCAAAGTATTGCTACTTTTACTTGATCACAATAGTTTAGTAGTTTTTCCCACCAATTCAGTATCAGTATCTATAAAAACCCTGATTGAAAAAGGGTTGAAACGATCTCTATCAAACCAGTAATAAAAACAAAATGAGCAATAGCCTTAATGAGATCTAAAGACAAGCATGCCAGAAGAGTTTGCTTCTCTTTGTTCATTTGACCCTCCTTCAGTTGTGTGGTGTGTGTACGAATGGTTGTCTGACTGATGAATCTTACAAATTTGTAAGTCTGATCTTAGTATATAGCAGCATGGATTCCCCCCCCCGGGTTATTCAGAAACCCCTTTGCTTTGCTCACATGTGGTCTTGTTGTAGCATTATGCCAAAATCAATTTTCATGTTGTTAATGTTTTTTCAATGTTTTAAAAAGGAAAAAGAAAAACTGCACAAATATCACTCACATAACAGTCTTTGGTATGCTGAGCTTTGCACACCTGGAGTTCTGCCATTCTTCTCTGCAGATCCTCTGAAAGTGTTTTTTACCTTTAGGTGCTTTTTTTGTGTGCAAACTTCAAGTGGGCTTTCATGTGGAGCCCAGATCGTCGGAATAATGGTTTTCCTTCAGGAAGTTTCTCCACACAGGATGTTTGTATGTGTTCATACAGTACTCTGCAAAAGTCTTAGGCAGGTGTGAAAAAATGCTCTAAACAAAGAATGCATTCAAAAATATAAATAATGATTGATTATTTTTTATTATCAATTTACAGAATGCAAAGTGAGCAAACAAAACAATAATCTAAATCTTCGTCAATTACTACCCTTTGCCTTACAACTTGCATCAATTCTTATAGGCACACTTGCAAAAAGTCGGGCAACGTTGAGGATCGTAGACGCAGTGGTCGGCCAAGGAACCTTAGTGCAGCAGATGAAAAACACATCAAGCTTATTTCCCTTCGAAATCGGAAGATGTCCAGCAGTGACATCAGCTCAGAACTGGCAGAAACCAGTGGGACCCAGGTACACCCATCTCCTCTCTGGAGAAGTCTGGCCAGAAGTGATCTTCATGGAAGAGTTGCAGCCAAAAAGCCAGACCTCCGACGTGGAAACAAGGCCAAGCGACTCAAGAATGCACAAAAACATAGTACGTGTAATGGCTTTTCCTATTCCTATTCCATGAAGACCACTTTTGGCCAATTTTTTACAACCCAAAAAACAGCAACATACAAATTAACGTGACAGAATGAAACAAAAAGTTCACAGAAAAAGTGCACGTATGCATGTCAATCTGTAAGATGACATGAAGTGGAGAGAGAGTCGGAGAAAAGTGGAGTCCATAAAGCCGAGAACAAGTGAGATCAAGAAAGGTCCAAGACAAAGGCTGGAAAACTGAATATCCTGCTGGATCAAAACATAATGCAATACAATACAGTACAAAAAGATAAAAAAAATAAAATACAGTACAGCACAAAACAGACTAGTACAGTTAGTTCCAAGGTTGACACCTGTCTCTCCTAATATGTTCAATAAGATCTGAGCTTTAGTTACTTTTAAATATCGTTGCACTCAAAACAAATGAAGAGTTAATAAAACATGAAGCTCTGTTAAACCACCCACCAGTTTAAATAAGTCCACCTGTAAGCTGTTTATTTATTATTCAATTGACAGAAAGCTAACGTGAAACTTTTTAAAAAGTCCTTTTTTATGTAAGAACATTTCATGGTCCCAGTTTCTCAAATGATCTTGATCCTCATTAGCTGCTTGTCCTTTGACTAATGTTAATAACGTTAATGTATCCGTAGTAATAACGTTGAGGTCTGGACTGTTGGTCGGACAAAACCAATATTGTGAAGGAGTCACTTTGAACTCTGGGTAATTGTGACGCCATTTCTTGCTATTTTCACCAATTATACAAACCAAACAATCCATCCATTAAAGGAGAAAATAATCAGCAGATGAATCCATAATGAAAATAATCATTTCATAGTTTCATAATGACCTCCAGCTCCAACAGTAAAATCCTGCTTTTACATTAACGCAGCCCAGTCTCACAGCAGTCCGTGAAATGGTGGCGTTATTAAATCCATTGATTCGTGTATTTTCTCGTTTTTTCCTGTACTTTATTTCAATGGGAAGCATCTTTCATGTCAACAGCACAATTACAGTAGTGAGTAGTATTGAAAGGCCAAAAATGTGCATATGGAGGTTGGTTGGTGTGGTGGATGGGTCAAACAAAGCAGGACTGTCACCCTGGAGACCGGGGATCGTGTCCCGCGTGTGATGGTTCCTTTCCCTGTTGTTCTTTTCCTACACACAAGCGTCCCGCGTGTTTCATTTCCCCGTTGTTGCGTCCCCCAGAGACCGTGGGTTGTGTCCCAGCGGCCGTTGTAGTCCTCCAGAGCAGGCGTGGCAGTTTGTGAAATGGTCATGTTCCCGTTTTGTGGTGACCGATCGTGTCAATAGATCAAAATAACGTGACCATTTCACGAACTGCCGTGAGACCGGGTTGATTAATGTTGGGTAATAATAATCTAATGATAGAATACATAACAGTATAACAGTCCCTGGGGACATTTTTATTTTATCTACATATTCATGATTAGGGTGGGACACATACTGTAACCAAGTGGTTTTACAGTGTAGTATTAGTACTTTTACTGCAGTAATGCATCTGAACACTTAGATCTTCAATGAATGCAGATCACTTCTTCAACATCATCCAGTGTTTTGTGGCTGCGGGTCACTGGGGTGGGGGGGGGCAGTACAGT
The DNA here is from genome assembly GCA_013375575.1 of Percina caprodes. Taxonomy (NCBI): domain Eukaryota; kingdom Metazoa; phylum Chordata; class Actinopteri; order Perciformes; family Percidae; genus Percina; species Percina caprodes. The sequence continues at coordinate 5,478,900 of JABXJD010000017.1, read as the reverse complement.
ACATGGCTTTTCTTCCTTCTGGTGTCTCGTTCCATTTCCTGCACCATGTAGTTTGTGTGTTAACGGATCAAAAGAAAAAACAATCCCATGAAATTGCCGACGGTTTTATGGCGTCTGGTCTTGGTCTGGCCTCGTATGCCTGCACATCTCATTCACATGTCAGATCTAAAAGAAAACCTCATCAAGACACAACATGTCCAACTCTGCCTCATTTAATCACACAGAACAAAACCCTCAGGAAGGAAAGTTATTAACCTTCAAATGTAACGTGGAAAGATACTTGAAACAGTAAAGTTGGGACGTACTCATGCGAGGCCCTAGAGAGCATCACTTTGGAGTATTTTAGGAAGAACTACTTCCGCTCAATTTTCATTTTCCTTCAGTACTCCGTCACGGTTTGCAGTATATTCGCGGGTTTTCTTTGGCCAAATCTTTGCCGGTCCAATCAGCAAACAGAGGGAGTGTCTGAGAACGATGACGTTGAGGTTGTGCGCTAGTCTGAGCTGTGATTCCGTAATGGCGGCGGAGAAAGATGAGAGCGAAGCCATTCAACGCGGCCGAATATCCAGAAGTTAAAGCACTGTACAGTCCATGGAACTACTTCTGCACAATTTTCATTTTCCTTCAGTACTCCATCTATATTCGCGGGTTTTCTCTGGCGAATATCCAGAAGTTAAAGCCAGAGACAGAAGAATCGTTGCTGCGTTTTGTTGGTGGCCGTGATGTTGTGGCCCTCTTCCTCCTCCATGGGGTTTGGGAAAAGTTAGATTTTCCAGCTCGCTCCGTTAGTGGTGGAGGAGTTGGCCAAGGCGAATGCTAACAATGCTAATCCGATGTTACGACCAAACGTTAGCGATTGGTTATGGCAGATCCAGAGTGGCTCTGGGCAGATCCAATAGTTTTAAACTTCAACCGAGTGTCCGCCCTCAAGGAAGTTAACACTTGTCATTGGAGAGTGGCCACTCTCTCTGTACAAATGAAATGCACCAGGTAGGACCAGGCTAGCGTTCCTGCTCACACAGAGATCATTTGGTTTAATTACATTATCGCATTTCCCCTGAGAGATCATTATACTTTCAATTAGTTAACCGGTTTATGTCGTATAACATCAAACCTCTGCAATCACATACAAGTGTCTACATTTAAATCGAATTGGAAAAGCACTGAATCACACTCTAAAGCCACTTCTTAGTCCCTAAATTGATTTTTATGATTCCTTTTTACTGTCTAGTGTTTTCCAATCACTGATCAGCACTTTGAATTGCATTTGTTGTTTTTGTTGGAAGGGGCTGTATGAATAAAGCTTGATTGATTGATGGTATCTCTGTGACCGAACCACCCGCTGATGTTTGAGTTGGGCCATAGTGTCATGGTGCATATTTTGCATGTGCTCTGTTGTTTGCATGCTGAGAAGGAGGGAGGCGTGTAGGTGTTCTCTTGTAATCAGCAGGGTCTACTTTTTTTTAAAGTAAATTTCATTTTTAAAGATCCCTCCCATACAAAATGTGTTTTTCTTATGTTTATGCCTGTTTAATTGTCCAGCGGCCGCGGGTTAGACTCCAACCCTCTCTCTCTCTCTCCCCTTTCAAGTCTAAGCTGTCCTATACAAATAAAGGCCAAAAATGCCCCCAAAAAAATCTTTACAAAATAAAAAATATATAGTAAGCTGCACTAGTAACCCAATGAATTCCTTAACCAATGTTAATCATAGAAAAATACTTATGAATGTTTATCGTGTCATTTCAATTCAATTCAAATAACTATTTGTCCCTGAGGGGCAAGAAAAGTAGCACATGCAAGGACAGTTCACAGACAATGTACAAGTACGAATAAATATATGAATAAATACATGGCAATGCATTGCATAATGCTGTGCGTTGTAAAGTGATAATCTAGTAAAAGTCAATAGAAAAACAGGATTAAGAAAAGCTGCTGTGGTGGTGAAATACATGTGAAAACGGTGTGCTGTTTGGTTTGATTTAGTTGCCTCTGGCCTTTTTCGTGGTCAGTGATTATTCTGATATGTCGGTATAATTGTGACAGAAAGAAGGAGAGAGGATCAGAACAGAGAGAGACAGACAAGCAGAGTGTAATGTTTTTTTTTTTTAGAGGTCTTCAGTCTGTGACAGCTTTCAGGGAGATCATTGTCTTGAAATGGAGACATCCGGAGGCCAAGGCATCAACCTCCTCCTCCTCCTCCTCCTCCTCCTCCTCCTCCTCCTCCTCCTCCTCCTCCTCCTCCTCCTCCTCCTCCTCCTCGCCACCGTCCAGACCTCTCCTCCCCTCCTCACATGGAGGCACAGGTGGCAGAGCTGCACACTGCAAAAAAAACAAACACACATTAGCCAAGCACATTTGGTTTTACTAGTCTTGCATTGCCAGACCCTCCTCCCTGGCGCTGTGGAAGAGGGTCTGGCGAGTCCACACAGCATTTTGGAATGGGAGAACGTGCTCTTATTTATTTGCATTTTTTTAAACCAATCACAATCATCTTGGGAGGTGCCTCTGCAAAATAGTCTCGGGAAGGAACTTGTTTTGGTGAACAGATATCCAGTGGAATTTCCCGGAAGTGAAACATCGTTGACATAGACCAGGGTTTACCCAACACAGTAATGAGCTTCAATCTTGTAATTTGTTCAGAGAGATGATTATACTCTTTAAATGATGAGCTATTTAGCAAATTAGCACAATGTTGGAAGATGCTTATATTACAAAAGTTTACATGCCAACACTCAGTGGGAAATCTGTGTTTTTCTATTGCCAGTGTAAGGGGCCCTAACATGGCAGACTGCAGGGAAGAAACAGCCAATCAAAGCAGACGGGCAGATCAGGCTGTCATCAGCTTGTTCCCCAAAATGCAACAGGCTCATTTCCCATCAGCCATCACTCAGCAAGCCACTCTGTTACTGACAGGCGGCCAGGTGGGGAACACCAACATTTGTCTCCTGTGCTACCTCATGGCTGTGGTGTGTGTTGGCTTAGTGTGTGTGTGTGTGTAGTTCTGTCTGTTCATTGATAGTTTCCTCACTTTGTCTCATCCGTCATGTCTCTACGTGTGTGTCCGTGTCTGTGTGCATTTTCCTGAATCCTCAATGATCCCACCGTGGTTTTGATGTGGAAACTGTTATTTGTAAAGATTTAAATAATGATGAGGCAACTAATAATAGCTTAAAGTACTTCTAACCAGTCACGGCCTGACGGAATAATTACAGCATATATTATGTCATTTTTTACAATAGCTTTGAAAGCGGCTCAGCGAATCACAATCAAGGATTAGAACTATCTATTTTATAAGAGTGCTTTATGGTTCTTTCATAATTCAGATGATACCCATTAACAGGAATAATGTTATAGACAACATTGCTGATTTTTTTCCTTGCTATTCTTGCAGCTGATTCCAAACTTTTGATCAGTGTATGTATCTCAAATTAAGTTATGTCAGTGTAGGTCTTTCCCATGAGGTGTTTACATTATTTTGTGTATCCCTTGTACATTCTGTACATTGCGAGAGAGCGAGAGAGAGAGAGAGAGAGAGAGAGAGAGAGAGAGAGAGAGAGAGAGAGAGAGAGTCTCAGCCTGCAGTCTGCTGCAGGTGGCCGGGAGGTCGGGTTACAACCCCAATGAAAATGCACACACACGCACGCACGCACGTATGTACGCACACGCGCACACACACACACACACACACACACACACACACACACACACACACACACACACACACACCTCCTACCATGACATCTGAAAATTCTTATGGATTACTTCAAATTCTTGTGACAGATGGACAAATGGTCTGTGTGTGTGTGTGTGTGTGTGTGTGTGTGTGTGTCTGTGTGTGTGTGTGTGTGTGTGTGTGCGTGTCCGTGTGTGTGTGTGTGTGCGCGTGCATTAGAGAGCAGCTGGGAGCACGAGGTAAAACCTGTAGCAGACCAACCAACATGCTGCTGGGACAGTCAGACACCTGTTTGAATCCCCTCCTCCTCCCTCCCTCTACTCCCAGGGACACTTGATATGTGGACGAGGGAGAGAGAGAGAGAGAGAGAGAGAGAGAGAGAGAGAGAGGTGGGAGGTGGCTGAGACAGAAACAGATAGAGGAGGTAGGGGAGAAAGGTTGAAAACAGCTGGATCAACTGAATGTTTCCGTTTTCTGTTTCCTGTCCTAGATTTGCTTCGAGCACAGACCCAAGAGTCTTTAAAGGGGAAATCTGTAACATTTAACACAAAAGTGTTGGTGATTATCTCTGACATGCTGTGATTGGTTCATTTTACCCAAACCAGAAAAGCCAGAAAGCTTTTGATTTGAACTAAAAGTGTATATGTTAGTAAATGATTATAGATGTCAATTTTGAAATTCAGTTATGAGTTCAGGAGTTATGAATGAAAACTGTAAATCAAGGTTTTTTTGGACCCACAAATCATTAAACTCATTTTTATAAGCAAAGTCCTTATGATCATTTTTTAGTTATTAAAAAGTAGAAACACATCTTGGCTTTAACCAAATTACATATTTTTATTTTTTAAATCAAATACATTTTAATATTTCAGTATTGGCGTTTTGTGGAGGATGAAAAAATAACTTAAATGATATAAAAATATACAATACAAAATAAAGACATAGATAAACACAGATGTAAACAGAATAAATAAATGAAATAAATAAGTAAATAATTAAATACATAAATACAAATTTGACATACGGAAACAAATACAAAAATACATAAATGTAGTTCAACAAAAATGTAGAAATACATTTAAGACATTTTTTTATTTTATGTCCTGTTTAATCATCAACTTTTATTCATTTATGCATTATTATATTTATTTCTGTAGTTATTTCAGCATTTATTTATTCTTTGATTTAATTTATTTTTCTGTATTTATTAATACACGTTTTTATTTAAATACTTAAATTTATTTTTATTCCTGTATTTATTTCTTTCTTATTGCATCTGATACATTTATGTCTGCGGTTACTTTACCATTTATTTATTCTTTCATTTATCTATTTTTTTCTGGATTTATTAAACATTTATTTTTTAATTTACATATTTTTCATTTTTATTCCTGTATGCATTTTTCATTACTTAAGTCATTTTTCATTCTCCTTAGCGTGTATATTGGCAGACCTGCAAAAAATAAATCTCAGAGCAGTAATCTGCAGAAATGAATGTAGACCTGCAACTATGACAGAAAACAGGATGTATATTCTTCTTCCACCGCTGCCTGAATGTAAAACAGAGATGATGAACATGTCAGAGCTTTCTTGCAGCCTTCCTGCCTGCAGGCTTACTGTACTTTAATGTTTTCATGATTTATTCAGTGTCAAAACGTTTGCTGGGAAACCGAGTTGAGAGGAAGCCGAGGCGGCCTCCTGACCGCACAGACACAGTGCCAAAGCCGCAGTCAGACAACAGGTGAGCGGTTACGCTCTCAGGCACGTCTCATTGATATTCTAACCTATTGCACTTTCCCAGGGAGAGGACTCCCCCGTGGAAACACATTACTGCCCCACAGCTCCCCCCCCCCAGGCTTTGATTCTCTCAATGTGAAGCAGATTGCAGGCTGAACTGCAGTTAATATGACCAGCCTGGCTCAGAGGAGACAGCATGAGAGAGGGAGAGTATGTGAAAGTGTCTGTGGATGGAGGGGGCAGAGATGCTAACTCCATCAACCATTTAAAGGATTAGTTCATTTAATCAACATTTACTTGCAACTTTATACTTCTACTCCACATACGCTATTGCAGGTTTTACTCCAATACAGATTCCAATTTTACATTAAAATCATTGTATGGCATATTTATTGTTTTAGCTTAAACTACAGCATCCAGTAGTTAATGTGAGCTTCACCTCCATCAGCCACAACAATAAAGGTCCAATATGTAATATATTTATTGTATTATTAAAAAAAACAGACAGATATGCTAAAAAAAAACTCTGCATCTTCCTAAACAGTTACATAACCAGAGACGTGATGAAACGCAGGTAAATATTGGAGATGCATTTAAAAGATGAGACAGCTTAGAGCCCAAAAGGACGCAAATTTGGCTAATTTCCTAATCATTGAGCTTATATGCTAATTTATCAACGTTACTAGTAGGGAGGAGCATTTTCAGTCATTTCAACATTCGTGTAGTCACATTAAATTATGTAAAGTACTCGAGTTAATTACTCGCAAATAGTTTTTAGACACAGCTGGTGATGGGATCCCGACCCGTGTAGGCGAACTTTGCCATGCTAACACACGCTAAATGGTAACGTTACCGGAGGACCAAGCGAGCCACGGTGACGGACATATGACAGAAAATGCAAGTTTGAATTCCTCATAATGGAAACATGCAATTTAACTTTGGCAAAACAACCATGTGGCCTGTTCAGCGGCCGTAGCAGACAAACGGTGATTAAAGCAGATTGGTTACAGACGACATTTTTAAGGCGACTGAAATCAACCAAAACAAGTTAAGATCTATTTTAATGTCTACAGTGCCATGGTTAGCATTGCTATAGTCTATATCCACTGAATACCTTTTCCATCTCTGGTGTGTAGCCATGCCCCCAAAGCATCTCCTGATTCGTTTGATTTGATGTTGTCTATTTTAAAATGGATGGGACAATCATTTACAAGATGAATGGACTGTATTTATATAGCGCTTTTCTAGTTTTAACAACTACTCAAAGCACTTTTACATAGTACAGGAACAATTCAAACACATTCATACACTGCGGCCGAGGCTGCCATACATCAGATAAACACTGACACACATTCACATTCTGATGGCGCAACATCGGGTGCAACTCGGGGTTCAGTGTCTTGCCCAAGGACATGGTCTGCAGGGGCCAGGGACTGAACTACCAATCTTCCAATTGGCAGGCAACCGCTCTACCACTGAGCCACAGCCGCCTCATCATGAACATGCTGTATTGAAGAAGACTTGAAACTAGTGATTGAGAACATGAACTCATTATGTAAATGATTACTGAGGTAATAAATCAAGTGAGAAGTAGGTTCATTTTGCCCATGGACTTGTTATACAAGCAGACTGCTTTTTTGAGCCAGTGAAGTCGCTCCCTGATTAGACATAAAGAAAATTAGATGTAATGGATTATTGTTTTTTAGGCCGGCTGCAACTTTACTGTTCTGGTTCACTCTCAGCCGGCGCATAGCATCATTTGCAGTGTGACTAACAAAATCATCAGAAACAAGAACAAAAAAATAGTGCAGCAAATTTAAAGGTGCCGTGGCATAAACATTTAATTTTATGAGTTTACATTAACATTAATATGATTCCTTCCAGTCTGCCTATGGCCCCCCAGTGGCTAGAAATGGCAATAGGTGTAAACCGAGCCGATAAAGGGGCTATAATCTTGGGGCTTATGAGGTCATAAGGGGCAAGGTTATAGCCCCTTTATCTGCTTTGCCGCCCAGAGAATTTGGCCCACCCATGAGAGAGAGACATCATGGCTTTCAAACAAGCAAAGTGGCAGTTGGTCAAGGCCACACCGCCAGCCTCCACCTTGACCCCCACCTCCTCAATAGCTACAGACCCAGAAATGGCACATACTAAGGAAAGCTCATTGTGGGACTGGCTCTAGTGGCTGGAATTCTGCACCAAGGCTGAATTTTGGAAAAAGAGACTTCAGATATAGTATTAGGGGACCACTAAGGTCTATATAAAAGAGACTTCAGATACAGTATTAGGGGACCACTAAGGTCTAAATAAAAGCGACTTCAGATACAGTATTAGGGACCACTAAGGTCTATATAAAAGAGACTTCAGATACAGTATTAGGGGACCACTAAGGTCTATATAAAAGAGACTTCAGATACAGTATTAGGGGACCACTAAGGTCTACATAAAAGAGACTTCAGATACAGTATTGGGGGACCACTAAGGTCTATATAAAAGCATCCAAAGAGCACCATGTCATGGGACCTTTAACATACTGTAGTTTCAGACTTTGTTCATCCTGCAGTAGAACCGTCTGCTTTGTTGAATTTCTTTCTTCAAAACAATTAGTTTGGAGTGAAAGTGAAAACAGGGAGACCGAGAGGGACGGAGATTTCCAGAGTCATACAATACAATGACTTCCTTTCAGCAGGCTGCAAGTCGGAGCCCAGCGAATTTAACACCTCTGTTTTGGCTGACCTCTGGACGTTTAAGGAGGCACGGGTCACTGCCCTCTCCCCCCCCTTCTCTGGATGATGGTCTGCGGATGTCCGCTTGCTGTGATGGGCATCTCGCACTCACCTGGGGGATGGAGGGTACGAGGTTCCAGTTTCGATAAATACCTGAAGACAACACTCAGGAAGCAAAGCCTTCAGGTTCATTATTCAGGAAAAAGACATTTTATGCACTACCTGGGTTGTAAATATAGTCCATTCAAATTCATTAAAAAAAACAACAAACAAGACAGGATGAAAGAAATACAACGTAAAGGTAGGATAAATGAATACAGGATAAAAAATTTGGGAATGGAGGATCATAAAATAGATTCAACACCATGTTGATGACATGAATGCCAAAAATAATGTATTAATAACTCATCGGGGATTCCTCCGAGTGAAAGATCTTGATGTGTGACCCCGTCACCCGTCAGTCAGTGTGCAAAAACCACAACAACTTCAAGAATCCTGATAACGAGATGGCAAGTTATGTAATGAGAGCAGCACAGCATCTGACAACTTTATAAAGTTATGTAATGTGAACAAGCCTTAGATACATGTTCTTCCTCATGTAGTTATTGTATTTTACAGAGCAGGATATTTCCTTTCAGGCCATTATAAAGGTGAACAGTCGTGCTCTCAGTCATTCTGCAGTGAAAAAACCTTTCACCGATAATTTTGAATTTTGAATTTGTTGGCAGTTCTTACGTGAAAATACTTGACACCATTGAAATGAATCGAAAGATTTTTTTGTATTGAGCAATTAGGAGAGAGATTTGAGATTATCTCCACCTCCCCGTCAGAGTCATGCTCATGAGGATCTTTTGTGTTTCAAATCAGGAGGGATAAAAGAGCATGTTAGGCTTCAGAGCCTTGTTCGGGGGGGTTGTAAGAGTGAAGGGATCTTTTGCCTTTTGGTGCTGATAATCGGCGGCTTCTCTCATTTCCCTCTTGCACAAAGACCTCCTCTGTCTGCCTCCGTTACTCTCCGAGGGAGAGTGTCGACCTCCCCGGGGCGAGACTGAGCCACCTGTAAGGCTGGATTTATACTCTAGGAGGAGGGCTGTTTTCTTTTCAACTTTACAAGCAGTGGTAGATGGTCAGCTGTCATTGTAGTTCCTTTGATATGATATAAATAATGGGGGGAATATCTTTCAGGTTGTACTGTAGTTTTATTTCTCAAAATTTGGAGGAAAAGATTTCTGAATTTTGTAATTTACACTTTAACCAAAAAGCATCTGTATTCCTACCAATTGCTGCCTTCAAAGACCATGAGTGTGGAACATTTTAAAACATTTTGTGAGCCACGCAGCTTCCCTGGAGCCTGTCGATAAGAGGCTTATGTCCCCCTGCAAAGAGGAGGAGGAAGTAAAGGATGATGGGATGCAGAGAGGAAGGGAGGGCAGGAAGGATGAGGGAATCCCCGATGCTCTGCTCCTCAGGAGATCACAGGACTCAGAGCGGGTTTACAGGAAATCAGAGGTGGCTGGAACAGTGAGTTTCTTTATTATATGTTACAGTTTAATTAATAATTTATTGAGCAGCACTGGAATAGGTGTTTCTGACATTGCAATGCAGAAAGATGCATATTCCATTACAGAATACAAAATACATGCCCAAAAATGGTAATTTGTAATGTATTCTGTTACGTTACTCAATCTGAGTAACGTATTCTGAATACTTGGATTACTTCCACATTGAATTGCATTTTATAAGTGTAGGAATGCGGCCATCAAATACTGCTTAGTAATCATGCCTATTCTGGTGTGTTCTTGTGTTCCAACTGGCTGAAAGTGTACATGAATAAGCAGATAGATTTTTGTATTTGTAGTCCCAAACTGCATAGCCTACTACAAAAATCTAACCCCAGTCTTGCTACCACAAGCTAATTTGAGCTAACGTTAGCTAGCATGTCGGGGCTAGTCAGTCTTTCAACGGCTCTGGGGCGAGTAAATCAGCACATAGGAGAATGTAAAGTCCCACGTCAACTAAGCAGGTACCTGATACAACTATAAAATAGCAAGGTGACCAGTAACCTACAGCAGACGACTACTACTTTAGATGCTTCAGGTTGGAGGTGGAGTCATTTGGACGATGAAAGGAGGTTGGCTGCTGGCAAGCAGAGGTTGCATTTACTGTATATTTGGTTCTCTCTGTTCTTTCTTTAATGTGAAATGCTGTTTGAATTTCCAAGATAGAAACGCAGTCCTGCCCTGGCTCAGTTGTGCCGGTTCCAGCTCCATCTCTACGTCTATCAGGCTCATTTTTTCGTTTTCATATTGAGGCTTCTGGGAAATGCATGAAGTTGCCTTAATTCATTTTGATAGTGAATAAACACGTGAAAAAGAGAAGTATCGTCATGTAATCCACTGATTTCAACAATGTAACTGTATTCTAAATACCATTTATTTCAATTGTAACTGAAACGGCATACAGTTACTCATAATTTGTAATCTGAATACGTAACGCCATTACTCCCCAACACTGTACGCAAATCAACATGCACTCTTCCTTATGGTTGTACAGGCCTGGCAGGCCACTCGGCCAACAGGAACCCCTGCCAGGCCAGAAAAGGTTTTTGTTTAATGCCAAAATTAACCCTGAATATCCATTGTGTTTCAGGCAATCGCCTGTAATTATTACCAGCAGACCAGTCAAGTGTGTTATTAACTAAAGTTGGGTGAAGTGTGGCCTGTAACCTAACGCTTACAGACAAGCTCGATAGGGAACAACACGCTAACGTGCTGGCGGATTGTGTTTTTAGCTGAGCTGGACCAGAGAATATTTGATTAAAACCCTACACTGTGTAGTTAAAACAGATTGGTGATGCCGACCCATCCGCCAGGCTAAAGCAGTCAACTTAGGGGAAACACTGAAGTGCTTTACCATTAGCTAGTTTTGCATTGCCAGACCTGAGGGTCTGGCTAGTCCACATAGCATTCTGGGATAGGACAAAAACATGCTCTGGTTTATTGGCATTTCATTAAACCAATCCCAATTATTATGGGCTGCAAAATAGCCTCCTTAAAGAAGTTGTTTTGGTGGTACAGTACGTTAAAACGTTCTTTTAGTAGTGCAACAGAAGATTTAGATTAGACAGATAGTTTGGCTCTCTAGATTTACCCTGCAGAGATCTGAGGAGCAGTTAAAGACGTCATTTATGGTGTGGAAAGTGAAAAGTCCTTGACATAGACTACTATTTGCCTTATATTTATTGCAGGAGCCTACATATACAGGAAAATATACATTCATGCTGAAAAACAGTGGCACCAAAAGTCACAATATTTTAGAGCTCCCCCTAAATGAAAGCTTTCAAATGAAGCTTTCTGGGGAAAAGTTTTTGTCTCTTTCTTTTTTCTTTTCATGTAGCTCTCCCGTTTTTAAAACCCTGGACCCTAATGCTCTCTTTGCCTCACTCCTTTGAAAACCTTAGGGACAAAGTTGTGTGTGGAGGAGCAGACAAACAAAAAGCCGGCGACAGACAGTCAGACAGAGGGTTGAGATTTCAGACGGAAAGCTGCACAGACCAGCCGACAGTCAGGCGGTCGGACGGTTGGGACGGCAGACAGGCTGGCGGTGGGCGTCTCTCCACTAACGAGGCCTGACAGCTTCCATGCAGGCTCATGCAACAGTGAAAGGGAGGATCGGGTCAGATTCAGAGTGTTTGATGTCGGGGTGGCGCTCACGTTTGAAGGCACCGCTCATTTCGCTTGTGTTAGCTTTTTTAAGCTGCGTTGTGTCAGACTGACTGAGCTGCCCGGCAGGCGGACCATGCCAGTAACTCGCAATGACAGTCAAACAACAAACCACCTGATATCTGCACCGCCAACTGATAACAACACCACTTGTCTGGATTGGATTGTCTGAGATTAACCAACATGCTCTTTTTTCCTGGTACATACAAGAGTTTCATTCTTTATTGTGCAGCCGGAAGGATCTGACTTTTTTTTTTTTGTGTGTGTGTGATGTAAGCCAGGAAATCCTGGGCTGGCGTGCCGGCCTGGATGCCGTGTCCATTGTCTGGCCGCTTGCTCACTGCTCCCATTGATGCTCTTCATCCAGCTGTAAAATCTGATGTGTGTGTGTGTGTGTGTGTGTGTGTGTGTGTGTGTGTGTGTGTGGAAGGTGGATTCAGTCCACTCTAAAAACAAGATGTCAAGAGTGTTGGGGCGCCTGGGTAGCTCACCTGGTAGAGCGTGTGCCCCATGTACAGAGGCTCATTCCTCGCTGCAGTGGCCGCGGGTTCAGTTCCTACCAGCGGCCCTCTGCTGCATGTCACCCCCTTACATGTCTAAGCTGTCCTATCAATAAAGGCCTAAAATGTCAAGAGTGGAGTAAGAGTGCAGCAGCTTTAAGATAAAAACCCTGCCCTGTGTGCTTCCACTGCACTTTATCCTCTTTCTCTCTCTAATTCTGCTCCTCTCTTTCTCTTTCTTGCTGCTGGCCGGTGCTGTAGTTTGTCATTGTGTATTCCACTGCGGGCATTTTGGGGGGGCAGATTAGCATAACAGCCTCCACAGGAACGCTGTCAGCATTAAAACCCACTTCATCTGCAAGTGGTTTTCTGCATAATCTGTTCCTCACCACCACCACCACCAGTTTCAAAAAACAGTAACACCTCTGTCTGTCCCTCTTCGTCTCTCTTTGTCTTAAGGCCTGGCAACATCTGGTTCTCGACCAAGCACCGATAAATCACTAAAGACTCGTCATATCTCATCTACAGCATCTTTACACTCGATTACATGTAATAACGATTATGCTGGTTGATTGGCCATCATTTCTATCAGTTATGAAAACATTGTCCTCACCTCTGCTGAGATCTGGGAACAACAAGCCGGAGAGGTCAGACATTGTAAAGAAGCCACCAGCTTATCCAGATTATCTGACTTTATTTGCAGGTAAGTCGGTCAGAGTTGAAGCAGGAAGTCAGTCTGTAATATGTTATGGTTGTTTACATCATTTCACTGTTCATTTCACTAATTAACATAAGTTTGACTAACCTGTTTGATCTTCTCACTTCTTTGTACAGGAGAGATGTCGCTGTGTTCCCAGATCTCTCTACTACAACTACTATTTCTTCCTACAACTACTATTTCTAGTCTTAGTTCCATTATCTTTATTGTTATTATAACGGCCACTGTTCATCATACCCCCAACCGGCACCGTCAGACACCACCTACCAAGAGCACGGGTCTTCCTCACCACTGGAGGTTTCTGCCTAAAAGGAAGTTCTTCCTCGCTGCTGTCGCACTAAATGCTTGTTGTTGGGGGAATTGTTGGAATTATTGGGTCTTTGTAAATTATATAGTGTGGTCTAGACCTACTCTATCTAAGTGTCTTGAGATAACTCTTTTTATGATTTGATACTATATATATATTTAAAATAGGAATCATGGCCCAAACAATGAAAACATTACACACAGAACTACTGGCCCGATTTTAATGAAACTTGTTGGAAGGGTGTAGAATGGGCCAATGGGTTCTTTCGCCAAAGAAGAACCTATTAAAGTTTGGAGGCAGAAAGAAATTATTTTTCACTTTCTTTAACATTGCGAGATAGGGTGTGGCCTTCTAGTTATTGTTATCGTAGACATTAATAACTGCACTCCTAACCTTCTTTGTATTGCAACTGCTGCACAGCAAGTTCCCCCATGACAGATAAAGTTTTGTCTTATCTTACAGATTTTATAGATCTATTTAAATCATCATTGGAAAGCTTCCCTGTAGCTCTATAAAAAAATACACAACTAAAGACTTCATCACATTTAAGGTCTTTTTTTAAGCTGCCAGCATCTGTTTTACATTACAATCCTATGGAGTAAACCGTGTTTTCAAAAAAGTTGTGAGTGCTTTTTTAAACGCTACCACCGACTTCTGTTTTGTAGCTCAGAGAGTCTTTCTGAAGTTGAAAAAAGCTAACTTTTCTGAAAAAAAAACCCACCCTATGTCAAGCAATTTTTTGACATTTGACCAATGACAAGCTGAGTAGCCACACCTGTCGTTTTCAGAACAAGAAAAAATGGAGTCGGAGCACAGCAAGTTATACGGTATGAACGGGTGCTTTGTTTTATGTAACGTTAGCACTTCTCTCTCTGTTCTTTCTCTATCTCTCTCCACCACTTTGTTTTATCTAATGTTAGCACCACTGCACATACCGCTCTAGGTTACTATAGCTGTTATTACAACAAAAGATGCTCTCAGCTGCTTTAAAAGCACTGCCAGCTTTTTTTTCATTACAAAAGTGCCCTAGTCAACTTTTTCTTGTCAAAAAAAGACGCCCATTGTGGAGCCTTAATATTTGCGGTTTGTGTTTTCAGCTTCTAAAAGACTGAATGAGGCAACTTCTGCATTATTAAAAGATCTCAGAAGTGACAGTTATGCAACAGCAGAGGAAAGGGCTGTTTGTGGAATCCTTCTCTTTATCTATTTGTGTGTGTGTGTGTGTGTGTGTGTGTGTGTGTGTGTGTGTGTGTGAGTGAGTGAGTGAGTAAGTGTGTGTGCCCACTAGGCACAAAGACCCACAACCTCATTTAAACAGCGAAACACCAGAAAACGAAGCCAACAAAAACACAAGCAGTGAGCACGTCCTTTGTTCCGGGATATTTCAGCCCTGCCACATTCCACAACCAAACCCATCTGGAGGATAATAAGACCGACTCTTCGGTTACAAAAAATCATGAAAAACAACTTGCTTTCCTTGCGGAGTCATCCATTTTCTCACGTTCCCACATCCGGATCAGGAAGCAGCTCTGAGCACAGGGAACAGGTGGATCCACAGCACAGTCAGCTGGAGGCCATGACACAGTCTGAAGGCATGGCGAGAGGGAAGACTAGAGTCGTCTTCTGTACGTCTTCTGTATAATTGGATACTTCCTTTATGATACTTTATACTCCACTTTATTTTGGACACCACTATTGTCCTTTTTACTTGTTTTGTAATTTGCCAGATGTAAATTTGTGTTACTTTGCAGATTTGAAGATGTAAGTGATTAATATGAGCACCACATTAATACGTTTCTAATCACAGTTCTGCTGTTCTGGTCCCAGTTAAAACCAAAAGTCACCATTTACTTATTTAAACTTACCGTCAAGTCCTCCAAACCATAAAACGGTATGAGTCATTTTTTCCCTGCCCTCTAATACGAGCCATAGTAGCCTTTCATAAAATAGCAGTGTCGGAAATACAACTTCATATCTAAACCAGAGAACGTTACACGGTTTTTAACTTAAAGGTTGCGATTTTAAACACGTCTTTGATATTGTGAAATGGTCGCAGTTTGTCATGTTTTGTTTAAATATTGTGGTTTTGAGTTAAAATCAGATGTTATTTGACTTCCTGAAGTGCATGTGATGCTGAAACTTGGCTTTTACTTATTTTTAAACGGGACTTCACTTACATCATGTACATAACGTACTTAACGTAGCTATAGCGCGTAGTTTCTGTCGCCCACCATGAGGAATTCTAAGTAATGGCAACTATACTGTTGGCGCGTCCACATGATACAACCCTTGCTGTGATCACTTAGCGCCCCAACCCCTCCTCTACACAGTTGCTAGTAGCCAAGGAGGACACAGAGGATAAAAAAAAACATGATGGACCCCAGACAATCAGTCATACTGAGAAATACAGAGAGAGAGTTGTGTGGAGCTGATAATCTTAAGTAGCTTTGTAACAACCCATTTGTCAATGGCTTGAATGTAACGTACGTTTATTAATATCAAAGTTACGCGCTAAAGTTTTAACTTAAGCCCAATTCGCATGAATCGTCCATGTCTGTCATTTGTAAAGGAAAAATTCCCCCGCCAGACCTGCCATATTTCACCGAACACCCAGATCCTGTGATTATATTAATTGGCAGTAACATTTCATGATTTGTTCTTAGCTAATTAACTATGTCAATGATATTAGCTCACCCACCCAGTAGGCTGAGCCCTGCAGCGGCCCGGGTTTGAGTCCGACCTGAGTCTTTTGCTGCATGTCCTCCCCATCTCTCTCCCCCTTTCATGTCTATCCACTGTTACTATAATAAAGGGAAAAGCCCCAAAAAATAATCTTAAAAAAAAAATGATATTAGTTAGCTGGACATGGTACATTAAGGTTGCAAGGTGTATTTATTTGTCATTTTACAACACGGGGTTGCACAATGGGGTTCAAAAACAAAAACAAAGTTCTAGCTGGCACGCTACATGCTGAAAATGGCATGTTTTTGAAGAATAATGCAACAAGGCAGGCCTGCTTGGTACTTTTAGTAAATGATTGTTTCCTGATGCACCTTTCTATCCCTTTCACAAAGATGGACATGGGATCGGGCTGCAGACGCTGCCTGTCATGACCAAGCCAGACCTTACTCCACAGCGCTGTGTAGATAGGTCTGGCAAAGCGGGACTACTTCATAAGTAATTGACAATGCAGTTTAGTAGTATGGGAAAGTAATTATTTTAGGAGACAGGATTGGTAGAGCAGAATAAAACAAAAGTGATTAAAGCCAAGCAGACCAATAAGGTAGTGTAGAGCTGAGAGAGAGACATAGAAGAGAAGGCTCAAGCTAAATACAGTTTTCTAATGAACAAAGTAGAAGAGAAAGAAACAGAGTAAAAATGAGTTCAGCTGTGCAGTATAGAGTACAGTAGGAAATGAAGGAGAACAGACTCATATGCATGCAGTAATAAATACACATGTTCAGTATACTTTTTCACACACACACACACACACACACACAGGGTGCACAGACAGCACAGCGTGCCAGGACTTGAGAGGAAACAGATTGCATATTTGGGATTTCAGATCAGGTTTCAGTCTCTCGGCCTGCAGCACCGGATAGATTTGATTACGGCAACAACCAGAGGCCAAATCTAATTAGCACATTATTCACAGCAGGATGTCGGTCTTGAGTTTCAGCATCAGCCAAGACGTCTATACTGGTTTCATGGTCATCAGGCAGAAGCTGGCGTGCCTCAGAGTGTTTGCACTGCGGGATAGTAGTGAGGTGAAAGCATTGGACATGTTGAGAAAACCAGAGGATTCAAGAACCGGTCACTGCAGGCTGTACTTTGGCACCGCGGCTTTGAGCTAAATGCTAACTTGCCATCTTAGTGTTTGATTCTAAAAGATTGACAACAAAACCTGATGTTTATGTCTCAACATGATGTCACATCATCTATATTTGGCAGTTATTCAAAGCAATGAGTAACATATCACCAAGTACCCTCCTTTTGTCCTCCTCTGATCAAATTTGACCCGTTTTCAAAGTTTCTATATCGTAAATTAGGGTTTCTTTCAACCAAAGTGGCCAAATATAAGTAGTTAGTAATGTTATACTGACAAAACCTTGACATACTGTTGACCTGTTTGTGATTATCCACTCCACATCTGATCTTAACAATCAAAATAATTCATAATTTCAGCTTTTTATCTCAGAAATTTGGTATACTTTCATATAAATAAAGTTTGTTGACCATTGAATTTCAACAATAAGTGTAAAACTAGTGGTAAAAAGTTGGAAAGAAGTTAGCTAAGAAGATGTAGTGCAAAATTGGGTGAAAATGTATAGTTTGTTTCATAAACAGGTAATGTTAAAACAGACGACACAAGGCTGATTAACAGTGTTTCAGCATTTTCCTTCCTACATTGTTCCAGAGTAAACAGCTGTCATGATTTTTTTCTTAGGTAATTAACTTTGTTAATGATATTAGTTAGCTGAACATGCTACATTAAGGTTGCAAGGTTTATTTAGTTTTTTGAAACAAAAACAAACTTTGAGCTAGCACGCTACATGCTGAAAATGGTAAGTTTTGAAGAAGATTTGGATAATGCAACAAGTCAGCCCTGCTTGGTCCTTTTAGTGAATGATTGTAAAGATTTATTTATTTATGTTTTCGGCATTTACTCCCTAACTGGGACGTTTTGGGATCGATTGTGGCAGGATTTATGTGGATGAAGTACATTTAGAATTTAATGATATTTAACCATGTATCCAACTAATTTAAATTGCTCATGTTACTGAATTGTGTAAACAGTTTATTTCATTTAATATTGTATGTGGCATTGTAGTATAGTATGTGTATTTTATTTTATGGGGTGCAATTTTCCCCTTTTCTGTTTCTGAGATTATTTTCCAGAGCCACCGTCGCTGAGTCCAGAGTTTTGTGTCGCCTAGTGTATCTACTATAACCTGTAAATCCAAACCCAAATCCGAAAGATTAAGAGTCTGGCATTGAGTAATGAAAGTCGGTCATCTCGAGGTGCGGCACCAAGCGTGCATTTGAAAATCTCAATGCATGCAATTGGATAACACTACGACCAATCACAACAATTAATGGGGTGATGTATCCAGAGCCCCGTACACTTAGCTACCAGCAGAGCTAACTGGTAGATTAAACTGTCGTCATCTGTTTAGCTCGCGTCTGGCCCGCCTATATCAGATACACCAATGTGATTGGTGCAGATCAGATACAAGGGTATAGTTAATGAGCAGCATTACTCGAGTAACTCGTTGAAAATGTGCTTTCGCGGGAACTCTAGATTTCCAGGATATATTTACGACGTTCCACTTCCGGGATTGCGCCATTTTTTTTCCTGCCAAAACATAACCAAACTGCAACCTTTTCACAAACTGTTTTTAACCATGACTGTAAGGTTCTCTGGTTGAGATATAAGTATAAAAAACACTCCCATGGGTCGTTTTAGAGGGTAGGAATAAACAACCTATGTCAGATTGTTGATCTGAAAGCACCTTAACTCCGTGAATACACAGAGGCAGAGAGAGAGGAAGTTTCTATCACAGACTTTTGTGCCTACAGTTTGAGAGTGAATGGGGCTTAGACTTAACTCACTGGGCACAGTGGTGTGGCTTTGCTGCTTCACTTGGCCATATCCTGACTGAAAGGCCAGTCAGAAAGTGAAGGTTACATCACAGAAGTGAAACATTATGAGGATCTGTGAGGGATTTGGTTTTGTTCATTGTTCACTTAGAGCCCCGTGGCTCGACTTAACTGCTTGTTGAGCTGCTGGTCACTTCCTACCTGTGATGCCGCGACCACCCAGACATCAGATCGGTTGGGCTCTGTCATTTCTGCTCTAAACAGGCCTCAAAACTCAAAGGTTTTATTAATATTTATTAAGGTTTTAACTTTGAGCAATCTTAGTTAATCCAGTGGAGCGACTAACATGAAGCCAACCATGGGACCAACAAGTCCTAAAACTTTGTGCCTAAAATAAAGCAATGCTTGTTATTGGTTGAAAACTGGATGTGTACTTTCACATTATGTCTGCCTTTGCAACTGACAGAGGACACTAATTATTCCAACAGCTGCTAGAGGCTGCTTGTCATGTAAACATACAAAAGACCATCTCAGTGGGCAGCTCTGGGTTTCTCTTTAATCAGTAAAGGTGAAGAAATACATGGAAAATTGTGAGGAAAGTTTGTTTTGTGAAAAAAAGACTGAAACAACAGGTCTTACTTTCAGAGTGTTTAAGTTTCAATGAAGAAATTAAATTAGAATTTAGTTGCTAAAAAGCAAAATATGTGTCAAACCCTTCTGTCATACATTTAAGTTCTGCAGGTGTTTGCGGACACAAGTAAATCTCTTTCGGCAGACTTTAGCTTATGAAGACATGTGACTTCTGTCAAAGGGTTAAAGGTCAAGGGTCAGCTCCCTTTGCCTGACTGACGGGCAGCGGTGGAATGTAACGGAGTGTAGTTGTGTAGATGTAATCTAAGTAAGACATAGAGCAAAGAGTAAATGAGTGGACTGAATGCATCTGCAAGCAAACATTATGCTTGACCAAACCTGTTATACAAAACCTGATCTGGAGTCAGGTCCGTACACTTGCACTGCTTAGCGCCGGGCCTCTGGGGACCTGTGACCTCTGTGGATGTCAAAGGCCAAACACACCAAACTCACCTGTCTCTGCTCAACGGAGACAAAAGCTTCCAGATCAAGAAAAGGAGAAGCAACACTGGCAGATTAACGCTTAAAGATTTTATACATTTGAAATAAAAACCAATTGAAAAGTTTAAAATCAGCTGTTTCCTTTATAGATGTTTTCCTTCAATAATAATCATTTCAACAGATAGTAGGATTAATCATCTGTCAACCATAAATGTCTGTGGATCTGTGGATGTTGAAATATTTTACCGTACTAAAAAACTGTTAGACTTCAATGGTCAGATACTAAGTGTCAGGGTTTCAATCTGAACATGAGATGTTTAAAAAGGATGGAAGAGAACCATTTTGCAATAAAATCTTGTTTTTCTGGTAGATAGATAGATAGATAGATAGATAGATAGATAGATAGATAGATAGATAGATAGATAGATAGATAGATAGATAGATAGATAGATAGATAGATAGATAGATAGATAGATAGATACTTTATTAGGCATCCAGTAGCAAGACAACCATAACACAACAAACACATATACACACATATGAAGAAATGCAAACACAGAAATGCAATGACCATAATAAGGTGAGGTACTATTGTAGACTGTGTGTAATGATGAAAAAGTGAACAATGCAGGGATTGAACAGTACAGTAGATCATGATAAAATATACTATGACTGTAAAATATAAACGTAATAACCTATAAACTGACTGACTGAATAAGAATAAGAACACTATGTAACAGGGAATAAGTTATAATATGTAGATGTTACGACCATAGTTCAAGTTATGTATGAGCCAATAAGAAAGTTGTACAGCAGACAAGTGATATGATGGGGGGGCTGAGAGAGACAGGCTCATGCTGACAAGTCGATTGGTAGTGTATTGTTCAGGTTTAGCTACTATGGGATGCTTGTGATGATAGGTGTACTGCCACTGTCTCATTAGGAGACGTGGCCTGTGTAAAGAAGAAGAAAGTGTGGAGCAGAGGGTGGATGGGCGGGAATGTTGGGACCATGTGAAACTCCAACTTTCAGCTGTTCAGTTTTAGACTACATTTACACGTGGGCGGCTATTTTCATAAACTGACATTTCAATGTCTCCGGTTTGGCAGTGTAAAGAGAAGCTCAAGCCCACGTTAGCCAATCAGAATCCCCAAAATAGCAGCAACAACGAATCACTTCCTCTCTCTTCTCGTCCTCACTTCCTCGGCTGCCTACACCTCAGGTTGTCTCAGTTTACATGCAAACGAGATTTGCAAAATCTCCACTTTGGCTGCAGTTCTTAGAAAGACTCGTTTTCAGAGGCGAATTCTCGGTTTGTGTGTAAACAAAAGGCACAAACCAAGGGAAACGTCTCCGTTTGTACGTGTAAACAGGGCCTTAGACCTCCAAGGAACGCTTTTGTAACAATTCTGTACTCTCACTACTGTTTTAGATGGAGACCTCCCAGTTGCACTCCAAGTTTGGGCCTCAGAAATGGCTTCCAGGGACATGTGACCTGCAGGTTCAAAGGTCAAGGTTCAGGCAGCCCAGACTCACCTTCCCCTCCCTGATGCTGAGGACAAAGCTCACATTGAGTCAAGGTCCTGGAAGCTGAAAGTGTCTCTCCAGGATTTAGTCATTGTCTATCTGTCTGGGCCACTCTGCTTTAGCTGTAAGAAAATAATGTTTTCAAGAGGACAGATAAGTGCTGTTCTTACCACTGCTATGCTGTTGACACCCAAGTCTCTCCGTCCTTTCCGCCAGATGACCACACTGAGGCTACATTAACATTGCTACGTTTTGGTTTAAAAGCAGATTTTTTTAGCCAAAAGCAATCACGCCCAAGCCGCATATCTCATGAACATTCTCGTATAATCAGCCTGTGCATGCCAGGGAAAGCAGAAGGTAGCATGTTTACTCCTCCCGATGCTGGTAGTTGCCTAGGTAACAGTAGTATAGCTAGTCTGAGCGAACGAGACGTCATGACAGATACGACCCAATCAGAGGGCGAGACGTTGGCCTCAGTGTTTTCAGATTTCTCTGGAATGCAAGGTGTGAATGTAGTTAAAGATATTCGTTTTTTTAAAGCAAAACGTAGCAATGCATACACTTTTTCAGGTCTTAAAATAACTTACAATACAATAATATATAACAGTACCTTTACATTACAATTCCATTCCAATGTTTCAGTCTATTCTTTTCTGTATTGAGCAAGTAATGATTTCTTTAATATATTTTTTAAACTGGATGATACCATGGCTCTGTTTGATGTCATTGTTCAGTCCACCCCACAAACTGAAACACACATGCTTTTAACAGTAGTGTGCACAAGAGGTTGTCCTCTTAGATGATATCCCCCGTCTCTGTCATACGCGTATGTTAATAAGCATGATTCTGATACATCTGTTCTTAAGATCTCATTAAACTTATTCTTTTTGTTTTTACAAAATGAACCAAAACACTCACAACGAGGAAGATCTTGAGAAGATTATGGGAATAAATATGAAACACTATTTAAATAATTCCATCAAAACTAAAAAGAAATTAATTATTATATTATATTATTATATTAATGAGCTTGTAGTTAATGCGGATCAACAGAGGAAACCTTGAAGTTCATCATTGGATGGATGGGACAAAAAACTCAATGGAAATGCTATTGACTCTTCCAGCCCATGAAGAATTCATAAATAGTTAGTGATCAACTGGACTAAAAACAAAAACTAACTGTAAAGCTAAATTAAATCTAAAAGAAAAGAAACTACAACAATATTACGGATAAACAAAACATTTAACATGATCTCTGTATAATACACACAAGTGATCTTTCTCCTCCCTTCACAATGCCTGCATTTATCCGGGCTGAAGACAGCCGAGGTCCTGCCTGGTTCCTGACCTGCAAACCCTTCAAAACAACAGCTGGCATGGAGGGTGGGAGATAAGGGAGGGCAAGATGGGAGGAGGAGAGGAAGGGAGTGTGAAGAAGTTAAGGAAGGAAGTAGATAGGAGAGGAGGAGTGGTGGAGGGATGGAGATACAGAGGAAGAGATTACAGAGGAGATCCCCTCCAGTCGTGTAGACATGAATGCCCCTGGTCTCCAGAGGATGAATCCTACTGTTATACCACCACCGTCAGGCCAAAGTGACCAAAGCTATTAGGGACTTTGTCATGAACTGTACTTGACACATTCACGCTCCCCAGAGGATTTTAATGTTGGCACTTTATGAGTTTTCCTCTTGCACCATCATCAGGTGTTATATTCTAATAGGCACAATATCATGAAAGTTCCTCACCATGTTCTTGCTCCCTGAGGATGAATATTTTGTTGTTGTTGAGATTAACACTTTTTATCATCTTTTTCAGGCCCTGAAATTTCCCCCTTTTAGCGTCAGTTGCTAGTTGTTTGAGCCGCTACAGAGCTCTGCGATGCCGGCTACAGAGCTCTGCGATGCCGGCTACAGAGCTCTGTGATGCCGGCTACAGAGCTCTGCGATGCCGGCTACAGAGCTCTGTCACAGCTGGGCTGTATCAGCAGCAGTTGGTAGCTATGTTTAGCAGCTACAATGCTCTGCAACCCCAACCACAGTGCTCCTCATGGTGCTCCTCATGGTGCTTCTCATGGTGCTCCTCATGGTGCTTCTCATGGTGCTCCTCATGGTGCTCATCATGGTGCTTCTCATGGTGCTTCTCATGGTGCTTCTCATGGTGCTCCTCATGGTGCTTCTCATGGTGCTCCTCATGGTGCTCATCATGGTGCTTCTCATGGTGCTTCTCATGGTGCTCCTCATGGTGCTCCTCATGGTGCTTCTCATGGTGCTCCTCATGGTGCTTCTCATGGTGCTCCTCATGGTGCTCCTCATGGTGCTCCTCATGGTGCTTCTCATGGTGCTCCTCATGGTGCGTCTCATGGTGCTCCTCATGGTGCTCCTCATGGTGCTCCTCATGGTGCTCCGCATGGTGCTCCTCATGGTGCTCCTCATGGTGCTCCGCATGGTGCTCCTCATGGTGCTCCTCATGGTGCTCCTCATGGTGCTCCGTCGTATCAGCGGTAGGTGACTTTAAGCCGGGTACATAGCACCGTGAGCGGTCGCTTCGGCTTAGGCCACAAAAAGTGAGCGTCATGCAGCATAGAAAGTTAAGTTAACTAGCTAACTTAACTAGTTAAGTTAGGGTTAGGAGGTTAGGTGTTAGGGTTAGGGTTAGCATTCAGCAAAATATACAGGGAATGCTTTTTTTGCATTACGGCGCTTAACGTTTCATAGCTATATGAATGTATGGTTCATGACAGCAGGCTGCTCAGGTACACTTCCTTAGACAAAAGTTAAAAATTAAGACAAGATAAAATTTTCTTGCAGCAGCATCATCAGAACAAAACAGTTACTACTTGATGTAAAAATTATGTTATCTTAATCTGATTTATTTATTCAGTTTGGAATGACAGGATTCAACAGTGCAAAATACATATACACACATTACATTTGTGAATATTCAAAACATTGATTAAAAAATGCAAGAAGAATACACACACACACACACACACACACACACACACACACACACACAGCCAGCTCGGCTCAGCTTAAGGAGGTTTTCAGCTGTTGCTGCTGCTGGTTTCATAAATGCTTCTTTGTTCGCTAACAGCTTTTGGCTTCTCCCCCCTTCCCCTTTTCCTTTCCCTATTACCTCCCCTCTACCAACTCTCTATCTCGCTTTCTTCCCCCCCCATTTAGCTTCACTCTAACCTTTAATTCCTCACCCTTTCCCTCCCCTGCTCCCTAACCTCTCCTATAGCTTCCCTGCTGTCAAAATAAAGTGTCATTACTAAGTGATCATCAGATTTCCCTGCAGGTCTTGGCATCACTGGTCCTCCACCTGGGTTGCGTTTCACGGTGCTTTGGAGCACCCTTTATTACAAATTAAAAGATGATGCAACGGGTACGATTGTGACCTTGTTTTGACCGGTGTACTAACTTGGCATCATCCGACTGATTTTGTGAATGTTGGTGTAGCGAGACAGGTTCTTAATTTCCCAAAATAATAAAGGGATTTAAAAAATGATTAGTCTCTTTGGAGAAATTATCACAAATACAAAGAGACTATCCAGAGTCAACCAGTATTCCCATGAAGTGCGCCAGGCTTTGAAGCCAATTAAACATGGTGGCCACACAGTGGAATTAAAACTCCTGGCCCGTCACATGATGCCCTCTGGCCCAAAAACACGTTTCCCATTGACTTACATGGCGAAAGAGACATCTGTAAATCGCTGGATACATTGTTAGAGGGTCCCACTGTTGGATGGTTTTACCGACCGATAAAGGATTTTTAAGGCCGATGTCAATACAAATATTTGGTGATTCAAAAATCCAATATTCCGACATATCGGAATATTTTAAATATATTTATTTTAAAAAAATATCCAGAAACGCTTAAAACATAAACAGAGTTGCCTAGCATTAATTATATGTAGTTATTTATGAGTCCTCACTAAAAGGGTTTGTGGCGTCCTAAACAAGAGTGTTTCCAACAGGGACGTTGTGTCCTCTGACAGTGTCCTCTGGTGGACAAACTATGCAACGTGTGACGGCCCCTCCCAATCTGCCTGCCTGTCATGTTCTGCTCCTTTGTGTGCAGGTGCTGGAAATGGGCGGGTAGGTGGAGCTGGACTCATAACATGGTTGAATATTCATTTATCGGCCATTATAAATGCAGATACCTTGGAAAATGCCTAATAGTGGCCCGCTGATAAATTGGTCGGACTCTAATCTACATCACTGCATCATATTCTATAAGATGATCATATGTTTGTAGTGTCGCTGTCCTGTGAGAACCTTGTATCTCTAAAAAGTTGAAGCCCTGTTTTCAGCTTTGTGACGATGCGTTTTCCAGCTGATCCAAGAAGCTTTTTAAAGACTTTATTATTTATTAGCTTAAGAAGTAGAAGAATAATCTCAACACATGAAGGAACAATTCATTCTTCAGTTCGTCACAAACATTCAACACATCTGGAGATACGTGGTTTTCACTGGGCAGGAAGGGGATGAAAATTTGTCACCTGAGAAGAAACTAAAGCTGTCAGACAAATGTAGTAAATACTGTATGTACAATAATTACCTCCGAGATGTAGTCTCTAGAATATGGAAATGCTCA
The DNA here is from genome assembly GCA_013375575.1 of Percina caprodes. Taxonomy (NCBI): domain Eukaryota; kingdom Metazoa; phylum Chordata; class Actinopteri; order Perciformes; family Percidae; genus Percina; species Percina caprodes. Next base: position 5,452,719 of record JABXJD010000017.1, on the reverse strand, counting down.
AGTTAAGTAGAAGTTCCTCAGATTTGTACTAAAGTACAGTACTTGTCGATGTACTTCCAATCGCACCACTGAGACGTCCAGCTTTGGTAACAAATCGGTGTTGGTTTTGCTGTTCTCGTTGGATTTTTTTGACAATTCCAAAAATATAGAATAGACTCATTCTTTAAATACAATACAAAAAAAAACTCACATTTAACATGCATGTTCAGTAAATGTGTGAGTTACAATGTAGAATTATCTACTTGTAAATTAAAAATAGTACTTTCACACTGGCACAAGTCCAAACTCCATCCATTCCTCCTGTGGCTTCTAATTTGAAAGAAAATCAAACCATGCTTTCTCATAAAAGTGAAAAAGCTCTGCGGCAACATTCCAACAGGCATATTTAAAGAAACCTCATGTGCACTTGCACATTGGCAAAACTCCAAACTCTTTGTATGATCGTCCATCTTTCCCTTCAAACCCTCATTGTCGCCTGAGCCGAGTAGGGGGCTTGAGGCAGGCGGTGCAATCAGATCCTTGGATCCCTTCTGGCGTTTGTTCCCCCGGCTTGTTTTCACTGTCAACACACCACTTGAGAGAATTAAGGGGAGCCAAGTACCTGGAGCTCAGGCGGCAATAAAGCAGTCAAAGCACAATTAAACCTTCAGAAACAAGTTGAGTCAAGCTCATTCCATCCCAACTCAACATAGAGATTTGGCTATAAAGGATGCATGTGTGCACTCATGATAAAGCTGCATTTTTAGAGCGTATCATCAGCTGAAAAAGCAGTTGATTCAACAGTTAATCTCTGAAATGAAGGACATCTGTTCCTATTCACACACACACACACACACACACACACACACACACAGTGGTGGAATATAACTGAGTACTTGTACTAGACTTGACTATTTCTATTTTATCCAGTTTTATACTTCTACTCGTCTACATCTCAGAGGTAAATATTGTACTCTTTTCTCTGCTACATTTATCTGACAGCTTTACTTTCTGACGACAGTTTTTCATCCCCTTCCTGCCCAGTGAAGACCATGTATGTTGATGTTAAAAGTTTGTGATAAATTGAAGTATTCCTTCATCCATGTGTTGAGACGATTTTCCTACTTCTTCAGCTAATCAAGTCTTTATAAAGCTTCTTGGATCAGCTGGAAAATGCATCGTCACAAAGCTGAAAACGGGGCTGATTTTCTGACACCGTGAAAAGTTTTAACATCTACAGCAGTAAAATGCAACTTACACATTATCATTTATGATTTAATGTGATTTTAGTACTTTTGCGGAAGCAACAGATTTGAATACTTATACTTCCACCACTACACACACACACACACACACACACACACACACACACACACACACACAGTGCTTATTTAATTCTTTCCCCCTGAGTAATCTTCTTCATCCGACGTTAAACCTCACACAGCCACTTTCACACTCCCGTCAGATTCTTTCTGCATTGCTGAAAGGCCGACTGTATCCACCAGATGATTCTGCCATGAAAGATGGTATTGTGTATGTCTGTATGTGTGTGTGCGTGTATGCGTAACTGCTTGTGTGTTTCTTTGCATCCTGAAAGAACTGAGGACTAAGGAAGAAGGTTAACATAATATACACATGCAAGACGTTGTATGTGTTGGTTACTGCAACATATTTGTAGATTTGTAGGCAGGTATGAGGAATTTAAAAGTACCAATTTTCAAAAATTCATGATTATGGTCTAGGGCTTACAAAACATGTGCACACCCTTAGGCTTTTTTTGTCTTAAGAATTAAAAATCTGAATGAATTACGAGTTGAGGTATGATACCAGGATCAACAAAAAGAAAAACTACAATAAAATGTAAAAAGAAAGATTCTGATTATAATATTAGTGTGATGTGCACCGTGGCCAATTAACTAAGATGTTGGACATAATTGTTTTTATTTCATTTATTAAACCACGCTCGGTGCTGCGAGTAGCTCCTCCCCGGATGCTGATTGGTCTGGACTGCTGGTATTTCAGACGCAAACGCTTTTACACGCTTTTAAAGCCTTACAAGATGGATTTGCATATGTGATCCCGCAATTTTCATGTGATCTTATGATATCGCGAGAATCCATGCAGCTGCTCTGCAGGACGAAATGGAGCTGTTCTACTGGTACCATCCACAACTTTTGATAAGGGAAACACAAAAATAATGGTTTTAATGTGTAACAAACTGACCAGATGTGAACTGGATTGCTTTGTGGAAACGCGGCTTAACTTCACGTCACTGCGTGAGGACAAGACGACATTTGCTCGCACTGTTCTTAAGTGGTTTGAGTCGTATTTGACAGACAGATCAATTTTAGTACAAATGGGACAGTTTTCATCCTCAGTGGCCCCCCTGACCTGTGGGGTACCGCAGGGGTCAGTTTTGGGTCCACTGCTATTCTCCCTGTATATGCTACCATTGGGATCTATTTTCAGGAAACATGGCATCTCCTTCCACTGCTTCGCTGATGATGTGCAGGTGTATCTACCGCTAAAGGTTCCAGCTAAAGAATCTTTGCAGGCCGTGATAAACTGCATGACCGATATTAAGACTTGGATGGACCTAAACTTTTTAAAACTTAATGAGAATAAAACGGAGGTTGTCTTGTTTGGGCGTCCAGAGTTGGTTCAGGTTCTTACCAGTTCCCTTGGCCAACTAGCCCCACACTTAAAAACCCATGCCAGGGATCTTGGAGTGATTGTTGATAGTGCTTTTAAACTAGATAAGCAGGTCAGTGCTGTGGTTAAGGCTAGCTTTTTTCAGCTTAGACTGATAGCTAAAGTCAAACCGTATCTGACACAGGCTGACCTAGAAAAAGTCATTCATGTTTTAATTACCTCTCGCCTGGATTACTGTAATTCCTTGTATACAGGCATTGGGAAGTCTGAGCTTTATCGTCTGCAGCTCGTACAGAATGCAGCAGCTCGTCTTTTAAGTGGCAGGAAGAAGCGGGAGCACATTACTCCAGTGCTCTCATTGCTTCACTGGCTTCCGGTAAAATATCGGATTGATTTTAAGGTTATTCTATTTGCTTTTAAATGTATCAATGGGCTCGCCCCAGAGTACCTTACGGACCTTGTCAGGCTGCATAGGCCCTCCAGAGACCTCCGTTCAGCCAGTCTGATGGTCCTAGAGGTTCCGAGATCGAAAATGAGATCCAGAGGTGATCGAGCCTTTTCAGTGGCTGCTCCAACTCTGGTGAACTCATTGCCTGTAGCTGTGCGGACTGCTAGAAGCTTGTCCACTTTTAAATCATTGCTGAAGACTTATTTATTTGAAATAGCGTTTGGCTCAGGGGAGTCACCTTGATTAATGTTGTATTTTATCTTTCTGGTATTTGTTATTTGTTGTGTCTTCTATTGTATTTGTTTTTATATTTTTATTTTTTGTTCTTTTACTGTGAAGTACTTTGGTAGGCCTCGGCCTTGGAAATGTGCTATACAAATAAAGCTGACATTGACATTGACATTGTCAAACTTCGCGGTGTGATGTCCTCTTTACCTCTCTTCTTTTGTGAATGAAAATAACAAGTAGCCCTTTATTAAAACGAAAGGCGTAACTGGTGTAGTAATTGAGTTTTGGTGATGGGGGTTCAGTCAGAGTCGCAGTAGCCAATTTACACACTGCAGAATTACACACAGGTATTATTTCACACCAAAGAATGGGACTCATGGATGACTTTTACTGTTGGAGGTGTGGAAAAGAAGCCAGTGATTTTATTCATTCAATGTGGGATTCCTCTTTTGTTTGTCCTTTCTGGAAACCACTAGTCAATACTATGTATATACGATTTATATGGTTTCGGGTGAATTATTCCATAAAACAACTTTGACTCCTAGCTGTCAGTCTGCCGTTTCCTCTCTCTCTGTTCTTCCGACAATGCTTTCCTAGCTTTCTGCTTCACGATAGTGTGAAAAACTCCATCTCTACTTTGTTAGCTGGTTCCTGAATGGGCATTTGTGCAGCGCTGTAAATCAGTTCGTTACATCGCAAGACCTGAAATCACGCGATACTTCCTGACCAGAGTTGAAGGGGATTTTCCTCTCACAGGTGCTAGGGGGGAGCGAGACGACCACCATTCAACTCGAAAAAAGTCATATAACCATTCCAATGACTCTGAAGCTGTTCAGTTAAGGTTAATTAAGCTGAAAAAAAATGCATAGTTCCCCTTTAAATGTCGGCCTGGCTGTGGTCCAACTCTCTCTCTCTCACTTTCTGTCTCACTCCGCATCTGTTTCTCTCTCTATCTCTCTCTCTCTCTCTCTCTCTCTCTCTCTCCCACCCTCTCTTTTATTATTTCTGCTTGTGTTAATTGTGGTTCTGGGATGGCATGCGAACGCACACAAACACACATTGCACACATTCCACATGTAGCCTTAACGAGGCAAATTAAATTGTGTTGATTTGGATTCCGCAGGAAATGAGCAAACAAGTGTCCTGTTGTTAGGGAGTAAATGAGAAGATGAGAGACGCACTCAAGAAGGATTTATAGCCTTCAGAGATCTGAAGAGTCATAGACAGTCAGTTTATAATGTTATAATAATAAGCAGCTAATTCTGACTAAGAATCTATATTGGTGAAAAGACCTGCAACAGGGATATAAAAAACAAAAACTGATTGTAAAAGTAGTTAGAAGTGCTCACACACATTATAGGTGGTATTTAGAATACAGTTAATAATACAGTTAAACAGTGTTAAAATCAATGGATTACATGACGATACCTCTCCTCACGTGTTTATTCATTTATTTATTCATCTAAATAAGTTACGGCAACTCCATGCATTTCCCAAAAGCCTCAATATGGAAACGAAAAAATGAATAGAGGTAGAGTTTCTATCTTGGAAATTCATACAGCATTTAACGTTAAAAAAAAGAACAGCGAGAACGAAATATAACTGTGCAGTGAAACCTCTGCTTGCCAGCAACCAACCTCCTTTCAGGGTCCAAATTAGTCCACCTCCAACCTGAAGCATCTAAAGTAAGTTATTTTTTTTAATTAGCCAAGGGTAGTCGTCCGCTGTAGTGTACTGTTCACCTTGCTATGCTACGGGCTTAGTTGACGTGGGACTTTACATTCTCCTATGTGCTGATTTACTCGCCCCAGAGCCGTTGAAAGACTGACTAGCCCCGTTTGACCTGCTAGCTAAAATTAGCTTGTGGTAGCAAGACTGCGGTTAGATTTTTGTAGTAGGCCTAGCGTCACTCCCCGATGTGAGTCGAGTGCAGATTTGAGTCGCGCGTGCGTTACTTTGCAACAAGTAGCCTAAAAGATGCTAACGAGAGACTTCTGTAATATCAACACAGTAAAAATTGACCTACTTAACCAAGTTCGTTCACCGCTGGCTACAAGCTAGCATCAAACACAACAAAGGCTGTCAGCTGAATGTTGCTTTGAGCTAACGTTAGCAGTCAAAAAATCATAGATAGCTAAATCGTTTTTGAAATGATTCCCATCCTCTGCTATTGTTTGTTATGTGAAAAGTTTATTATTTGATGAATTTCCCAAATTTCAGTATGACACGTTTTGCCGTAAACCGTTTGAATCTGAGCATGCGCGACTCAAATCTGCACCTGACTTACAGGGAGTGACAGTAGGCTATGCAGTTCTAGCCTGGCTCTGCCCTCCTACGTACTCACGCTCAATTTCCATTTCCCTGCAGTACAAATTAAATGTACGAGAGTCTGGTAGGACCAGGATAATGCAGTTCGGGACTACAAATACCAAAATCTATCTGCTTGTTCATTCAGCCAGTTCTAACAGAAGAACACACCAGAATAGGCAAGTTTAGTAAGCAGTATTACAATTATAATGTGGAAGTAATCCAAGTATTCAGAATACGTTACTCAGATTGAGTAACGTAACAGAATACATTACAGATTACATTTTTAGGCATGTATTCTGTATTTTGTAACGGAATACGTTTTGAAAGTATCCTTCCCAACACTGCTTGTTTTGAACTTGCTATTAAAGACTTCTTTATTGAAAAGCTTCAACTGTTCCTCTAACTCAGGTCAGCGATAGATAAAATCTGACACTCTGACGACAAAGCAGCTCACAAACAAACAAACCGAGCACCTCTCTCGGGTCGGTCAGTGTCATCTGAAACATTTAGCAACAAAGTGATGCTTCCAAGCCTCAATGAGAGCGGGAGAGTCAGGGGATGAGTCACGAACCCAGGGGGACGCTGTGTACAACCTAATGTGCTGACAAACGCATGCTTTGAGAGTGAATGTCAGAGGCGAGAGAGTTTATTCATTACAGAAATATCTAAGAGACGAGATGGGAGGGGGAGATCTGACCACGGAGAACATTCAGCGGTTAGACGGAGACACTGCATGCTTGTCCTGGTGCTGGTTTCTGCAGAGCTGAGACCAGTCCTGAAGACAGACTATTTATTTTATCATCATCAGCAATAAAAGGCGGAAAAATACAGACCTCTAACAAAGACTGTGGAGAATCAAGACTTGTTGAAATGTATTATTTTGCACTTTGTTATAAAGTTTGCTTCAAGATGCACTGTGAGAAAAACCAAACCATTGCATCAACATTACATTTAATTTGACAGACGTCACAAACCCTAAAAACGCATCTGCATTCACCAAGGTTTTTGCCAAGTTTGAGATCTCAGTATAATACAATTGCAGGATTTTTCAACCTGGATGTTATTCTCACTTTTTTTTTTTTTTTTTACCATTGAGACTATTGGTCCATTACATTTTAACATCACCTTTGTTTAGAGATTTGGAAATGTGGCGAGAACAAGGTTGATTGGGGACAAAGAGCACAAGCCTCCTAAAGCTTTCCAAAAATAAATCAATAAAAACAATAATAGTTATTGGGATATCAGGTAAAGAACCCAAAAAGTGAGACTCTGGTTAGGGGGTACGTCCCAACAAGAGAAAAACTGTAATATTATGTTGCACTACCGGGTTTGGACCTGTAAATATATCACTGTTTTCAGGTTCTCCAGTATTAAATGTACACACTCACTGGATGAGCTGGTATGCTGCATAGAGCTTTTGAACTTTTTGAACTTTTGACACAGAACTTGTAATGTAAATGTAGCCTAAGCATCTCATCTCTCGTCTCATAGCTCGTGGTAGGTCTACACTTGATGGTTTAGACATTATGGCTAATAATTAAAATCCTCATCCAGTATGCTGCATAGAGCTCAACAGTGACTGGAGACTTTTTAAAAAAGCTCTGGTTCTGGAAGTTATATTCCTCCATTTAATTGCTCCAGTGACATTTCAGAAAATGCTTATATAAAAAAAATAAAGCCTGGAACCAAGCCAATCATCTCTGAGATAAATTGTGTCTACAAAACATAAAACTAAACATTTCCATGGTAACAGCGAGTTCCACCAATCAGACACGCAAATAAAACTTGTTTTTCTTAAATCAAGGTTGATTTCATACGGACTTCTATGGAAGCGAATAAGAGACATAAGTCTTTGAATTTTAACAGCCCCTGAATACTTAATGTTGAAATATTTTATTTTGAAAATTATGGATCTGAATTTATTTGTTCTCAATTCACCTCTTTGAAATTTAAATTTGAAAATTCTTGGTTTCCATTTTAAAAACATGAATTTCGATACATATTTTTCAATGGTCAAAAATTCAGATACAAAAATACAACTTGTAGAATTTCAGATAAAATAGATTCAAGTTGATCAAATTCGATTGCTGAAATTCAGATTGAAAAATTCACTATCAGTCAAATTCAATTGCTGAAATTCAGATCAAAAAATTCAAGTTAAATATTCACACAGTAACATCCGGGCTACCCAGGCTAGAGAAGCAGTTGAGCCTGCATACAATCGAACCGACGTCTGGCCTATCAGAACACGGCCTGTCTGTCATGTGACCCAAGATCTCGGTCGGCACGGATATTGAAACGGTAAACCGCTGTTAACATGACAGCCAGGGGAAACAACGGTGCTCCGGTAAGTTTGCTGTTCATGTCCAACCCAACTCAGGGCTCGATAGAAGTATGTTGTAGCTAAATATGTTTGGAACACACAGCTACGGTTTGTGTGACTTGTGTCTCTATGTAGCTAGCTAAGTCTGCAGGACAACATGTTATAGCTAGGTAGCTAACGCTAGCGCTTAACAGAGATGGGAAGAACTGTACTAAAGTAGATTTTTCAGATATTTTTTACTTTACTATTTATTTTTGTGGCGACTCCTTACATTTTAACACGAATATTGGTATTTTATACTCCTTATATTTTACAAAATTGACTCGTTACTTTAGTTTTGTACTAAAGGTCGTCATGTCGGAGAAAAGCGCGGACACCGCCCCACACCGCGAGCGGGCGCGCCACACAGCGAGAGAAGTGAGAGAAAAGAAAAAGTACGGAGCCCCGCTGGGGTCAGCTGAGAAAGGGATTCATAACAATCCGTGCTCAAGGATTTATATACGGGAGTAAAATAGGAAAGATATTCCATATATATATAGTACAGTTCTTCCCATCTCTGTTAAGCGCTAGCGTTAGCTACCTAGCTATAACATGTTGTCCTGCAGACTTAGCTAGCTACATAGAGACACAAGTCACACAAACCGTAGCTATGTGTTCCAAACATATTTAGCTACAACATACTTCTATCGAGCCCTGAGTTGGGTTGGACATGAACAGCAAACTTACCGAGCACCGCTGCTTCCCTGGCTGTCATGTTAACAGCGGTTTACCGTTTCAATATCCGTGCCGACCGAGATCTTGGGTCACATGACAGACAGGCCGTGTTCTGATAGGCCAGACGTCGGTTCGATTGTATGCAGGCTCAACTGCTTCTCTAGCCTGGGTAGCCCGGATGTTACTGTGTGAATATTTAACTTGAATTTTTTGATCTGAATTTCAGCAATTGAATTTGACTGATATTGAATTTTTTCAATCTGAATTTCAGCAATCGAATTTGATCAACTTGAATCTATTTTATCTGAAATTCTACAAGTTGTATTTTTGTATCTGAATTTTTTACCATTAAAAAAATATGTATCAAAATTCATGTTTTTAAAATGGAAACCAAGAATTTTCAAATTTAAATTTCAAAGAGGTGAATTCAGAACAAATAAATTCAGATATATTGTTTCTGAAGTAAAATAATTTCAAAGAGGTCAATTGAAAACAAATAAATTCAGATCCATAATTTTCAAAATAAAATATTTCAACATTAAGTATTCAGTGGCTGATAAAATTCAAAGACTTATGTCTCTTATTCGCTTCCATAGACTTCTAGCTTCTACAGCTGCAATAGGCTACATTTACATTCCTACGTTTTGGTTTAAAAACTAATATCCTCTGCTATGTTTACACCTGGCGTTCTCACCGCTGTGGCGTTTCAGAGCCCCGAAACCAGAGAAGTTTGAAAAAAACTTCTGACCCCGTTTTAATTTGGACTCTACAGGGTTGTGTTGCCGTCTCAATGGCCACAAACGGAAAACTTTGGAGACACCAACACTGACCAAGGTTTCGCTGCCTGATTGGGTCACGACATCTCGTTCTCTACGACTAAGCTAACTAAGCTACTAATGTTACCATGGCAACTACCAGCAACGGGTGGAGGATACATGCTGCCTCCTGTTTACCCCGGCACACGCTTGCCCGGTATCCGAGAATGTTGATGAGATATTTTGGTTTGGGCGTTCTAGTTCAAACGCAGATTAGTTCTTCTACTAAAGCTAAAAAACACGGAGATCACTTTTGACCCAGAACTTGTAATGTAAATGTCGCCGAAGCATCTCATCTCTCGTCTCATAGCTCGCGGTAGGTCTACATTTGATGGTTTAGACATCATGGCTAATAATTAAAATCCTTATGCAGAAAATGAATGGGATTTTCACTTCTGGAATCACGCTTGTAGTGTCAAGGTTGCAGACCAGGCAGCAGGGGAAGAACCTAATTGCAGGTTAAAAGGGCTGGTGCAGGTAAATAATAAAAACAGGCTTTCAAAACAGGCACAGACACTAACTTAACTCTAAACCAGGCACGTGCACACATAGACATAAAGGGGGCACATGCTCCTGCTATTTTTCTTGATAGAAAGTGCCCTTTTTCTGGGTAGCTTATTTTTTCATTTTATGAATGAATACAATATACAGCGTTTGAGGAGAAGCACTATTCTCATGAGAGTAGTAAAAATCTTTCCCCATGTAAGTCTCTGGAGAAAGTCTTTTTGGGCCAAAGGGCATCACGTGACAGGCCGGGAGCTGCAATTCCACTGTTGGCCGCTATGTTCAATTTAAACGTTAGCTGACACTAATCTGTAGCTTCACTCTGCAGTCGCTGTAAAGAAATGCCACAGAAACCACCTGCACTGGGATGAGGTCATGTGAATTTGTTATTAGCTGCCAGTGGACGTGGTGGTTGCAGCTTTGAATGGTAACCATGGCAACAAGCGTCATTGAAGGGCCCCCTTTGCCCGAGCAATGTAGGTAGCAGTCTTAAGTGGGGCCCTTGTGACCTATTTATACTATTATTAATCAAAGTTTAGTAGTTAAAAAAAACGCATGCACAAAAATTATTTTCTGGAATAGGCTATTGTTTTCCTGCAGTGAAAAAAAACTGCAAATAGCAAAACTGTAACAAAACAACGAATTAAATACAAAAAACACAATACAAATAAATGTTGAAGTCACGCAAGAAAAGTATTGTATGTTGTGTATGTGTGTGAGGTTGTATTATTGTGTGAGCGGATCCCACACCCTCAGTAATGTCTTTTGACGCGCAGTTTTTCCATAATTTGCCGGTTAATGCGAGGCAGATGCACGTAATGCTTCTGTGTGCAGAGCTGGACGACCTCAGAGGCAGCAGGAGTGCTCAGGCTATGAGATAATGCCAGAGAGAGGCCAGCCTGGGACTAACACCGCTGCCACTGCTGCTGTGTGTGTGTGTGTGTGTGTGTGTGTGTATACAGTCCCAGTAAAGCCCACCAGCGGATGTTTTACATCCCCTATCCGCTCAATTACCGCCTCTTAAGGTCACAGATATCTGTCCAAGATAACTTTTGCGTGTTGTGTCGGCCAACTGCAGCCATGATTTTCTTTCTTGCGTTTTTGCACGTTGTTTTTGCATCTTTGCATTTCATATAAAATGTGAGTCACGGGAGACTATTTGTTTCCTCTCATAAAAGGCTATAATGAGCATCTCTCCCTCATAATCCAGGTTGTAAACGTTATTGTAGCTGCAGTCTGAGGTCCTCATTGATTCTTGGCTCTCCCCTCGTCGTCCTCGCCCCGTGACTTTTTTATTAGGTCCGTGATCTGGCGAGTTTTCCCCGAGCTGTTTGTGCTATTTGTTTGCTCATGATCACTTATTGGATTTAATGGGGATCTGTGTGTGTGTGTGTGTGTGTGTGTGTGTGTGTGGGAGATATTCAGAGAATGTGTGTGTGTGCATTCCACAGAGCGACTCGTCCGGCCTCTCCGGATCTCAGCGCAGCGCGTTGCTCTAATCCTGCCTTCCTGTTTTCCTGCAGGAAAAGAAGTGAGGCGGAGAGGAAGAGCACATCTGATGGTTAACCTGATAACAGGCACAGTCAGTTTACCAGCAAGAGAGCGAGGAGAAAATGAAAGGACCGAGTTCAAGCCCCACTGCAACATTTTCTTCTTTTTTAAAACCTTTTTCACTAAAGCTATGCTATGCTGTTTATTTTTGATAGTTGGAACACTTCCAACTCAACATAAGACATATTTATTTTACAAAGTAACAAAAAAAAGAGTGCAAATACAACTTTGACAGTGGGGGCAAATGACATTTACACATTGAGACCTCAAGGGAACCTGAGAAAATTGTCCAGAAAAAGTCCAGAAAGTATTTTGGCACATTTCAGCTGCAGCTCTAAATGTTATTGATTGAATTATTGTCTATTGAGTTAGAAAAGGTGAAAGGAAATACCAGCAATCAAAATCCAGTTTCTTCATGACCTAAGAAATGATTTGGAAATATGTTTTAAATAAGTCACAGAAACATATTTATTGGATAAATGACTTTGACCTTGCGTGATCCGACGGACGAGTGATTCAGTTAAAGTGGTTTTGGATTTCCTGAAAGCTCATATATCTAATATTCATCCACCACAGCCTCCTAACCCGCTGCCTCGTGCGGTTAGTAGAGGCATTCAAATATTGGCAAGTTCATGTCTTTGTGTTCGCTTTTGGCTGAAAGTATGAAATATAGTCAACACATACAACTGAAACAAAAATGCTCATCAAAGATCCAATTTCTTGATTTTGTTTTATTAAATAAATTAAATTACCTAACAGTTTATACAAGTTCAGCAGAAATGATTATCAGTCAGTAGAACTATTATGCTTTTCAGTATTTTCTGTCACGTCTATAATCTTATAATGTCGGATGGTCATATTATGTGGCCAAAGCTTCAAATAATGACGCCTCCTCCCATTGTTGTGTATCACTGGAGAGAGAGAGAGAGAGAGAGAGAGAGAGAGAGAGATGATGGTTTGTTTCTGCTGCTTCGACAGTAATGAAGTGTCTAATGGGAAACTGTCAGCAGCTTAGAGAGACCACGGACCTCGAGACACTGTGGAGACACAGTACACACACACACACACACACACACACACACACACACACACGTTCTACATACATACCGCTCGGTGACGCCTGGCCAATTACCACCCACCACCAATTACTGCAGCTCACACATGGCCGCGGCTCTGAAATATCTCCGCCATCTGTGGATCGACCTGTGATGTGGTCGATGGAGCAATAACACACATATAGCAGAGTTCCTAAAAGAAATCTAAATGAGGGCGTCGTGATGGTTCAGCAGACCAAAGAGCCATGTGTGATTCAAACAATTTATTAAGTCCATTTCACAAATAGATATAGATAGTAATTTGGTTTAACCAGCTTAGCATCAAGACCAACCTCCTGTTTCAGTGTCAAGTGCAGAATTATGCAGCCTATAACATGCTGGAGGTAAGAGGCAACGTGTTGCTTCAGCAACTTCTTCAAAACAGGAACAGAAGGTTGTCTAGGGTTAGCACCTGAGTTTCCGTTTTCCCGGTGATTACCGGCTGGAAAAACGATACGGACTGAAAATTCTAATTGTCAGAATGACCGGTGGAAATCATACTCTGCACAATTTGAATTGTGTTAAAATAGGCTACAGTGATTTTCATATGTTTTGTTCCATTCAAAATAAAATAAAATAAATTTAGAAATGACTTTAGACTGTAGTCTAATACTAACGTATAAGAAGCCAAGAAATTGCCAGCGAAGACAAATCGGCACCAACTAGTCTCATTAAGGTTAATGACACAGACACATTGAGATGCCATATATGATGACAGCTCTCCGCGGAGACGGAGGCTTGACTTTCTCAAGAGCCTGCGAGGTACTTATTGGGATTACGGTAAAATATATCCAGAGTGGGTCAAACTGGCCAAGGTAGCAGGTATAAGGTCCCAGCTCCAGATACATCCAGGGTTTCACTCCTGCCAAGGTAGCAGGAGTGAAACCCGTCTCCAGCAGAGAGAGGCTCCTCCATGCAGATCAGCATCAAAACAGCGCAGCGAAGAGATGCATTATCTCCAGGTCAAGATGGGCAGCAAAACAAAACGGTTCATGTGTACAGACAGGGACAGGTAACATCACAAAACAACATACCAAAACACAAAACATACCATGCGAAGCTGATAGACTGCTCAGATCCGAGATCAGACATTCGCACTTTTCAGTTTGATTGATACCAAAATTACACCTGTGAAACCAAGGTAACCAGAAGAGGTGGTCTCAATCCGGATACAACCGGTCAGGTTCATTTCTAGTGTTTTTTGGGACGGTTTGGACTTTCAGACCAGTCACAGGCAGTTCTGACAGGACATGGCGTTGATGACAGGACGGAGGCATGCCTAATTCCACCGGAGCGATTGTAGCCACTCAAGACAATTGTGGTGTTTCCACCAGCTGCGACGCAGCTCGAAGCAGCACACATCTCTGCATCGCCAAAGTGACATGCCAGGTCTATTTTTAATGGACCAAGGTGCGTTCGACAGGCCCGGGTAGAAAGGGGAACGGCTGTAGCATCAGATACATTTTCAAGATAACCACCCTGTACAGATTACCGATTGTATCTCACATCACTGTGATCACTATGATATTTTATCAACCAAAACACAGCCACAAATCTTTGATCCATGTCATTAAAAACTGAACTAAATTTAAGAAACCATGTAACTATATAGACTACTTACTTTTAATGGAAGAAGCATAAATATCTAGGAAAAATGACCAAAACATTGGAATGGTGCACCGCTGAGAACAAAACCTAGACAGGACAGGACGTTCTTTACTAAACTAACCTGATCCAATGACTGCAGTGTAACAAAAAACACACACCCATGGGCTCAGACTCTCTGGTTTGAAAAATCCCTTTAGATACACAGACCAGAAACCTGCTGCAATACAACAGGATCTCTTAGACTCTATTTAATTTGGACCCAGCCCAACTCCTATCTTATCTCTCAACACCTCTTGTTTCGTGGAATCTTTTGTTAAAACAAAATAAAAACACCAGAAGCTTTCATGTGATCCAAAATGTCAGACGGACACAGCGAGAGGTAATAAGTCAACTGGATGGGGAGGGATGAGATGGACCCCCTGCCTGGATGACATCTGCTGTCTGTTTATCCTTCACACCTCTCAGAAATGGCATCGCTGCTCTCTTCCCAACTGTCTCCTTCGTCTCTGACACTACATTAAACATGGCTGTCAGCTGAAAACATCCTGAACAATACTTTTTGGTTTATCCAGTTATTTTGAAAAGGTTTCTTAAGCCAAAGGGGAGGGGGAGGGGGAGGATTCTCAAACCACACTTAAGGATCTGATCATGCAATTTAAGTTGAAGCTCAACACTGATCTGGTGTTACAGTGAGAAGCCCGTGAAGGATCATGCCCCTGTTACTGTAGCTCTTCCTGGTTGGTCTCAAAGCAAAGGGGCTCCAATTTCATTAACACAAAAAAAAAAACATTATGTAAATTCCCACGAAAAAGAAATATCTTGATATCAATACCAGAGTCTGAGCTTTCATTCATAAAGTACCCCACTTAGCCAAGGAGTTTTCACTTACTCTAGTAAATACTTTATTTTTCCACCTAAAGAAACTTGACTGTTGGAGAGGTCTTGCCAGCACCAGCGTGTCTGGCCTAAGATCCAGAAATCTTTCCCCATAAAAAGGAAGCAGCCGTGTAGTTTTGGTTTGGATTGGATTATTCACACATTTTTCTGCTTCTCCTTCTCAGAGACACAACCTATTGCCCCCTCCTCCTTCCCGTCTGTTGGAAACTGCCTCGCTGTCTCCCTCACTTTTGCTTCATGCATGTTGTCCCAACATCTGTAACACTACACACACATGCAACAGATGTTGAGACTCTTGACAGTTTTACAAATGTTTGCGTGAGCTCTTCGTTGACAACGTAGCATCAGAGACTTCTCTCATTAGGAACTACAGTACATCGAGGCTCCTGGGAGACATTAAGCTCAGGAGCTTCACTTTTTTTAACCCTCATGTTGTCCTCAGGTCAAATTGACCCGTTTTCCTATATCAAAGTTCTTTTTAATTCCCCAAAATAACATGATTGATTCCACACAATGCTCTTTGGCAAGTATAAATCTCTACTTTCATTAATTTTGGGGCATCTTATTCAATTTTATAGCATTTGAAAAACAAATTGAAGTGTTTATGAAATAGTATTGAGAGTAAAAGTTGACATATTCCAGTCTGTGATTATCATCAACATCCATTCCTTTAATTTTAGTCACAATAATTCCTAATTTCTGCTTTTCTAACTCAAACATTAGGTATAATTTCCTATAAATGAGGGTTATTGACCATAAATTCATAAAATAACTGTAAAACTAAAGTAAAGTAAGCAAGTTAGTGTTACATAGTGTTGAAAATGTGACAAACACTGAAAGAAAGAGTCAAAAGTATTGAACATAGGGACAAAAATGTAAGAAAAAATAAAAAAACATCGATAAAAAGCATCAAAAGATTTTCAATTTGACGGGAAGACAACACGAGGGTTAATCAAATCCAACTTAAGCTCTGCAAGAGCTCAAAGGTCAACGGTTCTACTCCGGTGGGAGATTTGCAGAAAGATTTGTCACGCAAAACTAAAACAAAAACAAAAAAAAGGAAAAGAAACAGTTCAACCTTCTGGTAAAAACATTTATATTTAGATGATAAAATTGATACCACTCCCCATATCTGTTGATTAAATATGTATCTGGAGCTGGGATATGGTTAGCTTAGCATAGCACTAGAAACAAAAACAAAAAAACCTGCCTACCATCTTCTTTCTATCTTGTTATATAGTAAAAACAACAGATTGCAGTTTCACAGGAAGGATATGTGCTATTTCTGGACCAGCACAGTGACTTCTAGACTTCTAGAAACCAGGGTCCTGCGTCTCACGGGGTGATAGTTGAGGCAACCACAGTAGACTACTGGTTAAAGTTTGAGAAGGTGACTTGGTTCAAGAGTAACTTAATACTAGATTTGATTTTTTGAGTATTAATTGCAAATTACATATCCAGGAATTCTGTCCTCTAGACCTCAGAACAGAAACATACTTTGTACAGCTAGAACGTGAGACAGGTGCGTCGGAGGCGGATGAGCAAGTCAAAATTTGCAAAGAAACTCCTGCACACTGTCAAACTTCCAAAAACAAATGTAATAGCTGCCAACGTTTTGGTACTAGACCATCATCAGGCAAAATGATGCCTGTCTGATGATGGTCTAGTACGTTGTTAGCGATTACATTTATTTTTTACTAGTTGGTCTTCTAGATCAGTGAGCCTTAACCTTTTTGAGTCTCCCACCCTAATATAGTGACCTTGGAGTTTGTGACCCCTCCTCCACCCCCTCCATGAGAGAAAGAGAGCTGCAAACAGGTGTAAACAGCTGTTTCTACATGCCTCCCCCCTGCTGATTTAGAGTCATTTTTGTGAATACTCTGATCACTGCCTGATCACGTGCTCTGCATGTGCGCTCTGTGTGCCCACACTGACGAGGCCCCTGAACGCAGCATCGAGTGAGCAGCATGGAGGAGCAGACGTCAGCTGGACTTGAGTTTAGACTGCGGTGATTTCTGATGGACAGTTCATTTCTAGTGTGTGCATCCATGGAAATGTAAGTTTAATTGTTGTGTTAAGTTACACAACGTTAGCGTTTATTATTAGCCGTGAATATATTTTAGGTTAGCTAACGATGGGATTTAAAGCTAGACGCTAGCTGGCAATAGTCTGCTTGAACTGTGTTTTACGTTCTAATAGTCTAGAATATGTTATTTCAGTTTGTTCTCCCCAACCATTTGGGGACCCCCAGAAATGATCTTACTACCCTCATGGGGGTCCCAACCCCCAGGTTGAGAACCACTGCTCTAGACCTCCAAATATTGGTGAAAGATCTATGGCATCCCCTGACTACTACCACTACTACTAAGCTAGTAGTTTACAGTGTTTTGTGAAACTCACACTCTCCCTATGTCATGATCCTGTTTTATTCTGTAGGTGGTTTCCCGCCTTTGGGATCGCCTGCCCCGCCCAGATGTGTTTCACCTGTTCCTCGTCAGCCCTCAAGTCACCTGTCTCTCGTTACCACCCTCCTTTCCTTGTGTACATTAGTCTTGCCGTTCTCTTGTTTCAGTGTCAGATTGTCTTTGTTTATTCCTGGCTCTCAGTGTATCTAGTGTAGTTTCCTTCAGTGCATTTAGTTTCTTTCCAGTGTTTCTGGATATTATTCCAATGTACGTGAATGCTGTTTTTTTTAGGTGTGTTAGTATGGACGGAGATTAGTTCTGAAAAGGTGCTAAAACGCTCGTAGGAGCGGGATTTCTTTCTGTTTAAAATGCCGTTTTAAAAATGAAAACATTAAAAGCTGAAAGTGGGCTCAGCCAGAGACACACACCCATTGACCCTCATGTTGTTCTCGGGTCAAATTGACCCGTTTTCCTATATCAGTGTTCATTTTAATTCCCCAAAATAACATGATTGATTCCACACAACGCTCTTTGGCAAGTACAAATCTCTACTTCCATTAATTTTGGGGCGTCTTATTCAATTTTATAGCATTTGGAGAAAAAAATGGAAGTGTTTTTGAAATAGTATTGAGTAAAAGTTGACATATTCCAGTCTGTGATTATCCATCAACATCAATTCCTTTAATTTTAGTCCAAATCATTTCTAATTTCTGCTTTTCTAACGCAAACATTAGGTATAATTTCCTATAAATGAGGTTTATTGACAATTTATTCACTTTATTGTTAATAAGTTACGTAGTGTTGAAAATGTCAAAAAAGTGACAAATGTTGTGTCAAATGTTGAAAAAAGGTACAAAAACTTAAGAAAAAGTTAAAAACATCGATGAAAAAGCCTCAACAAAAGTGTTAATGTTCAATTTTGACGGGAAGACAACACAAGGGTTAAAGCAAATCATTGTAGATATATTTGAAGGGGAAAAAAACTATTTGAGGGAGCCAATAAAAACATTTAATGAACATTAATAAATCTTGTTCATATCAACAACAGCAGGAGGTGGGGTTGATGGAGGGGTTGCAGTAGAAGCGCTGGAGTTTGTATTTCCTCCAGTCCTCTTCCACCTGCTCTCCATCCAGTGTCTAAAATGAGCCCTGGGGGGGGGCAGTGTCCCCTGAAAGCCTTCTGTTATCAGAACATCTGAACAGCAGTTCATTGATGCTCTTTACATTAAGCAGGCTGATCTCAGCGAGCTGCTGACCTTTGCTAAGTGTAACCTAGGGAATAATTTAATTGAACTCTCATTTCCGGACCTGAAACCACTTAGCATGGAGCCATAAATCCTAGAAAACCAATGCTGAACTGCTAAATTTGGCCTAAAGGAATATATTTTGTGTCTTTTGTATGTTTCACCCCATTTACTGCTAATTACATATACTTAATGTTTAATTTGCATTCCTGCTGACCATTTTTAAATGCAGACTGTTCTGCTTTGGGACTGTTTGGAATGTATTTTCCTTCAATCCAGATAGCCATTGTTTTTATTTCATTTAATTACACGATAAAGAGCAGTTTGCAGACTGAATCGTGCTCAACTTTAGGTAATCCTTCCATTTCGTTACAGAACTGCAGTTCATTACAGCTGGGGTCTTGTTTTCATGGTTTTTGACCATTCAGAACGTTATTTTAAAGCGACCCTTAAATGGTCTTCAAAATCTAACTACAAGTTACATTTGCATGTTTGTTTCACTCATAATCAACGTCGTACCTTTTGAAAATGTTTGTTTATCACAATTTGACAAAACTAAATAGAGTGACAGAATAAAGAAAGGTGGTAGGTTGACATTTTTATATTTTGCTCGATAGTTATATTAATTTCCCAGGGACAGTTGTGTTCACACATTGCCTTCTTCTGCAGTAAAATAAGAGAAAGTTTACCTATTTATGTGTTCAACGTACAGCCTAGTATATATTCAAGCTGTGTGTGTGTGTGTGTGTGTGTGTGTGTGTGTGTGTGTGTGTGTGTATCCATCCATACTTTATCCAGTTCCAGTCAAAAGGTTGGACACGCTCATGCACAGCAGTACACATACATGCTTTTGAGGTGTGAGATCTGACACAGTAAAGACATTTTTAACTTTGTTTAAACCCAGAATACACACACACACACACACACACACACACACACACACACACACACACACACACTCCTTCTTCCCTCTTAACCCCTTGGTTGCCTGACTTCCTGTCTCCCTGCAGCCTGAAAGCTGAGCCAAATCAATTAGTCTGCAGAAATTACAGAGCAATAAATAACGAGGGCCAGTCGGCAGCAGCGGAGACGGGCAGAGGGGAAGCCAGAGTTATGGGGCCCCTGTCTGCATTTGCAGCTCAGGATGCCTGGGCCTCCGACCTCCAACAAGATCACAATATGAGCTTTTCATGGGCTTCACCGCATGATGTTTACAGAGTAAAGAATTTGGTGTAAGGAGAGAAGGACCAATACATTTTATTCTTTCATTTATAGATTTGAACTTGTGTCCTGTGTGCTGTGATTTACAGTAGGAGAAGAATAAAATAAGATTACTTAAACACATTCTTTAATAGATGTTACCATGAGCTCCATCCGATGGGTAACGTTAGACCCCAGCAGGGGGGTGGACTCTGATGTTACCTGATCCGACTTGTTGCAGACTGCCCCAGTCAAATATCAGTCTGTCTCTACCGCGCACACTGACATATTTCAGGTGTTCAAATTATGATGTGTTTATGTACAAAAGCAGAACAGATCTTTCTCCAGACGAGTGTGAAAGATTTTAACCTTACATAATACTGTTACAGTGTTTGTCTGACACATATTGTTCCTTTTATAGCCTTTTAATGCGTGGAGACGGTTCCTGATCACCAGATGGAGCTAAATATAGTTAAAAGGAAGTTATGGAGAATGTAGAAACATTGAAACTGTACATCAGCACGTGTGTGTGTGTGTGTGTGTGTGTGTGTGTGTGTGTCTGTTTTTTAAGAAATCACTACACCCAGGCCTGAAATACACACACAAACACATGCTCAGGACCTATTCATGCACAAATGGAGAGATGTCAAAGTGAGTGGGCTGCCAGTGCTGGGGGTGGGAGGGGGTTGGTACGGTGCCTTGCAACAAGTTCACCAGGAGGTGAACTGGCATCTCTCCAGCTACCAATCCAATACCAATGTACTTCCCAACCAACCCCTACAGACTGAGCTACTGCCACCCCCTTAAACGACTCACCTGATGCATTGTCCCCCTAAACCACCAAGCAAACAAGTTTGATTATTACCCTTTAAATTATGATTTTCTTTTAATCTTTAAAAGTTTAATATTTTTAGAAAGGTTCGTAACAGAAGGCCCTGACGGAAAGCCCACGGTACGCTACTGTGATCATATATTGGTGTAAATGGGAACGGATGCACCACTGTCCTGTTTTCCTACTGAAGCATCATTAACGGCACATCAACTCTCCAGAAAAGCCAACCCGTTCTCACTAAGACAATGTAATATTTAGAGCACCAACCGTGAAGACTAGTGTGAAAGGGGGTGATGGATGGGTCAAACAACACAGGACTTTCCCCCAGGTTTTGGGTCCCTCATGCCACTAAAACATACATGTTGTAACTCCACCACTGTCCCGTTCTTGTCCCGCATGTCAGTTAAATGTACATTTAAAGGTGCCCAGTCGCTGGGCGAAGCAGGGGGCAGAGCACCGGAACAAAAACAGACAGTTTAATAAAAGTTTAAAATTCCAACACAAAGAAAGCATAAGGAAACGACATGAATCGGGAGGATTTTCCCACGGCACCGGAGCAACCCTGCAAGTGGAACGTCAAGGATATAGGGTTAGGGTTATATAGGGATATAGGGACTAGGGTTAAACTGACTCAGAGCCTACATTTCTGTTGACAAATAGTGATGAAACATAATGACAGTCTTGTTAAATAACTGGTTGCACAACAGCTGAAGGGACTGACCTTCTGAAATGTTGAATGTTAACCACGACCTCCCAGAGATGTCACATGTCCGCTCTCTCCCCATGTGCTTACAAGGCTCCGTCATAGCAAATACTGGGCTTTAAGCGGTGCATGTTTGCATTCATCATACTACCACAAAACCAGCCAATTAAAAACAGAGTTTGAGCCTCTAAAGGGTCTGGTTTGAGTGAGCAGTTTGTTGGTCAGTAATTCAGTGTCCAACACTTTTGCAAAAATAAAAAATCTATCAAGCAACAATTTACACTAGTTTCAACGTTCACTATGGTGTTTCAGATGTATGGATAGAAAGTGTACTGTAAAGTTGTAGTTAGATCAGATAATTTAAAGACAAGTCAAGACAGTGTTTTATGAATATCAATATAACAGTCACACCTTTTTCTGTTTTATGACAGAGCCATTGAATGTATCGTGTCTCCTCCCTTCAGCAGACACCAGTATGGATCCACGTGGCTGCCTGTGGTGTTATGGCTGCTCCTCTGTGTGATAAGCTGCTCTCATGTTGCCCCAGTGTAAACTCAACATCCTGTGTCCACACTCTCTTCCTGGCCTTATCACACACTGCGTGTGTAGACGGAATCACAAATACTTCCGGAGGTCAACAGATAAAGTAGACCAACAAACATTGGACCTGACACACGCACACAAGCACACACACACACACACACACATGCAAACAGTACAGGGCTGCAAATTGCATGTGTGCTTATGGTCCAGGGTTCAGTTTGCAGCAGCAAAGCGGTTAAACTTTAAACAGTGATTAAAAGAGGAGTTGCTACATGTCTCCTGTCTTCAGTCCATCTCCTCATTTTGTTTACAAGCTGATTAGATTTTTTTTTAAAAGCCCATGTTTTTACAGCTGACTCTCCAGGAAAGAAAGAAGACACGGATCATAAATGGTTCTCATTCAGAGCTCCAAACCTCTGTCAAAGTACCATAAAGTACAACAAACTATTACAAAACTACAATACTCGTTTTGGAAAGGCCCCAAAATAAAGACATTGGCTATGGTCAAAGAGTTGAATTTGAATAGAAAGGTTACAAACGGAGTGAAATGACCCGAAGAAGTTAAGTGGCGGCCATGATAAAAGCCGTTCGAATTGTCTAAGTGATAAGGAAAGGTGCTTCACTGCTTCCTCTGTTACCTCCTTTAGCGTAGGATAGACTGGACCATCCCTTACGAAAATAAAGGAGTTAATGCCGTGCCACAAGTCCGTCGCATGAATACAGCCGCTTGTAATGTCGGATTCCATTCGCACCACTGTCTTGTACTAATTCCTTTTGAAGTCTCCTTCACACCTTTCCTTGTCCTCATGACCATCGGGGTTAAGGAAAAGTGGTTAGGAAAAGGACTTTGGAGGTATGTTTTGGACTTTTCCACCACAAACTCCTAACCAAACCAAATGTTAGAAGGACTTTAATCTGTTGTATAAAGATGACTTTGAGGATCCCTTTTTTTTAACCCCAACTCTTTCTTTCGTGAGTCTGATGGCACTTTATTTATTGGTTTCTCTCAAACCATCTCTTTATCCCATTGGGAATTTAGAGCTTCCAGGTAACCATTGGCTTTGAGAACTGGAAGTCTGTTTGAAGTTGGTATCATATCATTTTTGGCACAGTAAACCTTAAATATTTAGGCTTCCGAAGATGTAGATGGAGTTTCTATGATGTTAAGGATGACTAATTGAGGAAGATAGCGAAAGATATTGTCAACAACGCAGTTTATTTTGCCTCTGAGAAAACATTTTTCTGGCCTTTTTTTAAGGATCAAAGCATCTCGTCTCAGTGCCTTCATAACAAATATGATCCTTTGATTATTGAAATTTGCCAAGTGATGATAACAGCTGTTGATTCAACAAATACAGGACCGGAATTTACTGAAAATGGATCTGGATTATGTCACTCTGTTCAAAGCTGACCATCTCCTGTTTGGCTCAGGATGTGGGCTTAAACTCTCAAACAGTCCGTTACCATGACCTGCAGTTCACTCACACTCTGGGCTTTTCCCCTCCTTGTTTGGCATATTTTTGCAGGTGAAGAAAACTTCCGTGAACTTCCATGACACTAAATAACTCCACCAGGATGGCTTTAAGAGGAGTGTGATTCGATTCACTTGGAACTGTTCTTTTTTGGTTTTCCATCAACAAAAGTTGTTGATAGTACCTGGTACTTTTTCAGTATCACCTTGGTTGATGTTCCAAGCGAGCTGAGTGGATACTAGAAGGTTGAGTTAAAACACTACAGGCCACTGGTTAGTCTCTCTGACCAATCAGTCAATCTGCAGTGTTTTAACACACATGGATCATCCCGATTTGTTTTTTTTTTTTAAAAAGGCCGCCTGCAAAACTACACCATGGTCTATTGACGAAGTGCAGACGTTCCTCTGTTTGGTTGTTGATGAAAGGATCCAGCGAGTGTCACGTTGAAGATGATGTCATGGCAGTTTAGGTACCAAAAACAAGCTAAGTCGAGTTGAGCCGAACCATGCAGTGGAAATTCTGGCATTATTAGAGGATGGAGGGCCAAAACCCAAACACTAAGATGTGTTCAAGTTAAGCCCTGCTAGCATGGACTTACTATAGGTTTCTTTTAAAGAGGAGCTGGTGTTGTGGTTCCTACTGTCATTGAACTTGCTCACCAACATCCAAACACATCATGAAAGTCAGTAAAACTTGAGTCTGGGGAACAAAAGCACCAGCAACAGTTTATTTGTCTGAATGGGAGCTGGATTAGTCGTCGAATAGAGTCCCACAATACATGCTGCTTAATCAGACGAGTCGAGGAGGAAACAAGTCAGCAGATTTACTGAACACTATACACTCAGAAACACACCCAGTGGGCGTTTCTCAATGCCAAGTAAGCAAAGAACGGACTTGTGTTCTTGGGGAGACCGTTCTTGCTGGTTGTACCTGGAAGAATGAACTCGCAAGTTCAGAAGCACACAAAACGCTGTTGACAGTTTTTGAGACGAAGCGTTCTTTCTGTTATTGCGCAACACCGCCAGCACAGAGAGCGCTGGCCCAACACCCCCAGCACAGAGGGCGCTGGTCCTGGTTTCCTCAGTTGTCCCCCGATAAAAACAATTACAACAATACACAGAACAAAACGCCGAATGTAATGAATGAAATACAGAATAACAGCGGTAAAAATTGTTTTAAATAAAAAAACTGGCTTATCTCTGCCATTGTTGCTGCTGCAGTGGTCTGTCTAAATGGGGGGCAGGGGGCTAGAGGGGTCTGTGAGCTGACTGACTGACCGGCTCGCGAGAGTCTTTGAGGATTGTGGAGCTTTCCAACTCCGAAGGCTTTCTTAATTCACCATCAATTTTCGTTAAACTGCCGAAATTCAAAATCTACACAGTTGGTTTCTCACCTTAAAACGTCTTAAAAATGAAATTATTGATTTAATAATAGACGTAAATTGTGAAAAACTTTCCACTTCTGTTGTATCTGTGTACCGGAAACCATCCGCGCTTTACACCCGAATTGAATTCTGGGATACCGGCCCTGCCAAGTTCACACAAGTTACCATCCGATGTATCCTCGGTAAAATGGGCGTGTCGAGAACACATCCGGGAATTTTAAATGTTCTTGGCGAAATGCTAACTTGTGTATTGGGTCATTACTTTGGCGACCAAACATGACGTTTCACAAGAACACCATAGACCATAGAAGAACACAGATTGAGAAACGCCAAGTGTGTGTCCAGGGTGAGACTGTTTGTATCAGTCTTTAGTCCCTTAGTGTCTAAGACTACGTTACATTTCAACCTCTCCGGTTTCAGAAATATAGTGTGCATCTGTCAATTTTCGGATAGTGTTGGGTTAAACGTACCCGTGTATATATATGCCGTCAATTCCGTCAAGAGCGTGCCACACCTGTAGGTGGCAGCGTAATGAGAAGCTCAAGCCCACGTTAGCCAATCAGAATCCCGAAAACAGCAACAACAGCAATGACTCACTTCATCTCTCTTCTCTTCCTCACTTCCTCAGCTGCCTAAATCTCCAGTTGTCTCAGTTTACATGCAAACGAAGATTTCCAAAATCTCCACTCTGGCCGCAGTTTTTTAGAAAGACTCGTTTTCAGAAGCAAATTCTCTGTTTGCGTGTAAACGAAGGGAAAATTTTGTTTTTCAAAATAACCACGTACGTGTAAACAGGGTCATAGTCAGCGCAGTTTTTCTGTTTCCTACTGTGTTTCCCCTCCCTTTTTGAGTCTACTTGTTTGTTTGTGGACAGCACCTTGTTCTGGGCTTCTGGCTGAGTGACACACCCGAGGATCATTGCCAATCAACACACCTGACAGTCTTTTCCAATCAACACACCTGACAGTCTTTTCCAATCAACCACCTGACAGTCTTTTCCAATCAACACACCTGACAGTCTTTTCCAATCAACCACCTGACAGTCTTTTCCAATCAACACACCTGACAGTCTTTTCCAATCAACACACCTGACAGTCTTTTCCAATCAACCACCCTGCATGAAGTCTTCTGGTTTCCTGATGTCCGTTGCCAGATTATTCCTATCGAGTGGTAGAGCACTACAACTTGGTGCGTTTAGATGCTATATCAGTGAAATTAAGTTTTTCCAGCAACAGCCTGTTTGTCTATCTTTGTACTCTAGCCACACCATGAAACTATACTTAAAGAATAAAACCTTTACCTTTAATCATCTGTCTGTAGTGATCTGTATCCGTCTGTGAGTCCAACTACCAAACATAACAGTTAGGGGTAATCGTGAGGCTTAATACGAGATGATCTAAAAC
Source organism: Percina caprodes (assembly GCA_013375575.1). Lineage (NCBI taxonomy): Eukaryota > Metazoa > Chordata > Actinopteri > Perciformes > Percidae > Percina > Percina caprodes. The sequence goes on along the minus strand of JABXJD010000017.1, from coordinate 5,426,410 downwards.
ATTAATGTGTTCATCACTTCGATAACAATGCGTTGTGATTTATTTTTATTTTTTAATAATCGGAATCAAGAGAGACGCAGAAGAGAAAGAAACTACAATCTTTTCTTTCCACCAACTCTGCCTGTACCTCAACACTGACGTCTAAAACGGCTTTTTGACATCTAAAGGAATAAATAATGCTAGTAGTAGGCTATTTCATTTTACACACACACACACACACACACTCAGACTGAGACTTTTGTCAGCTCATGCAAGAGTGGAGCTCAGAGAGAGAGAGACGCTTGGGTGATCAAGATTTATTGTGGATGAGATAAGACAGACACACACACACACACACACACGTACACACACACACACACACACACACACACACACACACACACGTACAGACCACACACAAACTGACACATAATCATGTACATACACATCACACACACATCAAAAGCCTGGGATCACTGCTGCCATCTCCTCCCTCCTCTTGACCTTTAACCCCCGTCTCTTCATTCTTCCGTCTCGCCTCCTCAGTCTTTCATCTTTCTCACATTTTTTTCTCTTGCTGTCTGTAAGTGGCTCTCCATCTTTTCTATGTTTGAATTTTAAATGGCTGACGTTTTTATTTTTTTAGTTTTGCAAGAAACACCCATAAGTCGAAGCTGAACAAATGAGAAAAATTGGTCAAATTTAAATGCAGATTTTGGGGTAATACTTTGGCAATAATTACATTACAGCTCTGGGAACTAAAGAAGTCTGACAGGACAAACGTCAAAATCGGGTTGGAGAAAAAAAAAAACATCAGATTAGCAAAACCTGCAAGGGGAGGGGGGGAAAAGACAAAAAACAAAGACAAACAGTGACATCATGACCTGTAAATAACGTGTTACATGTCATCTAGATAACCTGCAGGCTTGTTTGCAACCTGTCTGATCATCTGAACGCCCCTCCAGGCTTCGCTGTAGCAACGTCACCGTGTTTCCAGCTCTCAGCTGTTCATGTGTTGATCATAACTGATACAAATGACTTAAATACACAAATAAATTGTAATGACCTGTCATGTTAGCTTGGCTCCGCCCTCCTACATACTTCTGCTCAATATTGTGGCCCTCCTTCCCCACAGGGCTGGGGATAGCAATGCTAAGCTGATAGTTGTTGTTGTCTCCCCTCTTGGTACAAAGGTGGAGTCAGGCTACCAGAGTGGCTCTGGGCAGATCCAATAGTTTTAATGTTCAACAGAGTACCCGCCTTCAAGAAAGTTAACACTTGTGAATGGAGAGTGGCCAGACTCTCTGTACAAATGAAATGTACGAGAGTCTGGTAGGACCGGGCTACTGCCATGGTCCTTTAACCCTCATGTTGCCCTCGGGTCAAACTGACCCAATTTCCTATATCAATGTTCTTTTTAACATAACATGATTGATTTCACACAACGCTCTTTGGCAAGTCCAGATCTCTACTTTCATTGATTTTGCGATGTCTTATTCAATTTTATAGCATTTAAAAAACTCTCCTGATCTCGACATGGACAGCCCAACTTTGGAGGTTTCCAATGAAAGAATCAGTGTAGCCAATACGACAGAGACAAGGACACAGAGCTGCTTTATTTTAAATTATACTTTATTTCATATAAAAACAAAACAATAAACAAATAAATTAGATATTTCTAAAATGATTCTCTCGAGGAAATGTTTAAGAACTCTGTGATTGTTTACGGTTTGTATCTGGGAGAAGAGCAGATAACTGGAAAGTAAAGATGTAAATATGTCTGGACACTTTGTGGGTGTGTATGTAAATGTTAAAAAAAAAGAAAAAAGCTTAATTCCACAATGAGACACTATCAAACACCAGATGATTGACAGCATGAAGAGCAAACAAATGAGGAGAGAAGATACACAAATCCTTCATTGACCAAACGGTTCACTGGTTTAACACAAAGGAAGATGATTGGAGGATGCATTTAAAGCATTTTTGAATAAAACTCTATTTCAACTTTGCATCACAAATGGAAAAAAAAAAATCAAAAAGTGACCAGAGACAAATTGAGCAACACATTAGCCAACTAAAATGGACACATTTCGGATGAAAATCAATTAAATTCAATGGAGTCACCGGATTAACTTGGCACAATCTCTTTTTTGTTGAAATCTTTTTCAATGGTTGTTAGTTTTGTGTCTAAATTGTTTTGTTTGTGGTCAGATTCAGCAGGTGGACCGGGACTTAGTTGGCATTTTTACCCCACAGGGGAATTTTCTGCAGCTGGTGGTCCCAATGGTGAATGTGAATTAAGATTGGTAATTTCAAAGATGGTGGCTGTGGGGATAAAGATAGGGGGAGAAGAGGAGACATTACCATAATAAAAGCCTCTTCATTTGCACACAAGCAATCCCCACACATCCACCACCAACCCCATAAAAAAAAAAAAAAAAACTCCCTCAGGTCCGTAGTCACACCCATTAAGCCTGCAAAGCCTTCATTGTCCGGCCAGGCTGCGGACCTGAGGACCCCTCGCCAACAGATTGGGCTGGGTGAAGGGTTACAGCCAGACAAAGGAGGCTTCCTCCCCCTTCTCCTCTATTTGAAATCAATCACACTGGCTTTCACATTCAGTGCCCCCCCTCCCTACCTCCTTGTCAGCAGTGACAGTGGGCTTGGGCAAGCTCCCCAACAGAGTCCCCAATGCTATTTAGGTTAAGTCCCACCCTGGACACACTGTCTCTGACAATGTAGACTGAAAGAGTAAAGCTGTTGTTAGAGGAAGCGCACGTAATGTTGTCTCAAAGTTTACGTGGTTGTTTAAACATGTAAATGAGTCTCGTGAGCTTTGAACACTTCAAAAATGGCTAAAAACAGGTTTTGTGGTTTCCGTCCAACAACAGCAACAGCAACAAGAACTGGAACTCTTTCTGGTGTTTAACCACAAATTGTTTTCCTGGGCTGGAGGTCGAAGCTGTTTACTATAAAATGACAAATGGAGGCTTTCATTCCAAAAAAAAATTAAGCCATCTTTTAAGGCACCAATCCATCATTTTTTAACCACATACATTTGAGGTTGCAGTTGTTGAATTTTGTGTTTCTCAGTTGGTTTTTAAAAAATGTTTGCAAAAGTTGCTGATGTGTACCAATTTTAACAGCATATACTTTATGATTTGGGTGATCTTTGGAGATCATTAAGTACAATTCGTTTTTTTCGAAATTGAATAATTTTTGGAATGAAACCCGGACCTGAAGACAATGTGACAGCTGCGACAGGTTTGGCACTTGAAACACCAGATTAAATTCCCCTCTCCTTTCACCTCCAATAACCTTCATTTTTGTGTCATTCACAATAATTTATGAAAGACAATTGTCTTTCTGCTGTTGATATGTACATACAATATTTTTAATATTCTAATATATTCACAGGAAATCATATGGCACTTTGCTGCCGCTACAGCAACTTCTTAGCACAAGGGATCCTGAGATTTAAGACTGTTTTCTTTTTAAATAAGCAACACAAAAGTAAAATAATCTTATATAGAGAGATTTATATTTAACAATCAGTTTCTTTTTTATCATAGCAAAATAAATCTTTTTTGTTTGTTAAAAATGTCTTTATCACCGAGGTTTCTCGCCCTGGTTTTGGGATGTGTAAGGAGATCATTGTCCGTCGCCTCGCTGAGGGAGGGTTGATCTAAGAAAGCATGAGTACCAGGTCTTTTTTTTCTGTGGTGTTTAGTGCCACAGTTTTCCAACTTGTCCAACTGCTCTTGTGCACAGTGCCAGAGCTGATAGTCAAAAGTACCACGTTTAGTTTGTCCTTTTTTCTTCTGCCCACGATGAAATGCTTTTCTTCAAACCTTCACCGTGTGATGAAGCCCACCGGCCTCAGTGCTCCGCGTGCATGTATGTGTTTCTATGTGTATGTATAAATGCCCACCTGTATCTAAGGGCTTCGTCTGGTGCCATAATGTCCAATGGAAAACTTCATGAATAGAAGCTTCAAGTTAACTTTAGAAATGCAGCGGCGGCCCTCCAATATAGGGATGCGTTAACTTGTGTTCATGTCTGTATATGTGTGGGTGACTTCAGTTGTGAGTCTATCGGAGCGCCTTTTTCACGTCTATACGGGAGTGCACGTCCTGGTAGCCCAGGAGGCAAGGGTCGGTTGACAAGGCATCGTGGGTAAAAACAGAGTCGTTGTCGGAGGAGCAGGAGCTGGACGTGTCCTCGCACGACGGGGAGTACTGCTCGAAGGGTGTCGACAGGTCCAAGTACTGAGGGAAGACAGGAAGGTCGGATATTAGAGACACGTTGGTGTCTCAAGACAAAATAAAAAACAAAGTATTCCACATTTAAATCTTAAAAACATAGTGGGAAACGGCTTCTCAAAGTTTTTCAGACCTCTAGTGATCAGGTTCATTTAAAGCTGTTTTGGAAACAAATTTAAATTTAAAAAAAGCCTAGAATATTCTTTTAGTGCATGTACGAAGCAAGAAATTAATAACATGACTTATTGACCCATCTGCAGAATGCTCTGACATTTCAGCAATTTGGACACTGCAGCCAAACATTTGATTTTATTTTTGTTGTGAGAAGTTTATAACAACTAGATGCTGCAGTCTGTGCATTTGCTGTCATGTGCTTAACACATCTGGACAGCATATTACGAAAGAGTAAAAAAGAGAGGATGTGTGTGTGTGTGTGTGTGTGTGTGTGTCTTGACAAGCCTGTGTGTGTGTGTGTGTGTGTGTGTGTGTTTGAAACCCACCTCGTCAGAGATGGACAGCAGCACTTTGTCCAGCTCCTCCACCAGCTGTTTGAAGGTGGGTCTATGGGTGGGAACAGCATGCCAGCACTCACGCATCATCATGTAGCTACAGAGAAGAAAACAAAAACAAAATAAATATGGCTTTTGGTTGTGACTATCTAATTTGAGCAACAAAAAAAAGCCCAAAATAGTATGCAAATATAACTTTTCAACCACGTATATGATGTACACTTTCAAACGAGACCACGCCCATTTAGGAGACAGAAAGTGTGTACTGTTTCATAACATTGGCGCATCTTTAGTTCTTTAAATGCCCTAAAAAGATAACGTTCTGTCCAAAAAATACCTTTTTGAGTCAAAGAAATGACTTTGATGACAATACGCCCACCTCCCCACATGATTGGATTTTATGAAATGTTATATATGCTTATGGTGCACCATTTGGGATGATGGAAGCCCTTCTCTCACTTTTGTGAGACAAAAACCTGCTAAAAACAGCATTAGAAAGACTGCGGCTTACAGTTCATGTGTGCAGTTGGAGGGTTTGTCCATTCGGTGTCCCTCCTTCAGCAGCTTGAAAAGCTCCTCGACGGGGATACCAGGGTACGGTGAGCCGCCCAGCGTGAAAATCTCCCACATCAGTACGCCAAACGACCACCTAAGCACAGACGAGGGGATCAGGACACGTTTTACTTTTGTTGACTGTAAGATGAGGGAGTGTACGAAGATGTTAGCCTATCAGAGAGCTTTTCATTATATGATACAATTAGGTTTTTAGGGGGAGTTCAGACTTGATTACATGATGTTTTGACAAGAAAACCCTCCTGTTTTCTGCACATTTAGTATACGAGACGTTGGACTTACACATCGCTCTGGTGTGTGTAGACTCTGTCAAACAAAGCCTCTGGTGCCATCCACTTCACCGGCAGCCGTCCCTGCAGAGCGTACATGGACACATTAGAGCCTCACCTTCATTCACCATAACAACTCACACATTTTTCTTTCTGTCTCACTGTAAAAAGGTTGATTCTTTTTTTTTCGCTCACAATCCTCCCCCTCTTCCCTCTTTTCTAATTAAGTCCCATTAAGCCTGCTGCCAATCAGAGGAAAACATTAGACATCTGTCCTGAGGAGTATTAAAGCTGTGAAAGGAACCTGGCTGAGGAGCAGACATGTTTAAGAGAGGGTCAAAGGTCAACTAAAAAGCCAAAACATTCAAGCAGTAATTTAGCTGCACTCATTACTGGAAAACAAAAGTTCCTCACTGGAAAGTTACAAGAGCGGGAAAAAATAAAAGGGATTCCTGAAAACATGCAGCTACAAACTGTCACTTACATTGGTCGTTTTCTTGTAGTAGTCGATCTGGTGGACTCCTCTGGCAAGGCCAAAGTCAGCAATCTTCATCACGTTGTCCTCAGTCACCAGAACGTTTCTGGCTGCCAGATCTCTGTGGATGCACTGCCGAGAGAGAAGAGAAAGAATTAAAGACTGACACGAAGCCCTAAAGTGAGCTTAAGGTTTACTGCTGGGTCCCCGATTAGAAGTGTAGCATACAGTTGAAATGGTGCTGGTGAATGTGTTTTAATTGTAGATTTAATGTCTAATTTGGAAAGTGGGCTAAATGCCATTCAGTATGTTGCCACTTGATTTTAACACTGCTCTCCTTTTACAGTCCTGGCCTGAACAAGGAGGGCGAACTAAACTTTATTATCATATATAAGCTTGTTCCTTTGAATTGAGACTTGTGACGCGACACGCTCCCCTCTCTGTTCCAGGCTGCGGTTTGGAGAAGTCATGTAAAAACACGGAGGTACGGGAGGTAGAAATGATTCACTGCAAATTTTCTCCAGAAATGAAAAGACTCAGCAGGAGTCTAAAGTCAACACTCATTTTAGTGAACGCTACAAAATTAAAATGTCTTTCTATAGAAACCCGGGAGTTTGAAGAAAAAACAAACCCTTTTGGGAGGAAAAAAGACAGGCACTGTGTGCCCACATTGAATGGATGTCATTAAGTTTATTTTGGTTTTCATTCGAAATAGACGTGGGATTTGTGGGGACGTGCGAAATGAACCAGTCCTGGTTTGTGGGTCTCCCCATAATGGAGGGTTAGTTTCAGGCTCCTGCATTCTTGAGAGGTTGTAGAGCCAGAAACCCGATGCCTGCACCGAGACGACGGCTCTGCTGCCTGTTTGCTAACAGATTTATGGCAGCGCTAAAAAAGACAAAGCCCTGCGACGGAGGGGACGGACAGATGGATGGAGAAGAGTAAACAGGACTGAAGCTGCAGCAGCTTTCTGCTCAGGAATGTCTGTCTGAGACACCGGCTGGCAGACAAAGGGACGTGTTGATAAGAAACACACAGCCAGGGTGCATGCTGGGAAAATGAAAGGAATAGAAGCATGGGGGGGATGAGAAGAGAAGAGAAAAAGGGCCAGACAGAGAGATGGGGGAGGAAAGGAAAAGGCTGCTGCTGCCATCCAACTGAAGGCCAAGTGCCCACTTCCAAAAACATTGAACTCAGTCCTAATAACAATTCCCTTTAATTCAACTTCTGATGTTACGATGTTGTTTTCATTTTGTGGCAGTATTTCCCGCCCAGGGATGTGGATACATTTTACCGTAATGAGGTCTGATACGTAAACATCCATCTTAAGTTCCTCAAACCATAAACCCACCATCTGACTCACACCAAAAGTATAACTTAGAAAAGTTATATTTGAGTACAGAACAGATTTGTTGGGGCTATGCAAGCATACGGATAGTTTCTGCTAAAAGCAGCAAAAAAAACCAGTTCACAATGAAAAGGTACAGTACTGTACAATAATCTTAGGGGTCTTATGATTTTTATGATATGGTGATGTTATGATTATGGTCTTATTATTAGTCGTGACATTGGTTCGTCTATAAAAAAAAATCATAAGTTCCCAGAAACTAAGAGAATGTCTGCAAATATCTTGTGTGGTCAGGCCGACAGCATAAAATGTACAGATGTTTCATTTACAATCATATAAAATGAAGGAGAACCAGATTGTTTATGGCTTTTGTTTTAACTCGATGAGCTGTTTAAACGATTATTAAAATAGTTCTCAATTAACTTCCTGTCAGTCGACTGGTAAATAAATCGAACCATTTCTGCACTAAATCTTAGTTTTCTGACGAGCTTTCCAACTCCTGGGGTAAAAAAGGACCGGAACTCTCTAGACACTAATTGCCCAAAATAAAATGTATGAGTGTTTGACACTGGGATAACCGCCTGTTGCATCCATGAAGTGCTTGCAGAAAAGATTTACAGCCACCAGAAACTCACTTCATTTATTTCCACTCTTTACACTGAACGTACCCTTTTAGAGGCCAGGTACTCCATCCCTCTGGCCACCTGGTAGGCGCAGGACAGCAGGTCTTTGAAAGTGAGCTGCTCCTCCGGCACTTTGGTCACATCAAAGGTGTAGTCCATGCCTGGGGGTCTCCGGGCCCGCAGGTACTCTCTCAGACTGCCTTTGGAGGCGTACTCCACCAGCACATACAGAGGGCCTGAGGGGGAACACATTCAAGATGAAGGACCAGCTTGTTTCTATTGTTGTTTTAGCCTGGAGGCTTTGGACCAACATTAGCTAAATTAGTTGATTGATTTACAATACGAGGAGGTTTGGAAGGAAGCTAGCCCTCAGTTGAAGCAGAAATAAAGCAAGAAACAAAGGTTCAGCCAGATGCTCACCATCCTGTGTGCATACTCCAAGCAGGTTGATGATGTTCTTGTGTTTGTCCATCACCTTCATCAGCTCCATCTCCGAGATGAGGTCTGCCAGATCTTTGTCTGTGGCGTCATCTTTGGGAAAACATATACTTTATTTAGAAAAATACAGCACATTTTTGCAGATCTCTCGAGGTATTTTTCTGACTTTCCTACCTTTGAGCATCTTAACCGCGACAGTAGACGCCGGATCCGGAGAGTCCTTGTTGATGCCGTAGGCCTCAGCTCTGACCACCTGACCGAAGCAGCCTTCTCCTAGAGGTTTGCCTAATGTTAAACTAGAAAGAGAAAAAGTGAGAGTTAGTGAAAATAAGTATGTCCAAATGAAAACTGTTCAAATCCATAATTTGGGGGCTCTGGTTTTTGAAAACATAGCTTGGGTAGAGTCAAAAATGGCCTGTGGCCACGTTTCTTATAGGTTCCATGCACAATGTTTGAAATGTGTCCCAGAAGCCAAACTAAATATAGTGAAGAAATACTCTGGATGCAGCAACTTTTAAGTAAACTCTGTAAACATATTGTTAGAGTAGAGTGTAATTTCTTTGCAGACAATCACAGAAGTGATTATAACTTGCAGATAACTTACTTCTCCCTGGGGAACTCCCAGTCCGGGTCGTAGGGCAACTCAAACTCCATGACTCCAGCCAGCATGGGAGAGCAGCTGGACGAGAGGCGAGCCACCCTCATGAGCGACGCGCTGGACTTCCCTGACGAGTTGGAGTCCACCGAGTACTGAAGGAAGAAATAGAGAAAATTTTGTTTTTAGGAACATACAGGAAGTTGTCAAGTGTGGCCACTCTGAACTTTTGCCTCAGGACGACGCTGCGTACGAACTTTCAAGCAAATCCCCCGGAATTAAGTCATAATCAATTACTTTCCAAAGTTAGAGAAGACATTGCGTCCTGTACCTGTCTGCGGAGAGGAAACTTGGACAGCTTCTGGACAGGGAGGGCATCAAACGGCTCCCTTCTGGGATGGACCTGCATTCGACACAACACCACGATGATGATGGCCATGATCAGAGCCAGGAAACCGCAGGCGTAGATGATGATGTCAGTGTACTTGGTCTCCATGGTGTCCATGGCGTCCGCTGCTTCCTCCTCTGTAGGAAGAGGGGGATCAGTTCAAAGTTTGTCAGTACTAAGATGTCACTCGCTGAATCTGTTGCTGTCAATTTAGAGCCAGGAATATCAAGTTTTCTTTGTACACTGTAGCTTTATATTTAAGTTTGTCAATAACAATGCAAGCTATTAAGTCATCTTTTCAGCGCTATATCCGTTCGTTCTTTACCTGAGAGGACGGTGAGCCAGGCAGACTGGTGCGCAAATCCAATTGAATTTCCAGCCAGACAGGTGTACTCTCCTGAATCCTCCATAGTAACTTTGGACAGGTAGAGCACCTCCACCTCTGACATGTTCAGACTGCCAGTCTGCACAACATGGATGTAGAAAAGGTACATAAACAGTTAGTATCCAAAACAACTTCTTTTAACCCTTCCACTAGAGGCTTTAATGGTTATTGACTATGCGTATCAAATGCTAATGCTACTTTTTTGGGCACCTATACATGTCAGGAAATCAGTTTGTAACTGTAATAAAGATTTGAAAGAAAATGGCAAATGGGAGCAGATAAAGCGGGTTCCAGTCTTTTAGACGGAGATAGAGGACCAACCTTGAGGACCCGGACATAAGGCGTCCCGTCAGAACCGTAGCGGCTGCCGTTCCTTTCTATGTGTTTGAGCCACTGAATGTGAGGCTGGGCATCGCTGTAGACCTTACAGTGGAACTGGACGTCGCTGCCCACCACTGCCGTGGTGTTGGCTGGTAGACCGGCCTGCAGGATGGGTCTGTGTGGGGAACGCTCTGTGTCAGGAAAGAGAGATGAGCAAACTGAGCAAAGATGAAAGATAGAATTGGGCTCCAGAGAAACCAGCCAGAGCGTAAAGGATATTGCTCCTTCTTGGGGCAACAGTTCAAAGATGATTCAGTGATTCTGCTGCCAAACTTGGTTTCAGAAATACCTCGGCAGGACAAAAGTAGGGGAATCATAGGGACCTGTAGCTAAAGACATCCAACTATTTGGCCATTTTAAAGCCGACCAACTTTAAATGCCCAGCAGTTGTCACTATCACATATAATGTGTTTAAATGCTGGCATACAAGAGCAGGAAATGTCATTTTAGGAGGAAAATTGGTTCCATTAGCGTGGCCCTTTGTCAGCTGGTCGCCGGACTCTCTTTGATCTGCAATTACTCTCGCTCTCTGATCTCGTTAGTTGTCTCGTTAGTCTTCTCCCCCCGTATATGGGGACGGAAACTGACCCCGTGGTGGACAGACAGCAAACAAATGAACAAACAAACTGCAGCCCTCCTTGATCTCCTGTCACAGGTCAGGTAGAAAACTGGTGTGGACACCTGGCCATCCACATCCTGCTGAGGCCCCGCTGTCACCTTCTGCTCACCCCGTTGGTTATCCCCTCACTCAGACTGGAGGCTTCAATTTGAAGGCATGATGCTTTATCTACAAGTGCTATCGCAACTGTGAATACTGTCAGCCAGACCACAAAGCATTGACACTCAGGTTTAAAGAATAATCTCTGTCTGTTTAGCCTAATTCAACAATTCCACCCTGTTACTTTGTAATTTGCACACACTCTCTAAAATGTGTCCAGACAGAACTTTATCCTCCATTTCTTACCCAGGACATCAAGGACGTAGCTGTGAGCGATGGAGCCATATTTGTTCTCCACCATGCAGGTGTAGTTTCCTCTGTCTGAAGGCACGACGCTCTCCATCACCAGGCTCCAGTGCTGGTGTCTCAGCTAGCCGAAAAAAAAACACAAAAAGAAAACATCAGCATAACTCATCACACTGAACTTTACAAACTCAAATATGGTGGATCATCTACATGAACCCAGCTGTCATTCATTCATTTATTTACCATTCAGGAGACAAGAAACCATCCTCACCTTGATGCCTCCGATGCGGTGCTCTCCTCTAAATTCACGTCCATTTTTGAGCCAGCGGATGCTCGGGATGGGGCTGCCCATGGCCGGGCAGCGAAACTTCACCGTGTTGCCTGCAGGAACAGCATACAGCTTCTTCTCCATACGCTGGGTGTGGGTCCAGTAGGGACCTGTTTGGACAAAGACCAGTCAGTGAGCTTTAAGTCAGAATGCTCAGATGAAGCCTGAAGGTTGAGATAAGTCCTCAAGGAACAAAAGCAACACACCTCTGGAGAAGTAAACCTGGTCGTTTTCAATCTCAGCCGATGAGTCCTCCAGTCCGTTGTCCTCATCATCGTCCCCTGACCCCAACGAGTCTGGAAATAAATGAAGACACTATGAATAAACATTTCTTGATTATTGTTTTGTCTATGAAATTTCAGAGTTCCAAATGCTCATTGCAATCCAACAAAGCCTGAGTTGGCTGATTGAAGTTGCTTGTTTTGTCAACTAACAGACCAAAGCCTAAAGATACTCTTTAACCACCATATATAAGTTAGGGAAAGAAGCAAATGTGGGTATTTAAAAGCTGGAACCAGTAAAATGTTGGCATTTTTGCTTGAAAAATTACTTTTAATGATGGCTATAAGCTATTAATCGACAAAGCAATCCATTGACTCATTTCCTGTCTAATGTCACACAAAGTTTGGCGGCCATATTGAAGGTCCTCAACAAGAGTGTCAGGTGATTGTTTTGTACACCAACATAACGTTAGTGTGTTAACATGGCTTAACTTTCGGTAGCCTTACCTGCCACAGTAATGGTGAAGTTCCTCACAGGATCTTTGGTTCCCCGGACTACACAAACGTAAACGCCAGAGTCCTCGTATGTCACGTCTGTGATCTCCATAATGGCTCCGCGGATCTGGATGCGGGGCGTGGGCACAACCCGGACTCCCTCCTTGTACCAGTTGACAGCCATGCCTGGCCGGGTGCTTGTGTCGCAGCGCAGTTTCAGGACGTTGCCCGGCTCCAGCAGGAGATGTTCTGTGTTGTCCTCACTCAGGTCCTCAAGAACATCTGTTGAAACCAAAGAACATCAGCACAACATTAAGTCTTTCCTTCATTTTCTATACATTTAACTCTTATTTCTTATTATCTTATCTTATTTCTTCATCTCCTTTCTAAAGCAAGTAGCCTTCCCCTCAACTATGACCTTAACACTTCAACCCCATTATCTTCTCTCCCTACATACACACACACACACACACACAATGACATTACCATGGAGACCAAGAGGCCTGACTGACCCAACAAACCCCCTCCTCCTCTTTATCTTTTTGTTCCCCTGTGGATTATTGTGGGACTGAGAGTGATCTAGCTAACATGGCAAACTCCCTCCCAAAAAAAGAAGAAGAAAGTAAAGGAGGAGGAAGAGAGGCTGAAACTAATGAAGATGTCGCAGCGTGACAGTGGACAGAGAGTCAATCTAAGGGGCGGTGAAGATTCACTGGAGATCTAAGTGAGCGATGGGAGGAGAGAAGTTCATTCCAGCCTGGGGAGAAGGACGAGCCCAGGGCTGTCCTGGATTTAAGATATTCTTTGTCAATTAACACTAATATGATTTTGTCGACTAATCAATTAGTTGATTTGATTGACAAATCTGTACAAACTGAGTTCTCCATAAAGAATCATGCAAAAAAAGCATCTTTAAAATCTTTTGTTTAATGTTCATGTTGTAAGTTTCTTGGAAAATTAGTCATTAAGGATGAAAGAAAAGCATAACAAATGACTAATTGACTAAAAGAAAGGAGTCAACTAAGACTAACTAACACTAATCCACTAAGAGGGATTTGGGTTTTTTACAAACATATTCTTTACAGCAGTGTATGCAACTAAAAAGGAATGCAACTAAAACATTTGTCATTTTGGATTGAAAATATTTTCATTTGCATGCAACCTTTTCCAGCAAGAGAATGTGAAGTTACCTGATGGGATGTCAGCAGCAGTCAGGTCCACAGTTCGGGAAATGATGGTACCTGTGGATGGAAAAGTTGTGGTTAGAACATAACGCAATACTTGGTCCGATTGATGCAACACTGTAGTGTAATTAGGCTAAAATTCACACTGGGCTCTTTGGAAGCGGGCACAAAAACTAACAAGATAAGCCCGAGCGTTGGTGTGATAAGAGTGTCTCACCAGACAGGACGTCCAGCCACGCCGACTGCATGGCTTGCACTGTCTGCCCTGCGTGGGTGCTCTCAGCCATGCAGAGGTACTCTCCTGCGTCCTCCAGAGTGATGTTGGACAGATGCAGAGTGTTCACCTTGGACATGTTGCTCTGCAGGGCCTGCATGGAGAAGAGATCATTGCAACATCTTATATATAATATCTAATACAATTGGGACAGGATCGGGAACTGACTCAAACTTGTTTATTTGTATCTCAGCTGATTTGTTCTCACCGTCAGAGCTTTGAGGTTAGGTGGACGTCCCTGGCCGACCTCGGTCTTCAGCCACTGCACCTTGGTGGACGCTGGCCGGTGGACTTTACACACCAGCGTCACCTGACCACCCACCAACCCTGTGGTGTTTTCTGGGTAACCTGGCACAATCAGAGGCCTGGAGACCCGGAGATCTGGATAACAAAAAGAAGAGTGGGGAGAAAAAAAGATTTTAGATATTGTGGAGGCATTTTGACTCCTTGTGGATTTCACTTTGAGATTCATTTTCATCATGTGACTTTAAAAGCGGCACAAAGAGCCTTTTCCTCCGACTCAATTACTCCTAAAATACCAGATTTCCAGGTGTCTTGTTATGGTTATGTCACAGAATAAAGGAGTTTTAATAAACTGCTACAAACCTCCTTGGCCTAAACGCACTCTCTGTGAGTGAGACAAGAATTGTCTAAACACACCCTTGTAGTTTCAGTTTACCTCTAAAAGGTCCGGCCGCAGTAGTACACCATGTTCCTTAACAACCGCTGTCATTTAATGCCACCAGGGGCCTGGTGATAGAGTGCCCTGATAACCCGGCTACTATCGTATCAGCATCATCTACAGTGCCATCCATTCACTAGGTCACTTGCTCACCCAATCACTTGTTGGAGCATATGTGGCCCTGGCCAGCCGGGTACTCGCTGCTCAGTCACTCAGAACAAGCAATTTTCCAGGGCAATTTTCTGTCTGATTGCTTCCTGCGAGCGCTTAGTGAAAAGGCAATCTGTTCCCTTGTCGGAGTGAAGTGCTGCCCAGAGTGCATGTGGAGGTAAAGCTTTCAGAAGCATACACACACACACACACACACACACACACCTACATCCTTGTTAGTGGAAAATCAGAAACGCTGATTGGTCAAAGCAGCCAAAAGGAAAACCCATTAAAAGAAATGTTGTGACTGATTGCTTTAATGTGAACAAACTACCAACTGTCCTCTGAGTTCAAATATATTAAGAATAAGAGATCCCAACAAGCCACACTTTCATCTAATGGAGCAAACACAGTAAAACAGTTGGCAGTAAATCACAGAGATGAGCGCACACACACACACAAACTTACAGCCGTGCTAATGAACTTGCAGAGACAGGGACGGTGCCCCGGAGATGAACTCGCGGCAGAGTGTGAATTGTCACCCAGAGGCGAGGGGGCAAACAAAACACAACACAACACAAATAAACCGCTCAAGGGGTGCGAGCCAACCATCAGCCAGCCGGCCGGCTGGCTGGGCTGGCTGGGCTGGCAGGGCAGAGTAGAACCCTCTGTGGAAACCAGTTGGGACAATGAGGAGTCTCATGCCCTGACCCAGGAACCAAGCAGCGGAGCTATGGATCTGTTTTATAACGGCATCGCTACAGAACATCTCAAATCATTCAATGTTGTTCATGATGCTAGAGAATTTCATCCAGTCAGGTCAGTTTGCAGCTTTAATACTAAGGAGCTGGGGTAGCTCCGTAGTATTATTTTAACCCCTTAATTACCAATTACATTGTTATGTGGTTGTATGCAAATACTGCAAAAGAAATACTTCTTCTCCACTCTCTTCTCTTCTCAAACTATCTGCTCATTGGGAAGCCACAAGATGAGACTGAAAGCTCCTGAAGAATTCTAGTAAGTGAACCGTGAGTTACTTTTTCTGATGTTAGGAATGAACCTTTGAGGTCAACATCACAGATTTGTAAAAACAGTTAATGAAGCACTTGCTGTCATGTGTAATCAAAGATATTATTATATATGATTTAGTTCAAATTATACTTTGTTAGAAATCATTCACTATCTATTTCATGTATGAGAAGTTATAATAAACACTTGTTCCAATGGTCCAAGTATGTCCGAAGCGCTGTGCCGAACCAGCAGACGCACTCCTACAAATAAAAGCCAACCTATTTATTCCGCGCAGAGACTAAAGCAAAAGATGGCATTCTTTGGGCTCACTCTGCTCTCCCTAATGTTGTGAAGTTAAACAATTGACAGCCTTTTGTGATGTTATTCAAAAATTCTACACATTCCTGTTAGAGGAAAAGTTTATTGTTACATCTCTCTTAAAATCACAGGATTAAACCAACCAAGGATTTAAGTTCATCATTTTAACTTTGACGTCATCTGTGTACATTTACTGATTTTATGTCTGCATTGTTGATTGAATAACGGTACCCAGACTTTTCTTTAATCTGTAATGATGTGGCAGAAAAACACTACTGAAAATAAGTTTTTCTGGGGGGGTTGAACATTGGACGAGAAATATCCCTGCATTTAGCAGCATGCGGTCAGTAACATTAGATGTATCATTTGATTTAACCACACAACAGAAAAACGCCCGGAGGCTGAAAATACTTCAGAAAGATTAATATAAACTTTGTTGGATGAAACAAGGATGTTTCTCTTCCAATATTTCTTTATTTTAATCCTTAATTCTGTAGACTGAATGAGATCTACCCTGTCAGGAGTCTGAGCCGTGCATTGTGGGTCCCTCTGACCCCTCACCACCTATCCTCAGCTGGACTCATCTTTGGGGATGCGGAGGTCTCTTTTCACTCTTTTAACTCACATGCGGGTGGGGTGGGGTGGGGTGGGGGTATCCTTTTCTTATTGATGCCACATCTCTGGCTTCTCTCAGTTAAGATAATCTTCCTTCTTTTTGTCTTCTTTACACTTTCAAGGCGTGTTTCTTACCTACAGAGACGCCCCACAATAAACTTCTAGAGTCAAAACCAAGAGTGACAAATCCTGATCATTTTATTCATTTGTTGAATCCGAGCTCTAATCCCAATTTTTCAACTGATGATTAGGACATCCAGGATCTCACAGAGCTGTGTTTTGTGTGTGTATTTTGGCTTATTTTTGCAGTAATATTTCTATATCGCAAACCAGCTGTAGTAACTTGCAACTGCTTCCTGAACTTACTGATAATCCTATGTAATACGTTCCACTGGGGAACTACAAAGTAGTTCCACGGAGGTTTGTTTGTGGAGACTAAGACTTGACTTTGGCTTATAAAAGTGGTTCAGATTAGATTGTTTTGCGCAGAAAATCTGGAAACATTCATCCACTTTGAACTGAGTTCATTCTTGCAATCACAATATCACAGATTTGTGAGGAAACACCAAAGCACCAAGATAAAAGATGCAGCGCTACCTCCACAGCTGCAACCTGCACGTTTTACAACCTAAAGATCTTTCTATCATCCATCCTACTTTGACTTTCTTCTCGCCGTCTTGTAAGTAAACCTGAAAAGGTTTTTTTTTTTTGCACATTGTCGTCTGAACAAGCAAGTCCCGGCTGGCTTCACGGGGCCCTGAAGTACAAAGTGGGGCCACAGAGAGACGAAGAAGAGACAGCTTCTGTGCTCGATGCCTCCGGGGCTACAACCCACTTTGTCTTTCATCAATCTGCACACAAAAATGTCACCTAGTCCTTTAATCTCACTTAAGGCAAGACATCACAGGTGAATAGGGTAAATAATAAGATAAGTAATAGATATCACCATCAAACTTCTCCAGTTGATAACTCACATTAAAAGAATGTTTTTTTCAAATGAGGCATTGTTTTCTAAAAAATGTGGATTAAGGTTAGGGTTCACATATTTGAGTCAAAGATTTTTTCAGAGGGAATCTTGGATATCTCTTTTTATCACTTCATGAATCAGAAAATACTGTCAAAAGCCATAAAGAAATCCATTTTCTCCATGTTTTTAGGTACAAAATGGTGTATCAATCAGACAATGAATTATATATATGAACAACCCGCTCTTTAAAAACCTTCCAAATATAGATAGGAATGACAAAGAAAAGTTTGGTGTACTGTATGTAAGCTCTGGTAAAAATATCTGGCTACGGGTCGGAGAACAAAACTCATTTTAAGAGAACTGCCTCTAAAAATAAGTATTGTAAAATGTACAATACAGTTTTGTTGGAAATCATTACTTACAACACACAATATTTAATCAAATACTGAGCATCCAATACCATAATATACTTTAAGCAGAAATCTGTAGACGCAAATAGTGTCGTAAAATAAACTCTTAAAATGTGTATTTTGGAAGTTTTCTTTATATTGTGAAAGAAGACTTCTTATGGAAGCAAAATAGCCCATAATCACTGAATGAAAAATATAGTTTTGCCTGCCATGTCTGGCCTTAGAAACATCATCTACTTCACAGCTAAGGAGAAACCACTGATTTTACTGATTGTATTGAAAGAGTTTTCTAATTACATCTCAACTTAATGGAAAAAAAGAATGGAGCTGACAATGGCTGACTTATTGCATTGGCTTCTGTTCGTAAAGCATCAATGTCGAAGCCCCTGCACCCCCATCCCTTCTCATCCTCTACAGCTGGCACACAGCCAGGCAGATTTACACTTCCGAGCCCCAGGGCCTCGGCCGGATCAGGTAGCTTAGTTTACGGCAGCAAAAACACTGAGAGCCTTTTCCTCTCCCTCCATCCAAGACTCGACTGCAGCCGCTCTGTCATTTTTACCGTCACCTTGACTTCCTCTGTGGCCACGGCTGCCAAGAAACTGACACTTTCTAGTTAGTAAATGTGGGCTGATTGAAACCTTTACAGCTTCATTCACACAGTTACGTTTAGGCACGCTTCTTCTGAGCAGTTCACTGCGATACAATCAGACCTTTCAGCCACACGCTTATCTGACTTTTATGCAACACAAACCCCCAAAAGTAAATTAGGAAACCATCTTGTGATTTCAGATCAGATCTGACAATGCTATATAGTTTCAGGCGTGCAGAAAAAACAGTTCAGGCCTTACCTTTAGTCCTTCTTTCGTCAAAGGACCTGGCGGAAACTCTGTCCATCAAACAGAGCAGGAGAATGCAGAAGGTGCAGATCCTCTCCATCGTCTGTGTGTGTCTTCTGGTTTAAAAAAAAAGTAGAAATGTACACCGGAAGCCTGGAGTTGGCCTCACACTCCGGTCCCTGGCATTGGGAACTTCAGAAACCCACAAAAAGTCTCTAAATGGCAGTCCTGCAGATGCAAACAAACACAACGGGAGACAGTTATCTGCTGATCAGAGATCTGGCCGGAGAGCAGCTTCAACACATAAACTTCTCTGTTCAGTTTTACACCAGGTGGCATAAAAACACAAACAATTGTTCAGACAAATAGTAAAAGAGGCTGTTTTGACTGTGTGCAGCTGTATTCTTAACCAGATGTCCTGCTAACTGTCCCACTCATCGGCCTCACATTGTCCAGGCGCTCCTGCGTCATGAATAAGGAGCAGGGCTGTTACCGCCTGTTGTTTGTCAATGGATGGCCCGGCTCAGTCTGCCCCGGGATAATGGGCCCTTACTGGGAAAACACTTGAAACTTGCCAGGAAGCTACAGAATGTGAAGGAGCAGCAGAGACGGGCAGCTGATGAGACTTCAGGTGGAAACAGGTGACTGCTCACCGAAGCATCACATACTCAGAGTGCCATTTCCTCACTTTGAATCTGACTGCAGACCGCACCTGTGGCCCCTAAATCTGAGCGTTTTATCTCCCAGTGTAACTCCAAACTTTACTAATGGTCTGGCACTTATGTTCTTGTTTAATTGAGTAACTGTTTGGTCTATAAGTTGTCAGAAAATGGCAAAATAAATGGCCATCACAGTGTCCAAAAGCCCAAGTTGATGTCTTCTGATGTCTAGTGATGTGGCACCAACATTTAGGATCTCTAGCTGGCATGTTTGCCTAAAGGACTTAATCGATTACTCAAAATACTTGAATCCTTCTCTTTTAGCTTTAAACATTGAACAACTCTTTTTTTTAAATATGATTAACTGCTGAATGCATCAATGGCATTTAAAGAAATACATTTCTTTCTTGGAATAAAAGCAGAATTCATAAAAAACCTCCAAATATGTACATCTCTGTTAAATGGTCCATGGATCAACAAATACCTCAATTCCATGAGAAATATGTTTCTACTTGTGAAAATATACTGAACATATTATTATAGAATTTTATTTTTTAGAAATCAGATTTAAGAACAACTCTGTTGTCATTAACTCATTCTGAACACAAGCTATAAACACCAATACTAAAGGAATAATGCTGTGATTTTTTTTGTTGTTTCTGCGAGTCGGGCCAACTGAGCACAGGCGCCAGACCCTGGTGCGTGGCTCCATGCATGCAGGCCGCGCACACACACACACACACACACACACACACACACACACACACACACCGTTTAAAGAAGCGGTCTGCTGAATGAAACGTATTCTTTCTCAATTAAGGACTGGAAAAAAAAAACTTTTTCCTCCTTCTGCTGATTCCGCTGACTGGCTGCTGCAGCCAAAACACTTCTACTGTATTCTACTCTTCAGACCTGAAACACGGAGAGGGCTTTTATTGTAAGGATGGCATCTTTCTGTCACTTACGCCACACTTAATAAATCCATCACGGGCACTGTTAGTCTCAAACAGTGCTTAAGAACATGAGTTAGACCTGTAACTATTTACTTTATACAGTTATAAAGCTGTCAGTCGATCCATTCAGCATGCAGAGTGCCTGGCGCATTCATGGGATCAATAAAACATGTAAATGCAATGACTTTAGATGTCCCTCAATCAAGAGAATGGTCCTGCAGAAGTGTCTGATGAGAACTGTCATCATGGACTGTGTCAATTCCTCAAGTCCGTGCGGGTGAAATGACTTTAAAGTGTGTCGTTTTTAATAATTTCAATGTGCGGTTATTGCTGTGATCTGACGGAGCTCTGTGCGTCTTTCCTCCGGACAAACAGTCCGTGGGGAAGGTTCAATGTCTGATAAGTGACTCGTAGCTCTGTGCGTGTTGAAAAACACATTAAAAAAAAACTTGGCCTTAAATTAAACCACAGTTTCCCTCCTGAAACCCCTGTTTAAAATGACAAAACGTGGATTTACAATGCAAATGAGCGGTCCTGGTAGGTGGAGAAATAGACCTTAGGCTACTGTGCCTTATCATAAGACTGTGAGCTATTTTATGAAAACAAATGGAAGAAAGTGGATTTAACTCGCTCTAATAACGACATAATGCTTCAAGTAGCCGGATTAAACGTGAGACTTTTAGTCGCACTCTATAACCCACATTGTAAAATGAATGAAACAAAGCTGTCGGTCTAGATTCACTCACCTTTTCTCCCGGTCTGACTACGGAGCGATGACTGGCACCAAGGGGGGTGGGGATCACTCCTTATCCCAGTCGATTCGAGTGAATATTGAAATCCTCATTTGAGTCTCTGGTGTCGGTGTCTGTATCCTTTTCTAAAATCAGTCTGTGAGCGGGTGTTGTGTATCCGCCAGAAAAACGAAGTCGATCTTATAAATCCATCAAAAGCAGCTCCTTGGAACATGAACGACAGCTGCCGCGTTCTCCTGGTGACCGGGGGAGGTGTGATCCCCTCTGGGCAAAGTCCACTGCAGTCCGGCCGCTCAGAGGGCTAAATCCATGGAGAGAAAAAAGAAAACAACACGGAGCGAGAAGAGTGGATTAGCGCGAGTACAAAAACTTGTCCTTTTTCGCTGTGAAAATGTTGAAAAAGAATCGATGTGGCTGGCGAGTAAAAGAAATTAATACGAGGGTGATAATAACGTGTCCCCGTAGTTCAGAGTCCCCTCTTGGTTAAACTGTAGCCTTGGATCACTCTTTACGTGCGTCTTTACGCAGAGCTCCTGCAAGCTCTCCTCTTCTCCGCGGTTAGATCGGAGCTCTGCCGCTCAAATGTTGGAGCTCAGCCTCCTCAGTCCCGTTTCCCTTCGGCAGAGAGAGAGTGTGCGTCCTTCAACCACCAGCCCGTGTACAGCACTCTGCCTCCTGTCCGGACTGCAGTCATAACAACAATGGTCTGAGAGCGGCCCGGAGGAGGGAGGAGAGAGAGAGAGAGAGAGAGAGAGAGAGAGAGAGAGAGAGGAGGGGTGCGCTTCTGTTACCCCCACACTGAATACACCCCTTATCCCTCCGAAGAGCTGGCAAATAAAACCCAAGACGCCTCTCCCTCTTTTCCACATCTTGCTTGAACGTTCCTGAAATCAGAGCACCCTTAACTGTTTAGTGCGCAAATGTATCTTTATTAAAGTGTCTCCTACAGTGACCGAGCGCGTGCCAAATTAACCACATACAACACTTTTTTTTTTTTGCTTCATAATTTACTGCGGGTTCATTGTCCTTTATGCAAACAGAGCATTAAGGCCTCTTTTAGAAGACGCATTCAATTAGCAATGAGTGAATGCTGTGAATTGCATCCGTGTTTTTAATTGCATCAGTAAAAGAACAGGACACAGTAATCCCATTAGCTGCAGCAGAGAATCAAGATCAGGCCTGTTTTTTTATAAGCTTAACACTCTGAGCCTTCATGTTGAACTAATACCCTCGTGTTAATGTTTCTCTAAGGCTTGATTCACAAAAAAGAAACATGAAAAGCAAGTTATTACAGTAACCCATCTGATAATGATGACAAAGTGATACAAATATGACCATGAATACACTCACTGCCTCGTTCACTTTTTCTCTTCTTTCTCACTTCAGTTTGAAAGTTGAAAACAATACATCTTTCTGTAGCTCACCTTGATGGTTTTTAATGCTCAGTCTTTTGAAATTCAGATGCAAAAAAAAAGAGAAATACTAAACCCTTTTCTCTGTCATTCTGTTTTTTTCAGTTTTAACTCTGTGATTGTTGGATACAAGAGCTGTAACGTGTTAGGTTTTGTCTGTCAAGGGTCCATCAGGACGTCCCTATGATTTTAAAATGTAAAAATAATCTGCAGACAGAAGATAAAACTTCACATCGTACACAAAACAAAGTTAACAAACTTGAATAAATAAATAAAACGTGACAGTATGGGATGGGGGTTTCTAAAGTTCAGAAAGAGTCAGAGGATTGAAGAGGAACAATGCGGATTCCGTCCTGGCCGTGGAACAATGGATCAGATCTTTACTCTCCCAAGGATCTTGGAGGGGGCCTGGGAGTAATCCCAACCAGTCTACATGTGTTTTGTGGATCTGGAGAAGGCGTATGACTGGATCCCCCGGGAGAAACTGTGGGAGGTGCTGTGGTAGTATGGGGTGAGGGGGTCCCTTCTCAGGGCCATCCAATCTCTGTTTGACCAAAGCGAGAGCTGTGTCCGGGTTCTCGGCAGTAAGTCGGACTCGTTCCAGGTAAAGGTTGGCCTCCGCTTTGTCACCAATCCTGTTTATAATATTTATGGACAGGATATCGAGGCGTAGTCGGGGCGGGGAGGGGTTGCAGTTCGGTGGGCTCAGGATCTCATCGCTGCTTTTTGCAGATGATGTGGTCTTGATGGCGTCATCGGCCTGTGACCTTCAGCACTCACTGGATCGGTTCGCAGCCGAGTGTGAAGCGGCTGGGATGAGGATCAGCACCTCTAAATCTGAGGCCATGGTTCTCAGCAGGAAACCGATGGAGTGCTTTCTTTGGGTAGGGAGTGAGTCCTTACCCCAAGT
Organism: Percina caprodes; assembly: GCA_013375575.1. Taxonomy (NCBI): domain Eukaryota; kingdom Metazoa; phylum Chordata; class Actinopteri; order Perciformes; family Percidae; genus Percina; species Percina caprodes. The sequence goes on along the minus strand of JABXJD010000017.1, from coordinate 5,403,041 downwards.
GAAGGAGTTTAAGTACCTTGGGGTCTTGTTCGCGAGTGAGGGGACCATGGAGCGTGAGATTGGTCGGAGAATCGGAGCAGCCGGTGCGGTATTACATTCAGTTTATCGCACCGTTGTGACGAAAAGAGAGCTGAGCCAGAAGGCAAAGCTCTCGATCTACCGGGCAATTTTCGTTCCTACCCTCACCTATGGTCATGAAGGCTGGGTCATGACCGAAAGAACGAGATCCAGGGTACAAGCGGCCGAAATGGGTTTCCTAAGGAGGGGGGGCTGCCGTGTCTCACTACATAAGTGAGGAGATATTATTTTGGCATATTCAGAATGCACTACATGGCCAAATTGCCATCCATATTGACATCCTATGAAGGACAATCTTAATGCTACAACATACAATCATTATTTAGATAAGAATGGGTTTCTAACTTTGTGCCAACAGTTTGAAGAAGCCCCGGTGCACAAAGCCCCCTCCATTAAGAAATGGTTCTCCCACTTTGGGTTTGGAATAGTCTATATCCATGATGGGTTTGGAATAGTCTATATCCACGATGGGTTTGGAATAGTCTATATCCACGATGGGTTTGGAATAGACTATATCCATGATGGGTTTGGAATAGTCTATATCCACGATGGGTTTGGAATAGTCTATATCCATGATGGGTTTGGAATAGTCTATATCCACGATGGGTTTGGAATAGTCTATATCCACGATGGGTTTGGAATAGTCTATATCCACGATGGGTTTGGAATAGTCTATATCCACGATGGGTTTGGAATAGTCTATATCCACGATGGGTTTGGAATAGTCTATATCCACGATGGGTTTGGAATAGTCTATATCCACGATGGGTTTGGAATAGTCTATATCCACGACTGTTTAGGTGCCGCCGGAAATTCCCCCGGTCCGGATGTTTCTGTAGTAATTTTAAACTCTGGTCACTTTATGAGGACTATGGTTATAAGAAGCCAATAAACAAGAGCACACACTGCTGTGTGGAGCTGACCTGACCACCCAGCACCAGTGTTGGACATCACCAAAGCCGTCCGCCCTGTAGACCGGCAGGTTTAATGCTACTCCAGCTCAAAACATACTTTGATTATTATGTGAGTTAGATGGGAATGAGGTCCAGTTTTTGTTTTATTGTCCTGTTTAGAAGGACTAAAGGTATGTACTTTTTACTTAAATTACCTTTTTATATACGATGATTTCTTCTGGCTGGATGATAATGAAAATTGTAAATTTGAGAAAGGAACATTATTGTAGCAAATTTGATTTGCCAAGCTTGGCCTGTAACAAATTTAACGTAACATTTACAGTAATTTACTGGCAACAATTGTCCAGCAAGTTAAAATGAATTATTTTTACAGTAAAGGTACGTACTTCCATTTAAAGTATTTTATGTATTTATTGTAAAATACAAAACAATTAAACACAACATAAAAATACAACCTTAGAAAATACAGTAGTTTACTATTTACAGTACTATAGTGGCTATATTGTTTTTTTACAGTAATGCTTTGACTACTGTGATTTGAACTGTAATACTCAGACTACTGTGATGTTGTCATGTCGACAAGGTTGTAATGTAACTTTACAGCTTTCTACTGTAGAAATCACATACAGTAGTCATTATTTACAGTGTGGGAGAGAAGACAGAATATTTTGTTTAATAGCGAGCTGTAAAATAACCTATAATTTTGTGAATTGCAACAAAACACAACTGACATTTTGGTGACTATAAACCCATAAGGGTTGGGCACAAACTCTAGAAAAAACAGTAAGCAGATTTCTCTTCGGATTTATGTAGATCAACAAATTCACCAAAATGAATACCAAAATTTTTCTAGTCAGATAATATCAGGAGAACGTTTGACCAGAAATGGTTCGAAGCCATTCAGGTTTGCCAGTTAGTTACTGTGTCCCTATACATGCCCAGCGTGGTTACACTATGCCAGTAAATTCATTGCAGAAACCCTTCATGGTTATTGTTTCTGCCTCTGCAGGACAGTTTTTATTGTGAAGAGAGACAGGAAGTGCTGAGGAGAGAGAGCGCTACAAAGGCCCCCAGGTTGGAAACATGGTTACATGATACCTGTGTTAGCTGAGCGAGCCACCGGGACACACCAAGAAATGTTTGACTAAAAGCTAAAAAGCTCTGCCAACTTCAAAATAAAAGTTCCAGCTAAATTATGAAAATAAGCTGAACACTCGTTTTCGGTCAGAGTCCTCCAGCGGCCGCAGTGTGAGTGTGTTTACACAAGATTTATATGGGGAAATAAATTCCAGATTTGACCTTTGACACTTTGCGGTGCTACTGCAGGTCGTACAGAGCTTTACAGCGAAAGTCAAAGTACACAAATAAACGAGGTAGAGTGGAAGTCATAAAGCAGATAAGAGCTGTGCTAAAGCAAGGGCCAGCCATGATATGTGTGAGTCATACCTGACTGTGTGTGTGTGTGTGTGTGTGTGTGTGTGTGTGTGTGTGTGTGTGTGTGTGTGTGTGTGTGTGTGTGTAGCCTGATAAATTTAGACTTCATTCAGATACCTGTGTTTTGGGAGGGGACGGGAGTGTTAATGTTATTGTACCTTGTTGTTGTGCTAATGAGACACAGGTGGGATTGCAGCCACCTCAATTGTTACACACACACACACACACACACACATTAACACACACACACACACACACACATTAACACACACACACACACACACACACACACGACTATAAAGAGATAATTTGGCTGCTTCGTGCTAACACTTTAGCACAATGCAATTTGATACACAATTATCTCTCATACTAGAAAGGGATGGCTACGAAGTTAAAACGGTTTAATAGTTTGAGATAAGGAACCCCAGAATGCATTGCAGCCACATTAAATGTATCCTCACTGAGAGGATCAGCTGACAGCAATCAGTATTGTGGTTTTAGGAGTCGGAATCTAAATTATTCTCACAAGCAAAATAGTGAAATAGTGAAAGTGAAATAAGGTTATATACATTTGTGGAAGACAGTAATTGCCAATAAACAAGCTGAATCTAAACATGAATGTGATAAATGTAAATGCATAATAAGTAATATTAACAGAGGGGAAAACAGTTATCACACAGTGCGTAAAAGTATTTAAAGAGGGCTTTAGAGTAAAGTGACATGCAATGATCTCAGAGCTCAAAAGTTCAGAAGTCTTATGTGCCTGTGGGATGAAGCTGTCTGTGAGCCTGGAGGTGTGAGACCGGATGCGGCATTACTGTCTGCCGGACGGCAGCAGACAGGACAGTTTGTGGCTCGGGGGTTTTAAGCTCCATTTATCTCAGAATTTTTCATTGTGGGGTTAGCTTTAGCGAGGTTAGCCATTGTTAGCAATACCAGTTGATAAGAAGGCAATAGGCCTTTTAAATGCATACAAACACAACAACATCACAACATGTCCACAGATAGACTGTGTGCACCACTGATTTAGTGAGACACAAATGAGAAAGAAGCGCTAATAACTGTATGTTACTACAGCTTTCATAACTGATAGTGCATCTATGTTGGATTTTGAGCTTGGGGTACTTCCGAGCTTGGAAATCCGAGGTCAAGGGCCGTTTCTGACTTTGACCTCGGAAAATCCAACCTCCTAGTACAAATGGAACGTATTATGATTATCCTGGCGGCCTTCTTCTGACATCGCTGGGTGCAGAAGTCCTCGTGGATGGCAGCTCCGTCTGCTGATGTGCTGAGCAGTTTTTAACACCACCACTACTTCTACAGAATCAAATACTTTAACTTGAGATCCCCCACCTGGACCAGACGCTCCATCCCTCCCATATCTTTATCTGATGACATCAGTGATATGGCGGGTCACTCCCGACCCTCCCGCTGCCCCCAGGTCCTGATAGCATTGATAGCCTGCTGCATACTGATGTTAATGCTAATGGAGAGAATACCAGGGCTGGTTGGTGCCTGACAGCTGATAACAGATTGGGGAGGAGGAGGGGCTGATGTTGGGGTGAATGATAATCATCGTGTGTGTGTGTGTGTGTGTGTGTGTGTGTGTGTGTGTGTGTGTGTGTGTGTGTGTGTGTGTGTGTGTGTGTGTGTGTAGGGAAAGTGAGGTGGACTAAAGGTCAGGAGGAATGTGCGAGGTGTGGCCGGTTGCTCATTAGTCCACTTCACAGCAGGGACACATTATGGAAACATCAGGTCCCATTTACATTTAAATTTCAGACTGTGAAGCCAATGCTCCTCTCCAAGATGCCAACAATAGTGCATCTTAATGAAAAAGTATATTCCCTCTCATTTATGTATACTGCTTTTGCCAGGAGCCAGAAATCCCTTTAGGAAATGTGGAGGTCAGAATTGGTGAAGTGTGCCTCCTCCTCTAAATTACCTGGCCAATCTCTGTAGAGCGTATGCATGGCTGTCTCATGGATTCTGTTCAATTAAATGAAAAGACATTAAAGCATTCATTCCAACAGACTTTTGTCAGAGTTGAGAGTCTGTTTGACAGAAAGCTCAGACAATAAACTGAGTGTTTGCAATGGAGATAAATGTGCAAATGCTTTGTTTTCTTTTTCATTCACACAATTATTTAGTCTCCAGCAGCCTCTTGACGTTTGGTGGAGTGTGCTGGCTCTGGAAAAACAACAAATCAGACCAAACATCATGGAGCTTTTCACTGATTTTCGGTCTCATCAGCCTATTTGAAAATTGGGAATACGGATCATTAGGTCTCTTAGAAAGTGTTAATGCACCACAAGTGTCATTGACAAAAAATGCATTGAAACACATGCAGGTGACCAACATGGTGAAAGAAAGTAAAATGCTGACATCATACAATATACTGACTCTGACATCTCTCCATTTAGTGCATGTATAGGTACTGATTCTGATGTGTGTAATAACAGCAGAGTGAAAACATTGTAATTTCCCCTTGCAGGATTAATAAAGTACACATTGTCTAGCATCTTGTGGCTTCAGGTCAGTAACTTGTCTGCTCGTCCTGAACTTTAATTCTGTTGAGTCCAACGCTGGCCGGGTCCTGAGGCTCCCATTGTTGTGTGTTTGTGTTAATCATTACCTGCGATGTTCATAACACAATGGACAAGCTGGGAGTACGGGCTTTGTGATGCAGGGGGAGCGCTGCTGCCAAAACACTGAGCTGAAAGAGAGACTGAGCCGAGAGGGAGAGGGGGGGAGTAAAAGGAACAGAGAGGGCCGGTAGGAGGGTCCCACAGCAAGAGACCTGCTATTAAAACGTGTCATCTGACGTACTGGTGGTCCTGTCAGTGCAAGCGCATGCTGTGCTGCCAAGCATTGTTCAAACCCACAGAACTTTATTTTACAAGGGAGCAGAGCTCCCAAAGTTTCTACAGATACCAAATACAGTATGTCTGGAGAAAGTTGGATGATATTTGTACTGAATTGTGGAAAAAAAAACTATGCAGATTTGTTTTGGTTTTGTTTAACGAAGCTTTAACAAAGAGCTGGAACAAGGTTCATTATGTATGATACTGTCAGAGTAAGAGGATATTAAGGATAACAAGAGGGATTAAAATCATCACAGGTCTCAGTAAGTTCTTTATGTTTCATGCTATTCAGCAAACATCTTTCAAATTTTTATTTTTTATTTTAATCGGTTTCGTTTTGTGCAGAAAATGTTGCCAGAAATTGTGTTTTCCTTCTTGACAACTACAAAGCAAAACATTTTCATTTAAAACCTTCAAGTTTTTTACTAATGTGTGATAAAACAGGAATCAGAAGACAGAACCCAGGGACCAAAAGGAAAATAGAAAAAGTACATACAGATATATAAGTTAGAGAGCTACATTACGTTACATTTCCCCAGTGTGAACAGTGTAACGGAAGTGCAAAACCAACAGGGTAGTCTTCTTATAAGTAGTAGACAGTATATTTGGAATGTATATTTCCTATGTATAATTACTATTTAGAGATGCGTGGTTCTCACAGGACAACGATATGATCATCTTATAGAATATGATACATTGCTGTAGATTAAACTCCCAACAGTATAAAAATGAATTACAATGAGCTCAACCTTCAACATCTACAGCAGCAACATGCAACACACACATGAATGTAGCAGGAATATTAACCCAGAAACATCAGATAGAAGAGGAAAACACTGACAGGGAACACGTAACTGCACAATCAATACATTTCATATTTTAAGTGCATTTTGCCAAAACATAGTTTTACTTCAGTAAGTTCACAGAGTATTTTTACTGTGTGGTATTTGTACTTTTACTGCAGTTAAGTATCTTAATACTTCTTCCACCATTTACTGTATTGATGTCAATTTTTGTCACCTAAATCTTATTTAGAGAGTTAAATAATACACACACACACACACACACACACACACACACACACACACACACACACACACACACACACACAGCTGTTTACATGAAGGTGGATATCAATAGCAGCTAGTGTTTTCCCTAGCCTCTATTCCCTTTCTTCTCTGGTTCCATAATCACATCCAGCAGGGGAGTCCCTGTCCTCCCTCACACACACACACACACACACACACACACACACACACACACACACACACACACACACACACACAAGACTGAACCCTGTCTGAACCCTGCTGCTTTAATTAATCTCACTGACTTTGTTAATTATTTGTTTGGCTGGCTGACTGCCTGTGTGTGTGTGTGTGTGTGTGTGTGTGTGTGTGTGTGTGTGTGTGTGTGTGTGTGTGTGTGTGTGTGTGTGTGTGTGTGTGTGTGTGTGTGTGTGTCCGTCTTTGAAGTATTTGGGACGTATGCCACTGCTGAAACAACCCAGCACTGATGATAACCTCAAGCGGAAAAAGAAGAGGAGGATTCCCTATTTATCTTCTCTGTGACGTTGCTTTTTTTATTGTATTTACACCATCGTACAAAAGTTATGAATCTCCTGCCACAAAAGCTTCCTCTTTACAAATAGATGTAGTTTAGTTTTGCACATGGAGAACAAAACGCTGTACAATAGTTCAACCAGAATGACAACTGAAAGGACAGAAAGAGACAAAGATCCCTCTGAGCAACAGTTGAATAAGAAGAGAAGAAAATGGTCAAAGAAACTAGAAGCTTAGCATCAAAATGTGTGCAGATTTAAATAGCAACAGGTTCCTGTTTCAGTGTCAATGGAATTTGAATGACTTTGGTCATCTTCTGACCTTTTATACAGCGCCAACAGCAGGTCAAAATCTCCACTTTATCCTGAGAAATATCTCTATATCTACTTGATGGAGTAGCAACTATTTGTACACACATTCATGTTCCCCTCAGGATGAACTGTAATCACTGTGGTGATCCTCTGACTTCTCATCTAGAGCCACCATCAGGTCAAGTTCAGGTTTTAAAGTATCCTAAACTTGGGTTTATGACCTAATAATGTTTTCATCAGCCTCAGCTGGACTTAGAGTTTACTGATCATTTTCAAATGTTAGCATGCTAACACTTATAAAATCACAGGAGGAGAGAATGATTTGCATTCTGAAGATTTCCTGTGTTTTATCACCCTTTAATATTAACCCTTGTGTTGATTTTCCTAAGAGGCTTGCTTTGTGCATCTTAGTTTTTTCGCATTTTGCAACCTGTCCAATTTATCAGCAAGCTCTTTTTCAGTGATTTTACCTAATGTTACCCGTTTTTCAGTTTGTGCTCCGACACCGCTAACTGTGTTCAGCAGCGGTAACTTTACCCACACTAGAGGGTGACATAGGAATGAATTATCACTCCCATCCCATCCCGAGTCCACCAAAGTACTCCAGGCATGTCTCGATCACGTGACCGACCCCCACCCCCCCCCACCAAAAAAGAAATGGTGTCCTGCGAGATCACAAAAGAAAGACTCCCAAATCCCGTCCCGCTCCTGTTACGTTCCTTATGTTGCCTAAGCAAGCTATCCGACTCTGTTGCCCCCCTGTAGCATGTATTTGAGTCTGGAGAGAGACTGGATTAGTATCTTACCTTCTATCCGTTGTCTCCTCTGTCGCTGATTTTTAAATATTCAATGCTCTGTCCCTATCATGTTACCAACAGTGAGATTGACTATTGTATTCCCGCGAGAATCAATCAAAACTGTGCCGTAACAAAAAATCCATCCAACAGTGCAAAGTCTATTGTCCGTCCTTATTGGCAACCAATGTATTGGGTTTAACGTTATGCCAAGTTATGTGTGCACACAATTTAAATGGTCATTAAGTGTACAACTCATACTTCCTATGTTGGACTCTGTGTGATAATCCAGAGAACCGATGCTGAACGGCCTGTAATGTTAGCACTAACACATAGCTCCTGAGTGTCTTTACACAAACAGCTGATAGCAAACGTCCTTTAGCGTGGCAGAAATCAGAACAGCTACAAGGCAGTCGTAGCTCGTCCCATCACGCTATGTCCTTAACTTCCGTGGCTTTCAAATGAAGTTCCAAATGAGCTGGGTTTTTGATTAATTGTGCTACAGGAAATTTTGCCATATGTCCTCCTTTTTGGCCAGATGTCTGTTACCTTCCGCTTTCTTTGTGTTGACGTTCTAAACTCCGGTGGATTTCTGAGGACTATGGTTACCTGGTCCTCAGATCTCTGCAGGGTAAATCCAGACAGCTAGCTAGACTATCTGTCCAATCTGAGTTTTCTGTTGCACGACTAAAACAACTTTTCAACATATATGTTCCACCAAAACAAGTTCCTTCCCTAGGCTATTTTCCAGAGGCGCCGTAGCTCCACCCAAGACAATTGTGATAAAGTTGACTAGTCCTTAGGATGAACTAAGACGCGAGGAAGGGAAACAAGTGAAGGAACTGTGGATGCAATTTAAGGGAAGTGAGATCCAGCCATTGTCACTGTGAACATGTTAGCATGCTGACTTTAGCATTCAGCTGGGCCTCCGTGATCTTACAGCATCCAGAGGTTTCAAAGTTTTAGGAGATAGGGTTGGAGCATCACTGTGGGAACATTACATGTTCCACCTGTTAAACCCTGAGCTGTACTTTCACTTGGGGAACAGAGGATACAAAGAAGTGTCAGTGAAGTATCAGTCCATGTATATAAAATCTTATTCTTATGGTTATTCACATGTGTGTTGTTACAGATCGTTGGCTGGCAACAGAGGGATCACTGCCGTCCAAACACACTGCAGTGTGATAGACCCAGGATGTACATGCAGACATGTTTGGTTAACCCTAATACAGCGTCGGCTTGAGCAAACGCAGACTCCCGGCTGAAGTATCTTGGAGGAAATCCGGTAACGTGTTACATATGGGGGGTATTATCCATGATTACACTTCAATAAACAGAAAGAGAGGATGGAAACTGATCTGTGGTCTGACTCTCTCTTCTTCTTCCACTGCTCCACTTCTTTCCTGTCTTTTCTTCCTGCATTATTTCTTTTTTCAGGGGATCTTTCCGATATCACCTAAAAACAGTTCTACAGCAACTTGTTGATGATTAACTGAAATGTGTTTGGCTTCTCTGTGACTTTCCGCTTTACGAAACCATAACTTGATAAAGTTATGAATTACATTACACAATCCTCCATTGCTTTGATTTACTTAATTACTTTACTTAAGTACAATTGTGGCGTGCTTTACAGCCGCGAGCCGATATCTGATTATTGGGAACTCTCAGGTGAAATCTGCACTCACTGTCCCGGTATTAAATGTTTTGCCAAAGGTGCTTTTCATCTACACTACTACGTTTTGTGAACGAACATCTTTTGCTACATTTACGCCTCGCGTCTACACTACTCTGGTGTACTTGTGCCCCTAAAACAGAGACATTTGGAAACACTGCCCCTGTTTTGATTTGAAAACTCCAGGGTTGCAACGTAGTCAGGACGGGCACAAAGGAGACCTTTGGAAACAACATCAGTCAGTCTTATCGGTTAGGTCGGCATATATAAATTTTTAGTAACAGATCCACCTCGTCATTGGTCCAAGAAAATTATTCCTGGTCTTACTTTTCACCATTGTATCTGTCTCCACAGTATTTTCTCTATTTTCGACTTACACATCCATGATTTCCAACCTCAGAGTAATGTTGGACACACAAATACAAAGTGTGTGTATATGGTATAATAATAATAATAATATGCATTATCAGACGTGTTAATGTAGACAGATATTAGTTATGTTACTGGAGTTAAAACACTTCTGTGGATGGAGATTGTTTTTGTCTCAAAGTGCCGCTTGAAAATGAAAATGTAGTGGTGTGGATGTAGCCTCAGTGTGACGATTGTGTGAATAGAGCCAGAAATCCTTTAAAGTGAAGTGATTGCATGAGAAGTTGCACCTGCATCACTGCATTCACAGTCTTATAGAACACAGTTGGAAAATGTGTATATAATAAATTGTAGCTCTCAGTAGCTCACCTGGGCGTGTGCCCTATGAACCAAAGCTCATTCATAATGCAGTGGCCCAGTGCCCTTTGCTGTCTTCCCCCTCTCTCTCTCCCCCGTTTCCTGTCTTATCGATTAATCGATTTATCGATCGGCCAAAATGCCAGAAAAAAAAATCTTAAAAATAAAATTATGAATAAGCCTGTTTATTTGACAAGGTGACATTCTGACGATTCATTGTTTTTGCCCAACAGGAACAAACTTCCTGTTGGGTGGATGGGTGCTCCTTCTGGACCCATGGGTCTCCTCTCTCTGAAAGCACTCAGGTCTTTGCTCCTCCGCCCTGCAGCCTGCTGCTGTGAACACATCAAAGGTCTCGAGCGCCTGGCGTCACAGTAGCTTTTGCTAATGGACCCGCCCTCTCCATTGGGGGCCGAAAAGGAGACACCCTCCCCCCCCTTTCACATTAAGAGCCACACACTCCTGCTCTTCAATGAATGAACTTTGCACACTATGTCGTCTCTTGTTCGCCTCCATTGACTTAAAGCCTGCACCAATACCTGCTGCTCATCCTATTAAGTTATTTTTTTCTATATTATAATCTAAAACAAAAAAGTTGATGATTGCCTAAAAATATGTTATACACAAACCAAGTAAACAGAATTCTTAAAATAGCATTTGCAACACAACTACTTTGTAGTTTACTCAATGTAAATCTAAGATTCAGTTTGGATTGAGCTAATTATTTTTATTAATATCTTTATTTGTCTTTGGAAAAAAAAACAGTTAATATATTTAAAAAAAAAAAAATTAAAACATATCTTATCAGTGTCTAAACTTTAATTTTAAGGTCTCAAAGGAAACGTTTCTTGTCAATTTATTGACACTAAAGTAAGACAAAAACAGACTAAATGCAACAATGCTGATCATCAATGCCTGTCGAGTCAGATTATATTCCATAGTCTAGTCAGCTCGGCTCTTGTTTTCTTGCCATGGGTCTCAAATCTCTGAGTCAATGTGTCTGATAGCCAAGTGAATCTGAAGCAGCTCTGATCACGTGGTTCATCATAATCACCAGCAGGAAAAATTGATTTATCTGCCTGTGTAAAACATGACAATTGCTTTATTTTAGAATGTGATTCACAGACTCCGAGTGTTTTATTGCTTGTGCAGGCTGCGAAAATCAGTTCTCTGATTTAGTGTTTGAAGCATTGAAGTTTTTATTTTTTTACCTTATTTCTAACTGCATTATAATTCTATTGCTGCTCTTTTTGACCGCGGCTGCTTGTGAACTGATGCATTGCACTCTGATGTTGCTGTTCTCTCTCCATTATGGTCGGTTCAGGTTGAACGCATTTTTGGATCAAGACCAACATTTTGGACCCATAACAAGACCTTAAGTGCACATGTCATTGTTCTCTTTTCACTCACGTTCAGTTCAGCACCTGGTTTACTCTTTTAGCCTGTTCCAGACCTTAAAACTGCTGCCCACATCTACAGTTACTTTTAGCCGTATGTTCCAAAAGGTTAATGAGAAGGAAGTTAACCCTCCTGTTGTCCTCGAGTCAAATTTGCCCCTTTTTATTTTAAGTTTCTACATCAGAAATCTGGGATTCTTTCATCCAAATTGTCCAAATATTACATGGATGGTTCCATATAACACTTCTTGCAAGTTAAACGAAGGATCAGTTCACTACTTTATAGAATTTTGGGTGTTTTATTTCCCCCCAAAAAAATCTTTGAGAAAAGACAAAAAATGATATAATTTCATATAAATGAGGTTTGTTGACCATGAATTCTAAAAAGAAAATAGTGTAAAACTATTGGCAATATATTGGTGTTAGTGAAGTGTACAGTATATTGACGGTAGTGTTATAAAAATAAAGAAAATGTTGAAAAAAACATCAAAAAGTGATAAAAAAGTGTTGAAAGCGTCAAACAATTGTTCATTTTCAGTTTTGACCTGGGAGGAAAACACAAGGGTTAAAACAAAATGGCAATCTTGAATGTTTTATTCATGTTTTTCATCCAGTTATGTCAACATACAGGCACCTACTGCTTTGTTATGTGCTTTTTTTTGCCCACCTGCTCTGTCAGTGTTATGAATAGATGTAATCATGTGATTGAGGCAGCAGAGAGGAGATCTTTCAGGGAGGAAGGGGGGATGGTAGTGGGCCGAGGTAGAAGGGGCCTCGAGGTGATGGCTGGGTTAAGAGGTGGCTAAGCAGGGGATGAAGGAAAAGTTTTGGACGGAGAGGCTGAGGGGGAGAAAAGGGGAGAGCCTTCCAGCCCCCAATGCAACATCAGCCACCATCCATTAGTTCCTTTTATACCACTCAACATACCTCTCTTTTTGTTTTCTGTTTCTCAAAATGAAGAGCCCATCTTACATGAACACCTCTTGCTTCTCCTCCTCCCATCTCCTCCCACTGACGTTTTAGAAGTGCCAACAGCCAATAAAAACCCCTTAGCAGTGGGGGTGTAAACACATACAAATGCATTATTTGGATATGCACAGAAAATGCACTCTGAGCAGATACTAAAATCAGACGTCATACATGTGTATGTTGTGTCAATCAGTAGAATTTACTGTTTCCAATGGGACCAGGATGTCTGAACGACGTCTGTAAATCCGCTTACAGTTCATACAAAAGGTGCTCTTTTGTCTTGAACAGATTCAGACTTTTTCTTCAGTGTCGAAAGGTGATGCAATTTCCCCACTGGGGATCAATAAACAGAAAGAAAGAAAGAAAGAAAGAAAGAAAGAAAGAAAGAAAGAAAGAAAGAAAGAAAGAAAGAAAGAAAGAAAGAAAGAAAGAAAGAAAGAAAGAACTGCTAGTAGCCAACACATTAGGACTTTTCATGATACAGATGTGCCAAAAATAGCTGCAGGCTAAAAACACAGAGGTGTGCTTAGGTGTAAGATTTAGCAGCGCTCATCCTCAATGATTATTTAATCAAGTTTTACCAGATTAGTTGAAGAATAAAGCTTGACTGATGTTCTACAGGAGATATTCTTACCCTATGATCTGATATCCAAGCCTGACGCCGTGTAGAAACTGTAAACTTTAAATTTCAGATTAACTTAAATTAAATCTCCAGTTACACATCTAAAGTTTTTATAGACATGCAGTATTCCCGAAGAATTCCTGTATTATTCCACTAACTCCCATTTTATTTATCCAAACTAAAATATGGTTAGACACAACAAGCTCAACTTTTAGCTTAAAACTGTTTTTTTAGTCGTACAGAACAATGTGTGTGCGATATTCAAAACTGCAAAAGATACATGTATATTATTAATCATCAGTAACACATATAGGCTTGCAAATTTAAAAATAGCTAGAGTAGATTATAACCATTTGCAACTGTACAATATTTTAATTTGGGTAAAAATTAAAACACCAACATGTTTGTGTTTTAAAGTAAAGTTTTACCTAATAACAGAGCATCATGTATTCATTGTGGGGCTCCTTGTTTGCAGCATGAACAAGCTCAAATTCTTTAATACTGTTATTGCTTTTCTTCATCATTAACTTCCATCCCCATGTACCTTTTACTTTTCATTCCTCCTTTCCCTCCTCCTTCACATCCTCTCAAATAAGAAGGCTTCTCCAGGGTAGATCTCACCCAGTAATCCCTTGGATCCCCCCCACACCTTCATCCCAGCCCTCCTCTGCCTATTAGATCAGGCCCTCTGTCAAAAAGCAGGGATCTGGGGTCTCATTGTTTGGCCCCTGATTAAGAGCTTCTCACACCAGAGGATCAGGGAGTGAAGGAGAAGGGAGCCAGGGGTAAGAAAGAGAGTGGATCTTTTCTTTCTTTTTGTCTGGGGGGGTCTTATGGGCCACATTGTTGCAGGGCTCAGAGAAGGCTTCTTTTAAAGGTTGGCTGGATTTGGGAGGACAATGGGATGTTAGACGATGAGGGATTTAGATCTTAAGCTCATACTATCAGGACCTGTGGCCGTCCGTTTGTCCCCGACTTGGTGAAGTTCCAGTCCATCTTTAGATGTGACGTGACGTTGAAGGCAACATCTTGATATAAAGGGTTTGAGCGCATCAAAACATCTCAATACAAACTGATTGATCAGACTGACAGGAATGTTTCACTCACAAACAAGAGGAAAGATAGAAAGTTAAGAGCTCCCGCGTGTGTTATTAATCATTCTTACCTCTCTTTCTTTTAATCACCCTGCAGTAGCTTTGCAAATTAATATTTAGCATGTTTATCTATTTTTTACTTTTAAAACTTACCAATAAATTAGTTTCCATCAAACACCTTTGACTCTGCTAAATACGGAGTTCCACAAGGTTTTGTATTGGGGCTCCAACTTTTCATTAATCACATTTGTGTTATTGTGTAAAAATCCTTTGTAAAATATATTTTATTGCATTTGTTTTGTTTCCAGATCATTTAAATGCAGGAAATGCTTAAAACTAGTATTGAAAATGAAGCGGGTAAACATAAGAGGTTGTTTAGTTTACATTAAATTAAATTACTTTTCAGCAAAAACAAAGTCATGGTTTTTGGTAGTTGAAAATAATACTAATCAAGTCTGTTGAAAGTATTGGCTGACTGTTCAGCGTCATGGGCAAGACTTTGTGTAGAGTTGTGGTTCATTTATGTTTTAACGTGCAAGGTCAAAAATCCAGAACCCTAATGACTAACCACCACATCACCATGCCGCCTAAATCTGTTATTGTGAAAAAGTAGAACCTACAAATTTACTGACAGCCCAACACAAAACAAATTGAGGTAATTTCTGAAGGACAGATTTAGAAATAATTCATGATTTGTAATAGCCTTTCTCAGCAACGGTATAATTCAACAACAATGTGAACGTGGTCGGGGAGAGACGGAAACACAAAAGCAATATTTCTGATGCAGATCAAGCACAAAGCACTTTGTGAAAGAAAAACATGTAAAATCACCAAGCTAAACAGTTGTACTTAGTTAACAAACAAAGTGGTGCTTGTTTGTGGCACCATCCTCCTCTTTTCTTTGAACAGTTTGAAATACGAGCAGGGAGTTTAGACAGTAAAGTGGTTGTTTAAAGCCGGAAATCTCAACAAATGTTAAATATACTAACAATCTGACAGTATCGGTGTACGGATATACAGTATACATGATGATTTTGTTCTTGCTTACCAATGCAGCAGGCCTTTGCTTATCAAAAAGCACCTTTCATGGAGAAACAGAAACAAAAC